>NC_024131.1:19212857-19224662 GCF_000346735.1 Prunus mume
TGTTTGGTAAAAATAAAATATCCCGATTATTTTAAAAGTAGTGGCCTTTTGACTACAGCTTTTAAAAGCAGGTTCTAGGTTGCTTTTCAAAGCTGCTTTCAAAAGAAGCAAAAATGAACTTTTAATGGATTTTTTTAATTCCCAAAATACCATCATTCATTTTAAAAAATGACACCACCTCCACTTCCACATCCAACTCCACCACTTGCACCACTACATTCACTACCTCCTCCACCACCACCACATCCTTCTCTTCCTCATCCTCTGCCACCACCACCACAACCACCACCTTCACCACCACCTCCTCCACCTACACCACCACCTCCTCTACCTTCACCACCACTATCACCACCATCACTAACACCACCACCACCACCACCACAACCACCACAACCACTTCCTCCTCCAAAACCTCCACATCCACTACCACCTCCACAACCAACACCACAACCACCATCATGCTGCCACTACCACCACCACCACCAGCTCCACAATCGCCATCCCTACCACTTCCACAATCACCAACTCCACCTTCATCACCACCACTACCTCCACTCCATCACTACCACTACCACTGCATGATTAGTACATAACACTTTTAACATTATGTCTATTTTAGTCATTATTCACAGTTACAACAATTTTATATTAAAATTTACCAAACGGTTTTGACACTGCTTTTTGTACTACCAACACTTTAAAAATATTGTTTACCAAATATGGAGCTGCTTTACTTTATAGCTAATTATTTTCAAAGCACAGCAGAAGCAATTTTTTTTAAAAGTGACAGCAATGCCAAATTGGGCCTAAATCATATGAAATTAGGATAGGAGTTGTGCTAATTACTAAAATTTCCTCTTTGTTAGGTTAAAGTATATAACAAATTTGGAATTTTAAAAAATTGTGTGATGATATAATGGGTAAAAAAGATGAATTCATAATGGGTTAGTTCTCCATGAATTAGAATACCACTTCCCACCCAAGAATTGAATTCCTCCAAAATCAGGAATTCAATTCCTAATTTTTAGTGGACCCCACTTACTTTTCAATTCCTTGATGTGAAGAAAACGCAAGAATCCTTCATAAGTGGAATTCAATTTCTGATAAAAATTCCAATTCCTAATTATTAAACACACCATAAAGGAAACTGACGTATATTTTTGTCTACTTAATTTGAGTCATTTTTCATTTTGGTATGCACCATTTCAATTTTGACAATTTCAAACATGTACTTTTGTTTGGTATGTAATCTAGACCAAATTATAAATTCCGTCAAATTAATTGATGGAATTCTATGTGGCAACATGCAACTACTTTTTGTCTCTCCACAATTTTTGCAATTAATTTAAAACGCAGTAATTTCCACATGTAGGACTTAATTGTTGCCTAAACAAAACTACATGACTAAAATTGCCAACATTAAAAATGACAATGACCAAAGTATAAAAAAAGATCAAACTATGAAGATTAAAATTATAATTGTCCAGACTTTTTTATTTTAATTGAAAACTAGATTTTTTTCTTCTTATAATTAAAAAAATTAGAGTTTTTCTTTTTCTCTTCCTTTTGTTTTTCCCCTTTGAATCATCGAAAATTGACAGTCCAACTTCCTTTCCTTACAAGGGATAAGAGTATCTACAATGGATTCCTCAAACCACCTACCTAGACAAATTTAAGGGAGGAATTGGAAAAATACAACTCCAACTATGCTTCATACCTACCTTCTAAAATAGGGAGACATTTAGGAGAGAGAGAGAGGACTCCTAGTGACTTCCTATAATTTAATGTTGCTGTACTTAATGAGTATTTCAAATCTTTAATTAATGCTAACTATTTTTTATATTATTTTTTTAATAGAGATGGACCAATTAAAAAAGAGTTATAACATTTATGACTATTTAAACTAGAGAGCATGATTGAAGTTTAAATTTTATAGAGAGCTCCTAAAATAACTTTTATACGTTTTTACCTAAAATTTAACTTAAAATTTGAAGGATCCCGAGCCTCTGCATTTATACGCATCTAAGATAATATTAACCACTCGATTAATCTAACGAATTTTAATTAGTCCACACTAATATAATTGTATTATACATAAACTCCCGCGTTGCACCTTATCTTATCACGTTTTCCATCTTATTGCATCAATGCCTATGCTTTCACGTTTGTTTGTTTGGATTAATTAATATTTTCTTCCAACAAAAAGAAAAAAAGAATTGATATCTCTTTGTTTTCTATGTTCTTAGTATTTAAGCAGAATCCATGATGGAAGGTTACACTCTTCCAGTGTAGAATCCAATATAAATCGACTTCATATTGATTTAATAATTTGATTTGTTTAAAATATTCAAGTGATCTAGAGATTGCATTACATGGGTAATTGCTCAGGATTAAAAGCAATTTTGATTATTAATTCACACCCATGTAATGCAATCTCTAATTATAATTATGATTGTGTGAGTCATTTTATCCGCATATGTGTGTGCTTTGATGTTACTTTACCACTTCTTCGACGCACCATGGTCACTTTCCCGGAAGTTGGGGAAAAGATGGTGGAATTCAAATATGAGTATCTCCCTCATTACTATTTTACCTGTGAGCGCTTGGGTCATCCCACTCAAGCATGCATCAAACAATATGAAGCTGCATATTGACCTCTTACCCCGCGGTTGCGTGGACATCTGACTTCTATTTTTGCTTATTTGGAATGCAGTACCAACTTTTTGATAGTTCACGACATGTGTGACACGCTTTCCTATCTTGAGATCTTGCCCGTGGGGCTCTTTCAAAATGAGCTACTGGTAGAGTGTCGATCTTTGTGTGCCATTTGGCTTATAAATGAAATCTTCTTCTCCTTAAAAAAAAAAAAAAAGAAAAAAAAGAAAAGAAACCCCTGAAAAACAATTATGATTAATTATAGTTTCCTTTTGTAATTTCAATAAAGTCAGCCAAAAAAATATTGTAACTAAGTGAAGCAATAGAAATAGTGAGACAAAGATGCAGTTGGTTCTAGGTGGTTATTAACACTTTCATGTAATGAGGATAATAGTTTTTCTTATCTTCAATCAATAACACAATGATATTTGTGATAATTTTTTTACATGTCATAATGTTATTGATCGAGAATAGTAGAACAATGTTATCTCTATTGCAAGTAAGTTTTTCTACATAAAATGAAATGCTTGATTGGACGGGGATAACTTGATGGACAAGGCAGCACAAGAAATTAACAAAAAGGGACAAAACCCTGATCCTTCGTGATTTTTTGGAGTCATGTCAAAGAGCTTTTCATCAATTTACGAAAGGACGTTGCAGAGGTAATTATAGGAGTGACCATGGTTTTAATTTTATTTAGCCAGCTTGAAATGACCAAAGAAACCCTAAATTTTGAGAGACCCTTTTTTTTTTCTCTTTTTTTTTATAAATAATTTGGTTAGGTGAACTGCCATGTTTGTTTTTTGATGTCTACAATGATCGTGGCGTTGGATCCCACAATCAAGAATTAGTTTGATGATCTTTAGACTATTGTTTGGCTCAGAATTTGACCCAAACCACATTTGATTCTTGAAAAGTTAAAATAATAATAATAATAATAATAAGGGACCTGATTTTCCTTTTTTTTTTAATTCACTTATTTTTTTTTTTTTGCTTTTTAATATTTTTTTAATTAATTTTATTTTATTTTTGTTCTTTTTCCCATCCGACCCTTACCCTACATTAATGTTTTGATAACTAAAATTAAGAAAAGTTAACGTAAAATAAAAAGAAGTCATAGCGTCTTTATTGTGTCTTTCTCACTTATTCTCCTACCCAAAACTACTCTCAGAGCAATTCATGGAATAGAACAATCCTTTTTCTTACCCAAAGCAAATACTCTCTAATTACTCTTTCTTTGTATTCTGTTTCTTTGTGGTCACCTAAAATTTGTTTCGTTTTCCAGAAAAAAAAAAAAAACAGTGGCTTCAAGGTTTATTCCCAGGGCATGAGTTTTGCAACAGGAGAACCATATAATTTTTCCTAGACAAATGTTAATGATTTCTTACTCGATTAAAGGAAAAAAACTGAAAATAGAGTGCAAGTTGGAAAATTAAGTATAAAGAAAAAGAAATAATATAAAATGAAGTAAAAAGAAATTAATATAGGGTAAGAGTAGAATAGGAAAGAGAAAGAACAAAATTGATTAAAAAGCAAAAGGGAGTGTAATTGAATAAAATGAAAATGAAAAAATCAGCTCCCAGAAATAACAGTAAACATAGATAGTTCGTAGTTGTTTAGGGTACATGTTCCACCAAAGTGGCTGTTCTCGTTTTGTAGAAATTTTGTAATCGCCCTCACTTTTGACTGCTATTGCTGAATTTCTTGCCTTGATTTTTCTTATAGTTTCTAGATGGATTGCATAGGTGTGGAGTTTTAGCCTAGGGCTTAAGACTTCGTGCTTGGTTAGAGAATCGGTCAACCAAGGCTTCCTTCATTATCCAAAACATAAAAAATAATAAAAATAATGTGCCCAATTTTGGTTTTTGATTATTTCTTAGCTCTTCTTTCCTTATGGTTGTTGACTTTCAATGAAGAAAAAGAGGAAAAAAAATTAGAAGGATGCATAAACAAAAAGAAAAGAAAAGAAAAGAAAAGAAAACGAATTTGTTCGGTCATGCCTAAAAAATATATACAAAACAGAACCATTTTTCTGTCATATAAACTTTGAGCTGCTTCTGCCAATTAAATTAAGTAAATAAATAAATAAATAGTTCTAAGCATGAAAATAGCAGAGGCTACCTCGATGAACAAAATGTACTTAGAGAAAGTACTGTTATTGGAGAACATAAAAAAAACCTCCACTGTTTTTAGTAGAATTTCCTTAGCAATGATTGATATTATATATATATATATATTAATAATGAATTTTACGTATATAAATTAGAATATTTATTAAAATAATTGTGTCAATTCTTTGTGAGTTTGGTATTTGTTTGAAATCTAGTCTCTATTTGTAGTTTCAGGCTTGTGGCTTTTATGCCAAGCCGAAATTTCTTTGGCATTGTGTGGCTAGTGGACATTGTATGTTCGATGTTGTCGATGTGTTTCTATGTATCTGAATTAACCATGCATGATTAGTATGCTTTCATCTTTGCATTAATCCTTTGTGGGTATTCCTAAACTCATACTACAAATAGCACCTCACAAAAATATTCCTAACCTCACAAAAATATTCCTAAACCCTAACTTATTTTTTCTTTGTTTTTATGTTAACTATGAATGGTAGCAGCTGGCAATGTCTTTTCTTTTTGGAGGGAGAATGTTCCTATGCTAGGGCTAACATGACAGCCTCCATGATATTTCAGAAAAGTTGGTTCTTTTGCCAACTAAATTATTTAATCTGTTTTAAAAACAAAATGGAGTTGAACAAGTGTTTGATCATATAAGCACACCCCACCAAATCTTGGTGTCCAACCAACAATAATTCTAGTTCAAAATAAACTTAGAATATGGCAAGTTTGAATCAAATAAAGAGAAAGTAATCTTAATCTAAACAGTGGTTTTAGGATCACTAATTCACTTTTGTTGTTAATCCCAAAAGCTAAAAGGTAGGGGTACTTTATTTATATAATGGAAAATGGAAGTGGGAAACTAATAATGCCACTATAATTATTAAAATAAAATGATTAAGGGTAACCAGCTTGAAGGCCGCCTATTTGGCATTTGGTTGGTGTTGCAAAATAATAATTGGGAAATTGATTAAAGTAAGTGGTGGTAGTAAGTACAGCAAAATATTGATGAGAGAGAGAGAGAGGGGAGAGAGAGGTAGGAGGAGGAGAGGCTTCCAAAGGCTTGCTTTGCGGACAAGAAGCCAAAATTGTAAAGTTGGGTCCTTTTCTTTTTTATGATTTGACACAACCACAAAACCTACTTGGAATGGTCGGCCTCTTGCTTTACATATGGGGACCATTTCTATAACAAAGGAATACTTGTGCTTTTATTGAGTTGTACTAAACAGTTGTATTTTTTGTTTGTCTATGTGCCAAATTAAAAAAATAAATCAAAGTAAAAAAGAACTCTTCGGTTGAGGGATCGACCATGCATAAATTGAGTGGTACACCTTTCCTTAAAATAAAATAAAATTATACAAGTGGTAATAGAGTAGGGATTTGACCACATGATATCGAGTGTAGAAGTAACTGCTCTTAATAATTTGAGTTACAAATTAGTTGCTATCTCTAAAAGAGCATGAACTCACTTAGACAAGTGGGTTCAATTCTATTAGAAACATATTCAATAGGCTTGCTATTTGGGAATCACATTGGCATTAAAATGATTCCGAGATTGTGTAACGGAGTCGCTTATAGGTTAACTAAGTTCTCATTGGCTATTGATAGTTTTATAGAGTGAGAACCGTCCTTATTTGTTTTTTTAATTTTTTTTGGTTGAATAAAATATTGCATTTTTCTAAAATGGAAAGGAAAAAAAAGGTGTTCCCATCCATTTTGTCACTGTCATTACCGTATAAATGCTGTGGTTGTGCCCTTAATTGCTTGTGATGTGGTGCCTACTCATCACTTCCTTGTAATGAATGACAATAAGCATAACCGTTAGGACGCATAGATGCCAAGTTGTTGGTATATTGTTTGCCAACCCACTTTTCGATTCTCTTTGTGATTCTTTATCTTTAGAAACACCATCTGCTCCTCTTCTCATTTTGGAATACCCCACGACAGTTTGTGATTGATACAACTAACTGTAATTGTCACTATTTCTTTTAACTTATTGAGTTTATTCTTCTTTTCATTGAAATACGAAAGAAAACATATGTTATTTTATTTTCCTTATCCTTTGGGGACCTATTAGGATAAATTACCGTGTATCAACGCCAAATGGAAAATTACTACTAGAATAATTTGGTTTATATAGAAGAAAATTACTATCTAAACCCTAAACCCGTAGGACCATCTTTCGACATTAAGAAGAAAAATACTACTATATTAATTTGGTGTACATAGAAGACTAGCTCATATAACTTTTGTTTTTTGTTTTGTTTTCTAATGTCAAAATTGGATTGAAGAAGGAAGACTTTCAAGGAGGTTACTTGCATCTTTATACATGTTTAGGAACTAGAAACATCACTCTGAAAATTGGAGAATCTCCTGCACACAAAAATGCTTTTTTCCTTTCTTTTCCTTGTCAGTTCTCTTTTCTCTTTTACAATGAAAGCTACAAGGTAACACAGAGCTAGCTAGGGACACAAAATTACGTGTAAAGCATTGCAAGGTTCCTGCAAAATTCATTTCCGTAAGTCGTAGATTAAAATCCCAGAAACGCATTATAATGTTGTGTTTGTATGCATCCAAGTGGAAGTGGATGCACTTTGAAAGGCCTCAAAAGTGGTGATGTGTCTGCATCATTCCTGACATCAACTTCCCTTTTTGTTTGGATATATATTGAAGTGGATTGAGATTTTATTGCACTTTGGAGGAACATGGTTTACCAAATCCTTATATTGGAAGTGAAAATTCGATAGAATGTTAGGTTGCAGTTTGTTTCATATTTGCAGCTAATTATCATAAACTTCTGGTGAATACTTATAGCATGCTTACTTACTAAAAATGAGGAAAGTCATGAATCGAGAAACATAAAAATAGAGAAATTGTTAATGAGATCTAACCCAGTAGAAAAAGATCTTGACTTTCAGACCAATGATCTCAAGTTCGAACCCCCATGTCACTTTGGTAGTGTGTGTGAGAAATCACCTCCTCTTGTAATTTAGACTATCTCTTGTATTCAAAGAATAAGGGACTTAAGCAATTTTAATTAAATCAACTACGTACTCCCCATTAGTTAATCTAATTCCTTGTTTTGACCGTATGACTACAGATTTTAACATGAAATATATATATATATATATTTATAATATTTCTTACGTGTTGGTAAACAAACATAAGTTTAGAATTGAAATAATTTTAATATCCATGTGTTAATAAACACAGAAAAACAGAAGTTAGAATAATTCCCTACTTTTAATTACTTGATTCTCTCCACTTTGAGTGGTCCATGATGTTATTCCTAATCTGGGATGATGCCTGAAGGTGATGCTTCCAATTTTCTGTATGTTAAGTAAATTGATGCTTTTAAGGTTGTGCTTTAATTTGAATTATCTTTATTCAAAGTGAAAGAAATGTACCACCTGAAAACAAATTGAATAAGGGACAAGCACAACAGTTTTCATGGATTGAGAGAAAGAGAAATTAATTATAATTATATATATAAAAATGACAATACCAAGACAAAAAGATCAGTATATATGTAACAGAGAAATTTAATAGAGAGATATTGGTCCAATTATTCATCAACTTGCCCATAACCATTAATCATACATATTAATCATCGTATTTTCCAAAATGAATGCATAAAATAAATTGATGAATTTTTGTGTGTGTGTGTGCATATGAAATGATAATGCTTTAGCTTTGCATCTGAGGAAAGCCTGAGCTGCAGATCAAAGGAAGGACCCCACCCAACAGCTAAACAGTTGCTAGATATAGCTAGGGCAATGCAGCCTTTGACGCAACACTCTGCCTGTGAAGCTTGATGACATCAAAAGAGTATAGGGATGCAAAGAACCCGTGAAGTAACAAGTGCTAGCACCAACTCTGGTCCCTTGGATGATTTGATTATTTTCAACAAATTATATCACGTGATTCTATTCCAGTACCATATAATGATTTCTTTCAAGCCGCATAGTGATTTACACACCTTCAATGGCAGCATATCCCACACTATCTGCCGCCACAAGCACAATTTTTGTGCCTCCCAAAAACTTTTTGCCACCCAAATTTTGTTCCATCGAAGACTGATTGAGCATGTTCATGTTGAATATACAGCAAAGGGATCGGCTTCTCCTATGTGTTTGAGTTGTGCTTTACATGATTGGGGTTACATTTTATGACATTGGGCTTTCCGTAGCAATATATATTATTTATTTTGCACCTTGCGAGGACTTTGAGATCGTGCAAAAATAGGCAATAGAACATACACCTGCAATGTAAACGAACACCCTCTGGTTGATTTTATTGGATCCATCTTTGATTTGATTGGATGCCATCCCAATGTTCTTTTTACGTTTGGTGAAAACAAGAATTATTGGGAGCTCGAATTTTTTGGAACTACCAAGGATGATTTAATCTAATATTGGGATAGAATGTATCAAATATTTTTCAATTCTATTGTAGCTTAAGTAGTTAAGAATATTTATTACCGCATGCGAGTCCTAGATTCTATTCCCTCCCTCCCTCAATATTGCTTGTATAAAAAAATAAATGCCACATTCAAGAAATTAAAAAATACATTTGAATTTTCTCATTGAAATTTTAGGGTAAGTTACATGTTTCTAATCAAGTTACATGTTTCTAATCATGTATTAATTTCCAACAAAGAAAAATCATGTTGTAATTTAGAACTTCGGCCCCCAAAAAAAAGGGCCTGAACATCACCAATATAGGCCCAATAGATAGCCCAATTCCCATGTCCAATTACACCTACCCAAAACAGAACCAATGGAGGGGCATTTTTGTCACATAAAATGACGACGGCTGTGTCTCTAATCTTGTAAATATAGCCGTTGGAGGTCTTCCCACATCCGAAATATTCCTTCTGAAAATCATTAATCATCCCATCTTCATCTCATCATTATATAAACCCACAAATTCAACTTGATTATACCCACTCACAGTCTCTCTCTCTCCCTCCTCTCTTTCTGATTACACAACTCTTTACAACGCTCGGAGACCAATTTTCTTTCTTTGCGTATTTCATATATTAACTTGGTTTCTTTGCGTATTTCATATATAACTTGGTTTCTTTCTTTCTTTCTTTACAGCTATGGGATTCAACTGCAAATTGGCAGGTTGGTTTCTTGTCATTAATCCTTGCACTTTACATTTTCCTCCCTTCCTATTCTATGTTATCTGGTCCCCAATTTTCCTAATATTCATTATTTGTTGTGATGTTTGTTTCCTAAGCTGAGAACCTTGAGAGGTTGCCACCAATCCCGAGTGGGCTCCTTGGCATGGAACAATCACATTCTCACAACTGGAGGAATGGATTGTTGAATAGTTAATAATGATATAAGAATTAGATCACACATTGTTGAGACGTACAATTCAACAATCCAGTCCTACAGAGGACATGAACAAGAGGTTTGGGGGCTTAAATGGTCGACCTCAGGCCAACAATTAGCAAGTGGAGGAAATGATAACCTACTCCATATATGGGACAGATAAGTGGCATCTTCAAATCCACCAACATAGTGGCCTCACCGGCTTGAAGACCATACAGCTGCTGTAAAAGCCCTTGCTTGGTGTCCTTTCCAGGGCAACTTGCTGGCTTCTGGTGGAGGCGGGGGTGTTGGTGCATAAAGTTCTGGAACACCCACACTGGTGCATGCCAGGGCAACTTGCTGGCTTCTGGATTGTGCTTTGCTGTGGAAGAAGAATGAACGAGAACTGCTTAGCTCACATGGGTTTACTCAGAATCAGCTTACTCTTTGGAAATACCCATCAATGGCTAAAGTTGCAGAACTCACTGGCCATACTTCTAGAGTTCTTTATATGGTTCAGGTAATGAATTAGCTATCAAAGACCTTGTAAATGAATTTATTATAAATATTTTTTTCTGTTGGACAGAATGCTAAATCCTCCTATGTTGTAAATTATCTTACAGAGTCCAGATGGTTGCACGCGTAGTAGCATCAGCAGCTGGTGATGAAATGCTGAGATTCTGGAATGTTTTTGGGGTCCCTGAGGTGGCTAAAACAGCTCCCAAAGCTAATCCGGACCTTTTGTTAATTAACTCGCCTTCTAGATCTTGTTCTTTGATGTAACCAACGGCATTAGACTAAACTAGCAAATATTAAAACACTTAGAGACACACAAGAATTATACTGGTTCGGCAGAACTTTTGCCTACGTCCAGTTGTGATTTCTCTAGGTAGAGAAATCATCACTCCTTTGATTAATAATAGAGATTACAGAACTTTTGCAACCCTAGAACTAATCTCAAACTCTTCGCTGTCTCTGGCTGTTTTTTCTCTCCTAAAAATAAGCCTTGCACCCTATTTATAGATATAGAGTTGGCTTACATGTCCCAAGGCTGATTGGATTCCTATTCCTAAGTGGATTAGGAAATTACACTTTAACAAATCCTAATAGACTTCTAGAAATCCAAACCTAAATTGAATAAGGAAAACTGAAATTCTTTCATCGTATGAATCTTTTTAATCCAAATCTCCTTAGACTCCACCCAATTTCTGATTCTGTGATATCTTGCTTCAATGTGCTTTGATCTTCCAGAAAAAACTTGATTCTTTGCCAAGTAAATGACACTTTGACTATCACACTTCAGCTTCACACAATCTTGGGTGATTCCCATTTGACTTACCAAGTCATTAAGCCAAATTGCTTCCTTTCCATCTTCAGCCAATGCAATATACTTTGCCTCTGTGGTCGACAAAGCTATAATTGGTTGCAATAGTGCCCTCAAACTGATCGGTCCTCCTGCGCATGTAAACACATAACCAGAAGTTGACCTTCTCTTGTCCAAGTCCCCTGCATAATCAGCATCCACATATCCCAACACCCTTGCATTTTCTTTTTGCTTCTCAAACATAATCCTTTGTCGCCAAGAACCCTTCAAATAACGCAAAATCCACTTGACTGCATCCCAATGTTGCTTTCCTGGATTTCCCATGTATCTGGAAACGACACTGATTGCTTGAGCTATGTCGGGACGTGTGCATACCATTGCATACATAAGGCAG
>NC_024131.1:19232687-19252292 GCF_000346735.1 Prunus mume
CCGGCCGAGCCCACGCCCAGCCAAAACGTGGCCGGCCTCCATTGCTGTCGCGAAACAGCGGAGGGAGAGAGGGACGCGCGCGGGAGAGAGAGAGAGACAGACGGGGGCATTTCCGTCTTTTAACCAAAAATCTATTTTCCAAATATTTACGATTATGCCACTGAGCTTCATTTGACCATATCTCTCTCGTTACAACTCCGATTCGAGCCCACTACGTGTCTACGGACTCATCTCACCGTGCTCTACGCAACGGTACAACCGGAATTCCCAAATTCCTTCCGGGTAAGAAAATGACCAAAATACCCTTATCCCACGGGTAATTTCTCAATTCCACTTAAATTAATTAAACATTGAATAAATTTGGGGTCGGGGTGTTACACATGGGCTCCACCGCTATCTATTCGGCAATTGCGAGCTGGGTAAGTCAATGCTCTCCAAATTACCTTCCCATGGCCGGAGCCATGGGAAATATTTCTTCATGCATATTGGAAGATTAAAATGAACAAACTAACCGAGGCGTTGAAACATTATCAAAGCAATGTAAAAAATGGTCACATTCATCCCAATTTTCATTGGGTTTAAGCAAAACAGCCAACATCTTTTTAAGATCTTGAAAATCCTGCATCATTCTAGAATCCTTATCTTTCACAACATCATCATCCAAATTGTATTCAACCTTGATCAAGATCAATTCTCCATTAAAAAAGACATAAGAACTTGTAGAATTCAAAGCCCCATGATACAAATTTGCCACTTGTATGTATGAAATGGTTATCAAGATATCACTGCCAAATCAAACAAATAGTTTAGTCATAAAACAGGTTCAAACTTAAATAAAATAATAACATGAAACTCACCGCATTGTACGTCGCCAAAATTCAGTTAAACGTCGCTTGTTATCTTTCATATTGGCCTTCTCATCATGCTCAGTTTCACCATTATCTACACCTTTAGACCAACTAAAGAGAGAAGTCTCATATTGGTCATAGCAAAGCCCCCAAACACCTTTCTTCGTCAAAGCTTCATGGCCAAAGAGGGTACTATCATCCTGACCAAACTCCTGCAGGCAATAGCCAAACAAACAAGGAGATAAGGATATTTGGAACTTTCACCCTACTAGTAAAGTCATAAGTATGCTCGGCATAGTCCTCGGATTCACCAACATAAATAAATTTTATGTCTTTTGGGCTTGCCTTTTTTACTAAAGAGAACATATCCATCATAATCAACCCTATCGGTGGAATAATCTGTTTTCAACTAAAACATAGTTGTCTTACATCCAATTACAACATCCCTTGAACTAATTTAATTTCATTCTACTCGGACCTAATATGTTTCATGAAGTTCTCCTCTTTTTCCATATATGCAAGTTTCAATATCTCAAAAATTATTTAACACAAAAACTAGAAATACAAGAAAAACAGAGAACAATCAACCTAACGATGCCTAGAAATGAAAACCAAAAATAGTAGCAAGCATGAAATCACCTTGGGTATGCAAGACAATGAAGAACAAACAGCAAGCCCTTCGAGAAGTCAATTCACTCTGATAGAAACTCCAACTTTGGGTTTCTATGGAAAAACAAAGTTGGGGTTACGATTAACCCCAACTTAGGGTTTCTATCAGAGTGAATTGACCTCTCCAAGGGCTTGCTGTTTGTTCTTCATCGTCCTACATACCCAAGGTGTTTTCATGCTGGCTACTATTTTTGGTTTTTGTTTCTAGGCATCGTTAGGTTGATTTTTCTATGTTTTTCTTGTATTTCTAGTTTTTGTATTGAATAATTTTTTAGATATTGAAACTTACAGATATGGAAAAAGGGGAGAACTTCATGAAACATATTTGGTCCGAGTATAATGAAATTAAATTAGTTCAAGGGATGTTGTAATTATATGTAAGACAACTATGTTTCAGTTGAAAACAGATTATTCCACCGATAGGGTTGATTATGATGGATATGTTCTCTTTAGCAAAAAAGACAAGCCCAAAAGATATAAAATTGATTTATGTTGGTGAATCCGAGAACTATGCCGAGCGTACTTATGACTTTACTCGTAGGGTGAGAGTTCCAAATATCCTTATGTCCTTGTTTGTTTGGCTATTGCCTGTAGGAGTTTGGTCAGGATGATAGTACCCTCTTTGGCCGTGAGGCTTTGATGAAGAAAGGTTTTTGGGGGCTTTGCAATGATCAATATGAGACTTCTCTCTTTAGTTGGTCTAAAGGTGTAGATAAAGGTGAAATTGAGCATAATGAGAAGGCCAATATGAAAGATAACAAGCGATGTTTAACTGAATTTTGGCGACGTACAATTCGGTGAGTTTCATGTTATTATTTTATTTAAGTTTGAACTTGTTTTATGACTAAACTATTTGTTTGATTTGGCAGTGATATCTTGATAACCATTTCATACATACATGTGGCAAATTTGTATCATGAGGCTTTAGATTCTGCGAGTTCTTATGTATTTTTTAATGGAGAATTGACCTTGATCAAGGTTGAATACAGTTTGGATGATGATGTTGTGAAAGATAAGGATTCTAGAATGATGCAGGATTTTCAAGATTTTAAGAAGATGTTGGTTGTTTTGCTTAAACCCAATGAATATTGGGATGAATGTGACTATTTTTTACATTGCTTTGATAATATATCAACACCTAGGTTAGTTTGTTCGTTTTAATCTTTTGGATTTTTTGAATTTTGAATTTTGTTGTTATTACCCCCATCCCCATGAATGGTTTTTCTTTTGTGTTATTGTTGTTATTACCCCAGTAATGGTTTTTCTTTTGTCTCTTTCTAGTTATTTGTCTTATCTGAAGAAATTGGTTGAACATCCATTTTTAATGGATGCCAAGGGTCGGATGGATCCGCTTAGCAGGTTTCATGTTGACCTTGAAAATGATCTTTCCAGTGCTATGTGCAGTTGTAGGAACATGCTGGGCCGTAATTTTCTACATTTTAAGCGGTAGAGAAGATGTATTACAGAGCCATTTTTGTTGGAGCTATATGATTACGCGAAGAACAGTGAAATTAAAACATATGTGGATTTACCTCGTGATTTGTTGAGGTTTCTGAGGAATTTGAACTAGCATCTTAAGGAGAAAGAAAGAAGATACTCACAGCCACAACAGGAGACCATAGGCTAGCTACAGTCAATGCATTATTGTTATCTGCCAAAACACAAGTATACGTCAATAACATGTGGTAACATTCTATTTCAAGCACTATCAATGAACCAAAGAAACATTAATAACAGAAGAATTTAAAGAATTTTGTAGAAAAAATAAGTACATGGAAGGCTTCATACAAAGAGATCAATGTTACGCTTTACCTTCCATCTAAGCACAAATAAACACAAATTTTCTGCTTTAAAAATTAGTTTGTACTCAAAATCAACATGATATTTTTTTTAATATAAGAGACATCTTATCGCTACAACATATCATGATAAAATAAAACTTCAAAAATATAATCGGATAACTTTGAACAGAATGACGAGAGCAAAAGACAACTAGTACCGAGAAATCCACATGAAGAGCAATTTTACTTCTAGTTGCTGGCTTTACCATTTTTAAATTCATAGGAATACGCCTAAAGTGCAGTCTCTTGAAATACCAAAAGTTTCAAGCCATAAAACCTTCCATAAATGGATTTTCGGAGACCACTAGTGAAGATGTAGTGCAATGTGGGTGGTGAGCAAAAATAGGAAATGTGAGAAAGGCGGCTTAACATAATTTTAATGTGAATCAGATGATATATAGAAGTCATCCTGAAGATAAAGGTAATTTCCCACAACACACCATCCCCAATTAATGATAGACCAATTATTGCAGTGCCCTAAAGTTATGGGGCCTAAAGACAAGAATATCAGACTTCTTGTTCCTTTCAACCAGAAAACATGAAAGACACCTTGGATTGACTGTCGATGTCAAGCATCCTAGTATTATTAACCATAAACAAGATCACACAGAGTAAATGAACGTTGAGAAACTCACTCTTTGAGACCAAATCATGCCACAAGTATTTCAAAGATGGAAGGTTCACGATAAATCTTGTGGGTTCAACAAGATGCTTAATCTGCAGTATACGTGAAAAGGAATACAATAAGTCCATCATATTCAAATTACACCCTCAAGCAAAAGGTTATATTACAGCAAATTCAAACTCGCCTTAATCAAGAAGAATTACACTTGAAAAGGAATTTCTTTAGAATGTTTGGACCAATATGCCCAAAGAAAAACTAAAAATTTAATTCTACCCGACCACCCTTTCCCCCTCCTACCCATAAAAATTTCTTGCTCCAATCCAACAAACATATATCTCATAAATGAAACTTGAGATGAGTAGAGGTAGCCTTGCCTGGAGAAAGTCGGTAAAAGTGAACTTGCGGATGAAGATTACCAACCAAAAGAGCACAGACCTGCGAAGTTAGGATTTTTTTAAATATAAAGAAAAAAAAGAATATTAGGAACTTTTACATATACGTAGATCTCTGAGATAGAAAAGCATATCATGAAATCTTCTGGGATAATACTTAAAAAACAAATAGGCAATCAACCATCATATATGTCAAAACAAGAGGTGACATGCATACATGTCAATGCACAAAGTGACGTGCAAATATAGGTAAACATGAAAATCATATTTAACTAAGCTTGCAAAATCCACAGGCTGGAGTACTGAGAAATCTTCATCACTAAGATCTGTAAACAAGCAAAAAGCTATCTAAACTCCTAACATAATCTGGACACCTAAACCATGCTAAGTCCAATATGATAATAAATATTCAATTATACAAGTTTCCTTTAACAGAAACAATACCTAGAAAGAGTATAGTCCAATTCTAATATGAAAGACACTGAGCATCAAAGAAAAAAGAAAATGACAAGTGGCAAGAACAAACAATTAAAATAAACTCTACTAAGCCCTTATCTTAAAGAATTGGTGTTTGCTGAACGAGCACCTTTTTCCCGAACTACGAGGAACACTCAAGAACTCAAATCACTTGAGACTTTATCCTAAAATAATTAAAGTCAGCTCAACTCAACTACATCAGATTCTTATAGCAGGATCACATTGTCAATCATGAAACAAAGGAACTGAGCTCAAAACACCAACAATCTTAAACAAATTGACAGCAATACAAAGTTCCAGATTCCCACAAACCTGCAATAATCACTCATCCTTTCATAAAGGCCACGTCCAACAAAGTAACACTCCTGGAAAAATATGTAGAATTAAGAAAGCATACAATACATGAATCACCATCATGGCCATAGCCATATAAAAGAATCCAAACAGTACTAAACATCAAAACCAAGTCAACACTAATTAATGTTTTGTGTATTAAAATAACAAAGAACCTAGATCACTGAGAATCTAAATCCAAGAACAGTAATTATCAAATTTCTTTTCTTTTGTTCAATTTGTATTAGAAAAGAAAATGAAGATGTAGTGGCAAGATGCCACACCAACAATACTGATATATAGTTTAAGTTCTTGTATGCAAAATCATTGTTAGCTAACTCATAGTGGAAAACTAGAAGGAAAAAACATACTCTCTACCTTTCTCCTTAATAATATTACAAACTCATGAGGATCCTTCAGCCACTAACCAATTCACATCATCATCAATTTGGAGAAATTCGACGAAAGTAATTCTTTTTGCTAATCCTTCAACTTTACAAGTAAATGTATATTCATTTTATAGTTCCAGTTTGATATAACCATTTCCCAACTCTAACCCCACTTCTCCTAGTGAAAAGACAACATAATGAGAGTAAGTTTTTAATATTGTACTGCTATGTTCTATCCAATTTGTTTCCCTTTCTATTGACACTGCAATTTCTTATTTATGTTTTGAAGAAAAAAAAGAAAAAGAAATATATATGACAGAGAAGGGCTATCATGAGATGAAACAAATCCTATGGCCTATACAAACAAGTGGTCTACCAATAGCCATAGCATAATTAGAGAAGAAATTGCAATTGTTACCTAGCTTAGGTATACCAATGCAATTGCCATCTGATATTTTTGGCATTCCTCTCCAAAATTGCAGTGGCTTAAGTCACTAAAGTACAACACAATTATGCCAGATGAGGCAGAAGCTACTGCATGAGACAATGTTGCTGTAAACTGTTAGAAAAGGAAAAGAGTAAGCTATTAAATGGCTACCACTATATGGACACACAAGATTTTCATCTAAGTCAATGATTTGTAGAGGCTGACCCAGTCTCCAACTACAAAGAGGCTAACCACTACTCTTACCCAACCCAATCCCGCCCATGCTCAGTGGTACCAACAAGACCAACTCATTGTTAGCTACAGCACCAGTACACTCTCTAAGTCCATTCTCTCTCTCACTATCAGTTGCACCTCTACCCGAGATCTCTGGGAGTGTCTCCAACGCCACTTCTCTCAATCCAGTATGACCAGTGAATCTGCTCTTCGTTTTCAACTTATGGATTTGCAAAAAGACTCTCAACCCATTAATGCCTGTTGAGGCCCAAAAATCCAGGGTTGGGCCCAAATAAATTCTCAGCCCAACACAATACCTTATTAAGAAAAGACCCGGTTTGGAGCACGCGAAATTCTTCATGCACGCTTGCACGAGTCATTACCACGTGCCATGCCAAATAAATATGCAATCCATCACGCTAAGAATTAAAATGAGCCTATAAAAGGCACTTGCTCTACGAGCCCATGCTAATTATTCCAACAAGCATCATGTCTCTTTTCAAAGACGATAAAATTCAAGCACCCTAATCGACATGCAATGCCAAGCAGGAAATTATTATTTCACATCTAGCCACGTTACAAGCTTAAGTGGGCCCAAACCACACAAATGCCGAGGGCTTGCTTGAGTAGGTTGCGGTATGGATGGTAACGAGCTTTCATAAGGCCCATTGATGAGCCGAGAAATGGAAGTTTTGGGCTGCTTGGGAGCCCCAAAACTCAAGCCTATTTCTTGAGCCCAAATATGTAGGTGAGAATAAAAGAGAGGAAAAAGCCCAAATACCCTAGAAAATTAGCCCATCACTTAAGGAAATTAGTCCATGTCCTTAATGGGCTAACTTATCGCTTTAGCAAGGCCCAAGCAAGCCAAGAAAAATATCTATAGTCTCTAGCGCTTAGCTGGAAACATGAACCATGATGAAAAGCCAAAATTTCTATGTCTGTAAGCTGCTGGGAGGCTCCAACACATGGGCAAAAATAAACCTCAAGGCAGATCTTTCAAGAAACCATAGGATATTGACGCGCACAGGAGAAAAGGCATTCTTCAAACCAGCCAAAGTTATTTATCTCCTTCCTTTACTAGATCTTGCCATGAAATAGGGGAGGAAATGAGGAGAAATGATAGCCAAAAAATAAGAAATCACCACTGATAAGCCTAGAGCTCCCAAAACCCTGTTTTTGTGCGATTGGGCAGAGGAGAAATTCACAAAATGGGATGGATCAAAGGGAGAGAAGAGAAATGAAAGGGGAGACTTGCCAAAATTGGTGAGAACCCATTAGGGTTTCTTGGGAAGGAGGAGCTTCCAACGACTATAAAAGGAGGTAGCTCTTACCCATTAAACTCAACCCAGAGTAGTCGAGTAAGCTTATTCTCTAACTGTTTGAAACATCAAGCCCAAGTGCCTCATCTTCTATCTCCTTCTTCTTTATCCTGAGCAATATACATCTAGAGAGCAAGCTACATCTCTCATCCCTGAAACCTTTGCAATTTCGAGCCTTATTCCTCCATCTCCCCCCCTTTTCTCTTGTGTTAAAACATTCCAGAGCTTGACAGACTTTTCGTTAAGCTGCTGGAAACTACTCAACACACCCATTATACCCCCATCTCTCTTCCTCTTCAACAAACCCTCTTAGAATTCATTTCCCCTTTCCTTTGGACCCCTATTTTTCGTAAGAACTCACAGCTCTCTCTCTCTCTCTCTCTCTCTCTCTCTCTCTCTCTGTTTATGCTAAACTCATGATGGTTTTGCTCCTATGCCACAAGCTTCTCATGCAAAGCTAAGAATTCATCTGTAAGCACTAAGAATCTATCTGTAAGCTGTTGTTATTTTTGTTGGTGAAGGTAACCAAGGTGTTTCCTAAGGTTTCGCTACCCTTTCAAAGCATTCTTGGGGTCTGATCTTTGAACTCAGACTTAGGGGGTAATTTCACCTGTTTCTCTTTTCAACAGCCCAAGCCCATTTGTCAGGCTGTTGGAATAAAAAGACCCCTGCATAAATTGGCGACTTTGCTGGGGATTTAGGCCATCATCTTCATCGATGCCTCCAAAGAAGAAGACCATAAGCAATTCCATGGCTTCCCAAGACGAGCTGGACTACGGTGACTTAGAATCAAGGTAAAATTCCTCTCTTAAAGAAGAAGAAGGTGCAAGTGGAGAAGCTTTTACCATTTCAGATCTCATTGCAGCCATTTATGCTATGGGGAAAACCCAGAAGGAGATGCAGACATAATCAAAGAGCTAAAAAGCTCAGTCTCCAAGCCAAGCAAAGAAAACGAAAGACCTCACCAAGAGGAGCCTGCCGCTGCCAGAAAAAGTTCTGAACAAAAGGAGCCATCTTTTGTCACTCACGAAGATGTCATTGCCATGTTGGAGAAGAAACTAAGCTAAAGCCAAGAGGATTGAAAGTATGTCCCTCAGCCACCATATCCATCAAGCCTACTTCATCAGCCATACCCCAATGACTATAAAACACCAAGCTTTGTCCTTTTCGACGGAAGGAATGGAAGCCCAAAAGAGCATGTTAACTGCTTCATTGATGCTTTGGGACCACACTATTGTGATCATGATCTCTGTCTCCGGGAGTTTTTAAAAACCCTTACCGATCGTGCTTATACGTGGTACACAACATTAGCACCAGAATCTATTTGCTCTTGGGAGGATTTGGCAAGCAGGTTCTGTAAGAAATACTTTCAGCATTTGGAAAGAGTTACTACCACTCAACTCAACAACACTCGCCAAAAATGTGGAGAAGATCCCATGAACTTCGGGCGAAGGTTCCAGGACCTATTTCTGGACTGCTATAATGAGAAAGATGAAGAAGTGCTGGTTGAAATTTGCATAAGCAACATCGTGGCAAATTACAGAGTCTACTTGGAAAATATTGGTATCAACCAATTTTCTCGGCTGCTGGAAGCAGTAAGAAAAACAAGCATAACGGTCAAGCTAACTAGGAAAGAAGCTTGGAAGAGTGAAGAAGAAGAAGCACACCATAAATTAAATGGCCACCCAATCCTCTCCTCACACCACCGGTCATACTTCCTTCCCTTCTCACCGTGCTGGTGGCTCTTCCAGCAACAGGTGCGGTGGCCGTGGTAGCTGGCGTGGTCGAGGCCGTGGTGGCTGGCGCAACTTCTCATCTTCCTGGAGCAACCTGTGGAATGGCTTCCTGCAGCCCCAATGGCCTACTCAACCGTGGCCTCCTTCTTCTCCAGGTTATGGATCTCAAAGCCACTGGCCTTCCTTTTAGCCTCCTTGGGCCGAATCTGCCGCTTCTAGCAAACACTTTACCCGACCCAACTCAGCTCCTGGTATCTTGGGACCTGCTTGGTGCACCACCTGCAATACCAATCAACATACTACTTCAACATGTCCCCATCACTACAATGGCCCAGAATCTTTTCCTTCCTTTGCTGGGGCTCAATTTATGCAGTCACCTGACTCTACTTGGTGCCCTGACACATGTGTCACTCATCACATGATTGGTAGTTCTTCTAATCTCCAAAATCAACAGCCATATCAGGGTAATAATTATGTATTTCTTGGTAATGGAGATTCTCTCTCTATATCTTATACTGACTCTCTTCCTCTTCCTTTAGGTTCTCACAAATTTGCTCTTCAAAATGTCTTTTTTCTTCCATCTCTTTGTACTAATCTTCTTTCTGTTGCCCGTTTTACTCGTAATAATTTAGTTTTCTTTGTCTTTATTCTTGACTTTTATCAAATTTATGACTTACGTACTGGTTCGTTACTCATTCAGGGCCCTTCTAAAGATGGTCTTTACCCACTTTCCCTGTCCTTTCACTCATCCACCATCCCCCGTGCCCTTACCACTGTGCACTCTCCTGCTTGGCATCGTCGCCTTGGTCATCCATCCCATCCTGTGCTCTCTTATCTAGCGTCATCTCTAGGCTTTAAAGTTTCAAATGCTTTCTGTAAGGATTGTGCACTTAGCAAATCCACCAAACTGTCATTTCTTAGTAATAAAACCTTTGCCCCATCTCCCTTTTATTTAATTCACTCTAATGTATGGATGTCCCCCTTCATCTTTGTCACTGTGCATGCCTGAATTCGGTTGACACTGGCTCTTAGGTTTGTGCTTTGCTGTGGAACAAGAATGAACAAGAACTGCTTAGCTCACATGGGTTAACTAAGAATCAGCTTACTCTTTGGAAATACCCATCAATGGCTAAAGTTGCAGAACTCAGTGGCCATACTTATAGAGTTCTTTATATGGCTCAAGTAATGAATTAGCTATGAACAACTTTGTAAATGAATTTGTTATAAATCACGTTCTCTATTAGACAAAAAAGTAAATCCTTTTATGATTTAAATTATCGACAGAGCCCAGATGATTGCACTGTAGCATCGGTAGTTGGTGATGAAACGTTCAGATTTTGGAATGTTTTTGGAGTCCCTGAGGTGGCTAAACCAGCCCCCAAAGCTAATCTGGAGCCTTTTGCCCATTTGAATCGCATCCGTTGTTCAAGAGCATGCATGAGGAGCAATTAGATGAGATGAAGATTCATGGAACGAAAACTGTATGGGATGCAGAACCAGAACTAGCTTCAGAAGAAATCAGTTTTGTTCTTTTTAGTGCAAATTTGAAGTGAAATATTACTCAGCAAAAGTCTCAAACATGTGCAATGCACATACGACAATCTCAGTTCATATTCTTTCTACAATTCCCCTGTATAAACATTGCTAGAAAATAGGAAGTACTTGTAATTATTTAGTAATTGATATCAAGAAATCCTTGAAATTAATGGCCTCAATGAAGCTAGCATTTGTCTTGCCAGCATCGCTCACCTATCGTGCTGTTGGACGGCATATTCAAATGCAATAAAAGAGCAAGTGTTCAGGCTTTACGATTTAGAGAGCAAACCAAATTAGTGTGCATTTTCAACTCTCTGATATGTGGATTGGCAACTAGGATTGAGACAACATTCCAAGTACTGAAAGAGCCTCCAAGATGAAATAGCGGGCAAAAGAAACAACTGGTGTAAGGTCGTCTTCCTCCAAGCCACATAGTGGTTTTACACCAGGTATCATCAATCTAATCAAGTATATTCCGGAGCCTTCCTTTTATCGGCTGCATGCATATCCCACACTATGGGTTTGAAGTTTGAACCAAATAAAGTTAACTTATGGCTAAATGAATGGAAACAGAAAAACAATACATTTGATTTGATCAGGTGCTACAAATGTGAATCTTCCCTAGAGAAGAGCAGAGGAAGCACAAGATGATTAATCTTCCCTGGATCTTTTGAGGGGCAATCTTTCATCATGCTCATGTGCTCTCTTGAGGATGGCACCTGGTGCAGTTGCACCTTCTGATGATTTGTGAGAGTCAATGTAATGGTTCACCAAAAAGGCCCCGCATTTCTTGATCCCCTTGAACCTTGGTCCCATGCCTCTCCTCTGTGAACCACAATAACGTGCTTCGAAAAAAATTGAAATTAGTCTCCCATAATACCAATGGGAAAGGGGAGCATAAGATACCCAAATGTGATTTGACACGACATGGCCTACTTTTAAAATAGGCCCATAAACAGAGCCAAATGCGGAAGACAAACATAGAATTGTGAAAGAATTGAATTCATCAAGAAGGGCATTTTGCTCATTTGCAAAAACAGCACATAACACAATTCCCAACCTGCTCTTGCCTACTAAATGTGAAGGTACCTTCATCGAATTTCCCACTCTTTGATAATTGAACCATTTAGGAATCACATTTCCAGGAGTTACAATGTCTAGTTTGAAATGAAATCCAGGTACCTGTACCGTATGTTAAGAACAGTTATTATATATATATATATGTGTGTGTGTGTGTGTATGTGTATATGTATAAAGAGATAGAGCAATAGAGAGAGAAATGCGTGCCTCAAGAAATTGCCTTAGATAGAGTGCCTCAAGGAATCGCCTTAGAATTGAAACTAGTATATTAATGCCGCCTAGATTGTCAACCAAGCCAAAGTAATTGATAGAACTGAACCTACTCAGTAGAGTGAGATATGCGCTAAACTCTGATGCAACTGGTACTATTTTTAAGCAAGTACAGTCGTCCACATTTATGCGTAACCATCTGTTTGATGGAAGATTTGGCAATTCTTGAAGCCTTTCACACCTCTTCAGGTTAAGAAACCTAAGATTACAAAGCCGAGTAATGCCTAAAGGAAGGATAACAAAATTGTTACCACTAAAATTTAAATCTCGTAGAGAGAACAAACAGTCAATACCATCGGGGATCGCTCCTTCTTAAAGATTACAATCACTTAGATCTAATCTCTTCAAACAACACAAACCATCTAGAGAAGGCAATACCACACCCCAAGGTTCAGGACTCTTTCTCCAGCATATGCCAAAACGAAGAACCTGCAATGGTTTTTTCTTTTTTTTGCCTGGCATCTGCAATGGTTGAGGTGATCCACAAAATGATGAGAAAGATTTTGAGATATTTCATACACAAGATTGAAAAATTGATGAAGAGATTTCGTTATTACCTCATGACTTGGGAAACTCTCTACTCTTCCACAATGTCCCAAATTCAAAGTTTTAATCCTTTTGAGAACTGAAATGGATGGGTGAATCTCAACTAAATTCGTACAACCCATCAAGTTTCGGAGTACCCGTGAAATCTGGGGTCCTGATGAGGTTTCTTGAGAAAGAAAGATCTAAAGATTTCAAGTTACCTATGTACTGCACAATACATGACAAAATGGTAGAGTAATTAGCTTTTTATTCAAAAATAACTAACATGATAATTTGTAAGATGACACATCTTTTATATCTTACCTTTACTCCATTCCAAAGCTGAACAATTTCGCTACGAGGCAAGCTAAGTTTAGTAAGAAATTCCGGTTGGAAACTTGGTGGGAGAAATTAGGAAGGATAGCATCTCCATTCCAAAATTCTTATGGAATTTGGGAGAGTTTTGGGGCCTGGAGAAATGATCAAATTATCAAATTGGAGCACCTTTAGTTTGCTCATCTTAGAGAAGGCTTCAGGATTCCAGTGTACCTCTTCTACTTTAGGCAAGCATAAGACCATGGCTTCAATTGCTTATGTTCCCTAATACATAAGAACAAAGGACCAGTGAATTCCATAATCAAGTTTTATACTGTGTTAAGAAGAAACTACAAAACTTCTTACTGTATTATTCGCGAGTACATGAAGAATGTCGTTGCGAAGCCATAACCGACTTCGTCGACCGATGTCATCATAAGATTCTTGACGAACAATTTCCCATGCCATTTCCTGCATCAAAATCATGCATCTGCACTTTGTCGGGTTCAAAACCATTTCCATACTCAATAGTTAAGATAGATTTCTCATGAAGAACTTTTATCCCAATACTTCCACATAAGCCATGACTGTCTAGCATTTCAATTACTTGTGCATTTTCCTTTCCCTTATGGAAACATGCAACATCAAGAAACATTCTCTTCTCCATCTCATCAAGTCCATCATAACTTATTTTGAGAGTGTGGAAAATCGTTATATTAGGAACTTTCTCTAGTTTATCCAAGGCACTACTCCATTCATCGAGACCTCTTTTATATAAGTAAGACCCCAAAGTTTTAAGAGCCAATGGAAGGCCCCTGGAATATTGAATGAAACACTTAGACAGTTCCAGATATTGTTTTTCAGGTCTACAATTCTTGAAGGCATTCCAACTAAATAGTTGAAGAGCTTTATTGTTATTTAATCCCTTGACCTTGTATGATTTCTCTATACCATGTTCAAGTAGCACTCGTTCATCTCTAGTTGTAACGATGATTCTGCTCCCCGTTCCAAACCACTCTTTCTTTCCGACCAACATTTCCAGTTGATTTAACTGATCCATATCATCAAGAATGAGAATAACCTTTTTGTCACAGAAACAGTTCTTTATCATAGTGCTTCCACTACAAACATCCCAAATTTTTATATTTTGTTTCTTCAATATATGGGATAGAAGTTGTTTTTGTAAATGGACTAAACCATTTTGACCATACTTTCTGACATCTGCAAGAAAGTTGCTAACTTCAAAAGTATGGGAAATTCTCTCATAAACTAGCCTAGAAATGGTTGTCTTGCCCATCCCACCCATCCCACAAATCCCTATATAGCAAACATCATTTGCCTCAAGATCTAAAAGCAAACGAAGTTCTTACAGTGTAGAATCGGTTCCAACTAACTTTTCTATGGAACCTAATGACAAGGTGAATGAAGGTTGCAGTTTATTCCATATGTGTTTGATAACATCTTCAATAAGTTTACTTTCACACCTACAAAGAAGATATGATCAGATGAATAATATTAGTCATAAGTATAAAATTTAGTTGGATCAAAAGCCAGAACTGAAAAGAAACATAAAAATTTATTGGTGTTGTAAAGACATGAGCCAATTGTTCATTAATGCTTACTTATCCTTGGAATCCCACCCAGTGCGATTAGCCACATTTATTAAAGCAGCCCTCCACTGTTTAACCTTTTCTATGTCTTCCCTAAGATTTTCTTCATGCTTAATAAAGGCTTTCAAGAAAGTCCCCGTTTGATTTCGAACATGAGAGGGATCCACATGATAAAAAATTGGGAGAATTGTGTCTCTCGCTTTCATAAATTCAATAATTTTTGTAAGTTCATCCAAGCACCACCATGAGGAAGAAGCATAGTTTGGCGAGAGAATGATGATGGCAAACCTTGATTGTTTGATTGCTGTCGAGAGTTCTTGAGAAATAGTGGTGCCTTTTCAAGCTTTGGGTCATCCTTGAATGTTTTAATTGACCGCCATTCAACTCATGGTATAAATGGGATGTAAAACCATTGCGGGTGTCTTCACCTCTAAAACTCAAAAACACATCATACTTCCATTGAGTAGATGATTCCGTTGAAGGAAAAGATGGCAACGCCATCACTTGGTACGTGGTTGGTTGGTTCCAAGAAATTCGCTGCAAAGGATAAATGCATATAGTTGCATTGCAATTTTCCAAATCTAACCTGCAAACACTTGAGATACAAACAAGATGATAAGATAAATGGCTTTGATAATGAAAACAGAATTATCATACGTAATTGCCAATAAAAGCATATTTACACAACATTCGTAGGCAATTTTTTGGTTCGACTGCGAATTGCAATTTTTTTGCCAAACTATAGATATACGCTTTTTATCACAAATGGTCCATGAGGTTTACGAAATTATCACATTTCATCCCCAAAGTTTTTTTGACATTGATGGTCCTTCAGGTTAGCCTCCACATATCAAAATGGTCTCTGCCGTTAGCTTCTGTCAAATTTTCTATTAAATTGATGACGTGGCACATGTGTGGAGCTCACACATCTAATGATATTGAGATTTTTCGTGCTCTACCCATGTACTACGTCATCAATTTAACAGAAAATTTGATGGAAACTAACGGCAGAGACCATTTTGATGTGTGCAGGCTAACCTGAAGGACTATTAGTGTCACAAAAAAACGTTTGGGATGAAATGTGATAACTTTGCAAACCTCATGGACCATTTTGTGATAAAAAGCCATAGATATATCATTGCTAAAGCCGAAAGACTCGATTACAATAGCCACAAAGGCAACCAATCAATCTACCCATACTCCAATACAGGTTTCAATGGGATACAAAAGATAATCACCGCTACTGTACTCCCTATATACAATCAATGAGTAAAAATTGTACTTCAAAGCCATAAAATAAAAAGTAAATTCTCAAGAAAAAAAGAGAGTCCAAAGAAAAAAGAGGACAAGGAAGTGAAGAAGCCTTACCGAAAGAATGAACTTACTGAGGAGCCTTACCAAACCAAAAAGAATTAAAGGGCAGCGGTCCAACGATATCCTTCAGACAGAACCGCGTAGCAAACAAGAAGCTAGGACGGTGAGAGGATGTTACAGCTTGAGACCTTGGGTTTGATGGTGGCGTGTGTTCTACTATTTCTGCGAGATAGTAGCTCTTGGATAGGAAGCTCAAGTGAGATTACTCTTGAGCTACGCAGAAAGTGAAGATTAGGTGAGGACAGAGTGACACGGAAAGTGACATGAAAAAGCTCAAAAAATTACAACATGGACACGGTAATTAAAGTAATAATAAATAATAATATATAATTAAAAAAAATGCATACTCAATAAAATAAAAAATGTTACTTTTGTTGGACAGTGCACCTGACAAAATATAAAAACGCATCCGAACCTCTTTCTCCTTTTTTATTCTTTTTTCTCTTCTTCTCTCCCTTTTCCTCTCTCTTTCTCTTTCTTTATTCTTTTTCTTTATCCTCTTTTTCTATCTTTTTCTATCTTTCTCTTTCTTTATTCTTTTTCCTTTTCCATCTTCTTCCTATCTTCCTCTCTCTCTCTCTCTCTCTCTCTCTCTCTCTCTCTCTCTCTCTCTCTCACACACACACACACACACACACACACATTTTTCCTTTTAAGAATCCGATTCAAAATAGGCATTGTCTTCTTTCTCAAGGGGTCGTTTGGTATGACAGACTGTTATGGACATAACTAAATCCTGGGACTGTCATGAATTGACTTGGCTTGGTATAAACTGGATTAAGTATTGACCTATGTTTAGTGCTATGTTGGACTAAGAAGCTAGATAACAAAAATAATACTATCCTGGGTTTGGTTTATGCTCGGACTGGGACAAAATTTTTTAAATTTTCTTTGAAATGATAATATTTTAATTATCAACTATTTTTATTATAATTCCAAGGCCAAAAATTGGTATTAAAATTTCCAAAACTTGCCTATATTTTAAGAACACTTCCTTTATGCAAATTGCCAAATCGTCACTAAGTAATTGCAAACACAACATGCAATTGCCATCATAGTTTACAAAAACAAAATGTCTATTTGTCAATTGCCGAACCATTAGCCACAAGACCTCTACCCTTTTATTCTTCATTTCTTTGTTCATGCTGAGACAAGTTCCAAACCATCCCAACATCATATCAAGCAAAAGTCGTATAATATTTATAGATGCAAATGTTAGATATTTTATATATATGCAAAAGTCATCCACATGGCTTAAAACTACAAAAAATTCAAGTTCACAAATTACTTTCCACAAGCTCAGAAACTAACAATAATAATAATCAACCAAAAACCCACATATAAAAATAAACATCCATAATTCCAAATTGAGACTAATAAAGCAGAAAAAACAAAAGCAATAGCAGCTACTTGTGGTGTTTCCAATTTATCGGATGTTGCCTCCTTCAAGCATTTTCATTGAGCAATTGCTCAACAAAGGCTTTTTTTGATATCAGCATCAAGTGACTTGAACAGAGATATTGTTGAGCTTAAATGGTGAAGAGTTTTCAACCATATTAATATGGCTGAGAATAGTTGCAGACAATGCCATTATAAACCCTGCAAGCAATACAAACAATCCAAACAAGATTGCCAAAATCATGAGTTCTCTGACTGCAAATGGAATTAATTGATGGCAAGAAGCAAAATCTTGTATAGTTACACTTTCCAAAAGAAAACAGAGTTATGGTTTGGATAACAAAATTGATCTTCTTAGCAAAAAAAAAAAAAAAAAAAAAAAAAAAAAAAAAAAAAAAGCTGGAAACAACATTTGGAACAAGCTGTACTTCCAACCATGCTCTTCAATTACCTTTGTTGGTTTTAAACATTATCAAAAGACAGAATATATAAAATTTTGGGTTCTGAAATAAAAACACACATTTTTTTCTTTGGAAATCAAAAGAAAACTTGTTTTTTTTGGTTCTTTGGAAATCAATCCAATCAGAACCTTTACTTTTGTGAAACTCATCTCTTTCAAAAGTGAGAACAGAGCAGAAGCACAACAAGAAGAATTACCAACAGAAGCAGATCAAAATTGAATACCAAAGTTTTTTTTTTTATTATTATTTCTTTCTCTCTCAACCTTCTGCTAATTTGGGTTTGTTTATATGTATCCTCTATTGCTTTTTCTCCCAAGCTCTTTCTTCAACCTTCTCTTCCGCAGCAAAGAAAATGTCAGACATGAAAACCATTTCTTCTTTTTTCTATTTTTTTTATATCATCATCACGCGACTATCCACAACGCTCTAATTTCACCCATTAGTTTGTTCATATATTCTCATTCCAAACAAAAACCCCATAATAAAAACAATTCAAAATTGAAAACCCTAGAAAAATACTGAATTATAATCCAACGAAAATTAACCAATACAAATCTTAATTTTCATCAGATTAAGCTAATTACAAACAACCCCATAATCAAAGCATAAAAATCAAACCAAGAAATAGTTGATTGAACCCATCAAATATCACCAAGAAGAGAGACAAACATAGAAGAAGAGTGGAAAGAGAGAAAGAGAGTTGAACAACTAACCTTGAGTGAGTGAGAGTAGAGCACAACAGAAGAGGAAAACAAAGCAAAGTGGAAGAGAAGAGCCAGAGCAATGTCGAAGAGAATAATGGCATACTCGATAGCGACCTCGTTATTTAGCGGCACCTCTTCAGAGCTCGCTATTTTGTGCGAACGACGAAGCCTTTTTTAAGGCCCGGATTATCTAATCTCATTTAACTTAACGAAGGGCTGCACCAAACATGGGTTAAGAGTGTTATTTAAGCTAGTCCAATCCAAGCCAATCCAAGAAGGTGTACCAAATAGGGCCCAAGTGTACAATGCTGTCTCTACAACCATAAATTTTTCCCTTTTTTCAAGCAGTGACTTGACTATGAGTTGACTTGTGTCTTGACCATGGACACGACTTTGACCAGTGGACATGCGTGCCTAGGCGTATTCGAGGAGTGTCCGACACTCTGACACGGTAGCTGGGCGACGTGTCGGTGCAACGTAGCCTCTAATGAGTGCGCATTTGATTGGACCTTTCGTTTATTTTTTCATTAAAAATGATCATGTGCCAAGCTCATGATCTATTTTTAGGGGCACATTGGACTTTTAACAACACTTACAAGTCTTGTTAGTTCGGGTTTCACAGTTTTTTTTTTAAATTTTATTTTTAAGTACAAACATAGTCTAAACTACATAGAAGGGGGTCTCTCTCTCTCTCTCTCTCTCTCTCACACAGTGGCGGATCCACGTTGGGACAACAGGGGTCGGACGACCCCTTGGAAGGTTGGAAAAATGGCCTGGGACTCCATTGAAGCCCCCTTGGACAGCTGCTGGAAGCCCCCTTGGATGCACGCCATCTGCTCGATGAAAGTCCCAGGAGAAGAGGAAGCTTGCTGCGCAGCTGCGCTGCGCCTTGCGCGCGCGCTGCGCATAATTTTTTTTAAAAACTGCCTTGCCAAACGACGTCGTTTGGCAAAGGCTCAGTCAATTTTTTTTTAAATGACCTGGCCTCAAAACGACGTCGTTTTGAGCCAGTTAAAAAAAAAAAAAAAAAAAAAACAAAAAA
>NC_024131.1:19255012-19269207 GCF_000346735.1 Prunus mume
ATATGCGTTCGAGTATTGATTTTTCTCAATTGGAAGGGATTAGTAGTCTTGCGGAAAAAATGGTGGAGAAAGGAATGCATGAAATATTTCCTTATGTGTATTTGCTTCTTACATTGGCTTTGGTTTTACCGGTTGCAACTGCTTCAGTGGAGAGAGCATTTTCCGCCATGAATATTATTAAAAATCCACTTCGCAACAGAATGGGAGATCAATGGTTGAATGATAGCTTGATTGTTTACATTGAGAGAGATGTTTTTGCTTGTATTGATAACGAAACTATAATGCAACGTTTTCAGAATATGAAAACTCGTCGTGGACAATTGTAATTTGTATTATTGGTTTTGTTATGAATTATGAATGGAAGTACTATCTTTCTATCTTTTTAGCATTATTTTCTTTGTAGAAAAATTTCAGAACTTTTACACTAAGCCCCCTTGGCCACATAATCCTGGATCCGCCACTGCTCTCACACACACACACACAGAGGATGTCATGGAGGTTCGAACCCGAGACCTATAATCTGCAAGTTAAGACCCTTTTTCACAAGGCTAGACCCGTTTGAGTTTAACAATTTGCTCATTTGTTGCAAACCAAATTCATCATAGAACAATATTGTTAGTAAGAAGCCATCCAACGGTTGAAACACAAATTTTTTTAACCAGTCTGTATTTTACCATCATGGAGAAGTGCCCGCAACGGATATGCAAATAAATAGAAATGAACATATTATGAAAAACTAAAAATGTAAGAGTTTTGAAAGGCCAACGGGGTTTAGTCAGTAGAAAAAAGGGCATTGACTTGCAGATAAGAGGTTTCAGGTTCGAACCCCTATGACATCTTGGTTATGTGTGTGTGAAAAACTTCCTCCTCCTATAATTTAGACTATCGCGTGAATTTTTTTTTTAAAAAAAAAGCGTTTGGCAGGCCCAACAAACAGAAAAATATAAGAATTTGACCTAACAAACAGAAAGAGGCCCATAAATTTTGATGAGTAATGGCCCATACATTCACCATAACAAATATCCAGTAAGAAAATGTGATAAAAGTGTTTAGCCCAAAATACACCCCACTTCCAATTTCCACATACGCTACCTCCACTGTTTGTTCAGCCAAATCGACATCCTCCTACTCTCATTTTCCATGGCGCTCGCTCTCTCATCTGAAATTCTGAATAGGGAATAAAGCTCACCTCCGGAGAGAGAGAATTGAGTGAGCCAGCCATGGAGAACAGACTCTCAGCTTCTCTAGGCCTCCCCTCACCCAATCAAAACCACTACCACCACCACCTCCATTCCCAAACCTCCAATGACTTCCATAGCCTCTTCACTCATTTCATCACCCCAAATTCCCAATCTTCCCTCACCCCAACCCAAAACCACATCCCATTCTTTGCTTCCACCACGTCCACAACCACCTCCCCCTCCCCAAATTGGTTCTCCAATTCCCGACCCAACACCCGGCCCAAGACCCAGATTTTACTGAAGAACCTCACGGTGTTCGAGCGTGCCCTCATCGGCGCAGGCGGGGGAGGCATCGCCGGAGCCTTCACCTACTTCTGCCTCCACCCTCTGGACACCATCAAGACGAAGCTCCAGACCAGAGGCGCCTCAGACATTTACGCAAACGCCTTCGACGCAGTCCTCAAGACCTTCCAGACCAAGGGCATCTCGGGATTTTACAGTGGCATCTCCGCCGTCATCGTCGGCTCCACCGGTTCCTCCGCCATCTACTTCGGCACCTGCGAGCTGGGTAAGTCGGTGCTCTCCAAATTACCCAACTACCCTCCCGTTCTTATCCCTCCCACGGCCGGAGCCATGGGCAATATTGTCTCTTCCGCGATTATGGTCCCGAAGGAGCTCATCACGCAGAGAATGCAAGCCGGGGCCAAAGGGAGGTCGTGGCAGGTGCTGTTGAAGATCCTGGAAAACGACGGCGTCTTGGGTCTGTACGCAGGGTACTCTGCGACATTACTGAGGAACTTGCCTGCGGGTGTCTTGAGCTATTCTTCGTTCGAGTATTTGAAATCTGCTGTTCTGAGCAAGACGAAGCAAACCCATTTGGAGCCGCTACAGAGCGTGATCTGTGGGGCATTGGCCGGTGCAATATCGGCCTCCATTACGACTCCGCTTGATGTGGTAAAGACGAGGCTGATGACTGGTGCTGCAAAGAGTGGGGTTTCGGGGACGGTGAAGCAGATTTTAATGGAGGAAGGGTGGGTGGGGTTGACGAGAGGAGTTGGGCCCAGAGTTCTTCACAGCGCTTGCTTTTCTGCTTTGGGTTACTTTGCGTTCGAGACTGCCAGGCTTGCCATTTTGAATCAGTATATTAAGAGGAAGGAGCTGCAAATGCAAGAATTGGCTGTTGACGTTGGTGTTGCTTCCTCCACTTGATTTCATGGTTTAATTTTGGTTCTCCTTAATCTCACTTTTTTCAATTTGTGTTGCAATTTTTTGTTGGTATAATTTAATTGCCTAAGAGTAATGAAAAGAAGACTGAGTAGAAACCATTTCAAATTTCAGTACCTTATAATGTAATATGTTCCTTCTTTCCCAGAATAATAAAGTTAATGCCTAGTAATATGCTTACTTAAATTACTTTGTATATTCATGAGATGCAGGTTTCTGTCCCATAAAGTAGTATCTGTGTTGCTACAACTCCTTGTTTTTTTCCTAGCAAGAAATAGAGGGAAAATGATTATCATGCTGTAGGATTGAAGGCACAATCAATAAGAAGCACCTTATTGGAGGGAAAATGGAGAACTGAGTTACCTGATTGTGTTTAACATAGCATTCCAAGGTACAATTTAACCATCCACAGTGAAAATTGAGGTAAAATTAACTGTCTTTTGCGTTCTAAACCGTATACTTAAGGCACGAAAAACTTTTAGTGGCCTGATTCTGGATGATGGTTCTGTATCTTGAATTTCTGATGCAAGTCATAATACAAAGGAGCTATAAAGTTTTGTAGGACTTTATTCTGAATGCTTCTTGCTGCAATGGAAGCTTGGGTGTTTTTGATTGGTTTATTATACTACTAACTTTGTTCACTGTTAGACCGCAAACTGTTGCTTGAAGGCATAAGTCAAAGGCCCCAGGACAATCTGGTATGAAATCTTTACTGTTAGTATGAGCATTGCTCTTCATCCTACCCCAAAACTCACTGCAGCATGAGAATTGACACTTGTCAACATAACTTTTTTGGTTCCTGGTGTCTCAGCGTGGATATACAAATGAACTTTTCTCTTTCAGTTCTTAGTGAAGAGATGATAAATGACAAAGAGCCATTGTGATTACTGTGATGCATACATGTATGTAGATGCAAATTGGAGATTCCATTGCCAAATTTATTTGCTCCTAGCCACACACAGCGGAATTAAAGATATTTGTGCATTCGCTGCACCAAACATGCAAATAAGCAAGAAGATATGTTATGGCATGTTCATTTTCCTGAAATGGGAATTAGAATGGTTTGAAGGAAGGGGAGCCATTTCCATTCAAGTTTACTGATTTTTCATTTTCGTATATTTGGGCCCAAATGCCCAATGACGGAAAACTAACCAGCCATTATTAACTTGGACCACAAAATCAGATTCACTTTAGCTTCAATCTTAATGGAATTGCTGACAAAGTTCCAAGCAAATTGTAAACCATGATAATAAACCATGAGAATTCCCAGCACAAAATTATTTTTGTTTAATATAAGGTTTTATCGCAGGTTAGTATACACGATTTCAGTTATATTATTTGTAAGATTTGCAGCCATTTCGTTTGATTGTTCGCGTTGGTGCCTCGACGAACTTTCGAAGATTTTTGAATACATGGCAGTCGGACACAATTTTTCCAATTACCCAATCGGGCCATGTTACATTTTTGGATATACTGAAATTGAGATGCATTTTTGTTGATTTTAAATTTTATTATGGGACATGAAGATATAAAGAAGACAGACCGTCGGCTCCTTGCAATTCAAGAAAGTGAAGCTCCTGATCAGCTTGCAAGGTGGAGACTGATGAGTCATATTTGAACGGCATAGGTGCTTTGCTGTAGGCATCCACAATGTTTCCGTTGCCAATGCCATGCTTGGGTTGGGGTTCTGAAAAAAATTTGTACAGAGGAAAAAGTACCGACTGTAAATATAGTGAGTACTTTAGTCTAAATTATAAGGAGAGGGTGTTTTATCACACACACATGCGGATGTGGGTTCGAACTTAAAACTGCTGATATGCGACTGCATGTGATGCCCTTTTTCACTATGCTAGACCCCTATTGGCAATGATCTTACTTTATTAGCTGGTTTTGTCTCTTGTTTTTGCATTTGTATTTTGTTTGGTTGGTTTCTTATCTCAACCCATTTTCCCCAGAGTTGGCCTGTCTGTGGCTGGACTCTGAAATGCGCATCGTCTTCCTTAGCTCTTCTCTTCTAGTCCGGTATTGTTTAAAAACCGGTCTGACTCTGAGTTTGAGAATTGGCTTGTTGAATTTTGGAAAGATCGAATTTGGTCAGATAAATCATCATACTCACCATAATAATAATTTTGAAACATTTTTACTTGAAAGGTGGAAAAAATGGACTAAAGATGAGCTATCAGAAATTACATTGGAATATGAAACTGATAACTTTGTGAGCAGGTGGGTTGTGTTTTCTGGGAGGATCCTCTGAAGAATAATGTTGGAAATTGAAAAGTACTGGACCTGAAGATACAAATAACAACAACAAAAATGTATGTTGATGGTCAAGCTTATCTTGCTGCAGATGTGGTCTGGTACCTCAAACTATTGAAGGACAGAAGACGGGGAACTGTTTTGCATTGTATCTGCATAATTACACCAATATGTATGATGCATCAATCTGTTTGATGTTTGGAATCCATCATGATTCAATCTCATTAAAAACTATCCAAGTTTTTATGTGCAATATGTGCAAACTTATTTCTGTACACTTGTCATACTGTATAAATTATGGTGCTATATCAGTTCCTTTCAGCTTCTTGTTTAAAATAGTCCTTATTATTTTGTATGATTATATTAAATTTTGGAACAATATTAGAAGTTCATTATTGTAGTACGTGTATAGAGCTTGTAGCTGAAATGATTAGAGAATTTACCCTGAATCCGAGGTCCTAGGTTTTATTCCTCCTTGCACCAATATCACTTGTATTAAAAGGTAAATTGTAGTATGTCCCACCCTTTAAACAGTAGGTACGCAAAACATCAGTGGTTGATTGTAGACTTTCTAAACCAGAAAGGTTTTTCACAAAAGCAAATTTTTTATTTTCATTTTTTGCTAGGATATTCATAAAAACACATGTTTTGTTACCTTTTTATTTTCTTCTTTCTTAAAAAAAAAAAAACAGAGATCATTGTAAGAAACCCATCGTACAACCCAAAACGCACCGTCTCATTAACACAGCCTCGTCTTTTACCAAAATTTCCATCCAGCGTCTCTCTCTCTCTCACTCACCACTCAACTCCAGTCTCCATCGCGCCACCTTCTTCCCAATCTTCCCAAATTCTTTTCCCTTTTTCATTTCTGTTTCCTCCGACTCTCTCGCCATTTCATCACCAAGGTAAACAACTTCTTTCCCAAATTCTTTCAACGTTTATTCTCTTCTTCGAATTTCAATCTTTTTTTTAATTTTGATTTTTGGGTTTTTCATATTTTCTCTGCTGCGGGTTCTTCTCTTCAGGGTTTTACTTCATCCCAAAACCCTACTTCAAGGCTCAACTATGGCAGGCCAGTAATTGGCAGACATACCCATAACGTACACCGTGTTGTCGCCGTCTAATATTTGTCGACTTCCACACCCGGCTGCTCAGTAATCAAATTGAAGGTGAGTTTTTGCTGTGCTTCTGTTTGTTTCAGCGGAAAACAATTTCTGAAATCTATTTGTTTGAGTTTTTTTCTTTTCTTTCTTCGTTTTGGTTTCTTAAAGGTTTAGGAGATGGCTGGTGTTCGGGAAATAACGGCTGCTGCTGAATTCTTACAAGTAATTATCTTGCCTCTAGTTTGATTATTAAGAAATGGTAGCAGTTTATTAAAAATTCTTGATTGAAATGTAACCTTGTTTTTTTTTTTTCCTGGGGGTTTTCTTTCCAGGGTACCAATAGGCAGAGCCTGTTTTTGCATAGAAATTCTTTTAGAGGAAGAAGCCATGTGCTTTGGGGCACGGTTCAAGGTCGAAGTTCAGAATTGGGTTTTGCTAATAGGAGAGGTGTTTCATTGAGGTGTCGTGCTCAAGAAAAGCCCAGAGCTGTTGTTTCTGGTGGTGTGAGCAGTTTGGTAGATGAGCAATCAAGCTTGGTTGAGAAGCCTGCTGCGGAAGTTATTCATTTTTATCGGGTCCCGCTTATGCAGGAGAGTGCTTCATCTGAGCTTCTCAAGACAGTTCAGACAAAAATTTCAAATCAGATAGTTGGTTTGAAAACTGAGCAGTGTTTCAACATTGGGCTCGATTCACAGCTTTCTAGTGACAAGCTTCCGGTTCTTAAGTGGCTTCTTCAGGAGACTTTTGAGCCCGAGAATTTGGGGACTGAGAGCTTTCTTGAAAAGAAAAGGCAGGAAGGACTGAATACAGTCATTGTTGAGGTTGGGCCTCGGTTGTCATTTACAACAGCCTGGTCTTCCAATGCTGTCTCAATTTGTCGAGCATGTGGATTGATAGAGGTGACTCGTTTGGAACGGTCAAGGAGGTACTTGTTGTTCAGTAAGGGAACACTACAAGATCATCAAATTAGTGAGTTTGCTGCAATGGTTCATGATCGGATGACTGAGTGTGTGTATACTCAGAAGCTTGTTTCATTTGAAACGAGTGTAGTTTTGGACAAAGTTCATCATGTACCTGTCATGGAGAGCGGTCGGAAGGCATTGGAGGAGATAAATCAGGAAATGGGTTTAGCATTTGATGAGCAAGATCTCCAATACTACACTAGGCTATTCAGGGACGAAATCAAGCGGAATCCAACAACAGTTGAACTGTTTGATATTGCACAATCCAACAGCGAGCATAGCAGACACTGGTTTTTTACTGGTAAAATTCTTATAGATGGACAACCTATGGATAGAACTCTAATGCAGATTGTGAAGAGCACTTTGCAGGCAAACCCAAACAATTCTGTGATTGGGTTCAAGGATAACTCAAGTGCAATCAAGGGCTTTCTGGTGAAACAAATACGACCAGTTCAGCCAGGTTCAACATGTCCATTGAACATAGCTACTCGGGACCTTGATATTTTATTTACTGCCGAGACACATAATTTCCCATGTGCTGTAGCCCCTTACCCTGGTGCAGAGACAGGTGCAGGGGGTCGAATTAGGGATACCCATGCAACTGGAAGAGGGTCTTTTGTTGTAGCATCTACAGCTGGTTATTGTGTTGGGAATCTCAATATGGAGGGCTCTTATGCACCTTGGGAAGATCCATCTTTTACATATCCATCAAATTTGGCTTCACCTCTGCAGATACTCATAGATGCTAGCAATGGTGCATCGGACTATGGAAACAAATTTGGTGAGCCCTTGATTCAGGGCTACACTAGGACATTTGGAATGAGACTCCCAAGTGGTGATAGACGAGAATGGTTGAAGCCAATCATGTTTAGTGGGGGCATTGGGCAGATTGATCACACCCATATATCAAAGGGAGAGCCTGACATTGGAATGTTGGTTGTAAAGATTGGAGGCCCTGCTTATCGGATTGGAATGGGGGGTGGGGCTGCATCAAGCATGGTTAGTGGCCAAAATGATGTGGAGCTTGATTTCAATGCTGTACAGCGTGGAGATGCGGAGATGGCACAAAAACTTTATCGTGTGGTTCGTGCCTGCATAGAGATGGGGGAGGATAACCCAATCATTAGCATTCATGATCAGGGAGCTGGTGGAAACTGCAACGTTGTTAAGGAAATTATATACCCAAAGGGTGGCCAGATTGATATCCGGGCAATTGTGGTTGGTGATCACACAATGTCTGTCTTGGAGATATGGGGCGCAGAATATCAGGAGCAAGATGCAATCTTGGTGAAGCCTGAAAGCCGCAGCCTCTTGCAATCAATATGTGAAAGAGAAAGGGTTTCTATGGCTGTAATTGGAACAATAAATGGTGAGGGGCGTGTTGTTTTAATTGATAGCGTAGCCATTCAGAAGTGTCAATCCAGTGGACTCCCTCCCCCTCCCCCTGCAGTCGATTTGGAGCTTGAGAAAGTACTTGGTGATATGCCACAAAAAAGTTTTGAATTCCACCGGATGGCAGATGCACGAGAGCCACTTGATATTGCACCTGGAGTCACAGTGATGGATTCTCTTAAGAGGGTGTTGAGACTTCCATCTGTTTGTTCAAAGCGCTTCTTGACATCAAAAGTAGACAGGTGTGTTACAGCTCTTGTAGCACAGCAGCAAACTGTTGGCCCCCTGCAAATTCCACTTTCTGATGTTGCTGTAATCGCTCAGACTTTTACTGACTTGACTGGAGGTGCATGTGCCATTGGGGAGCAGCCTATTAAAGGTTTGCTGGATCCAAAAGCAATGGCGAGATTGGCTGTTGGAGAAGCACTGACAAATCTTGTTTGGGCAAAGGTCACTTCTCTATCTGATGTTAAAGCAAGTGGAAATTGGATGTATGCGGCCAAGCTTGATGGGGAAGGAGCAGCTATGTATGATGCTGCTATAGCTCTATCAGATGCTATGATTGAACTTGGCATTGCTATTGATGGCGGGAAGGACAGTCTTTCCATGGCAGCTCATGTTGCAGGTGAGGTTATTAAGGCTCCTGGCAATCTTGTAATGAGTGTATATTGTACTTGTCCTGACATAACAAAAACAGTAACCCCCGATTTAAAGCTCGGGGATGATGGCGTGCTGCTTCACATTGATTTGGCAAAGGGAAAGCGGAGGTTAGGTGGGTCTGCTCTTGCTCAGGTTTTTGACCAAATTGGGAATGAATGTCCTGACATTGAGGATGTTCGTTATCTTAAGCGAGTTTTTGAAGGAATTCAGGTCCTTCTTGCTGACCAATTGATCTCTGCTGGTCATGATATTAGTGATGGTGGGCTATTGGTCTGTGCCCTTGAAATGGCATTTTCTGGGAATCGTGGCATTACCTTGGACTTGACTTCACATGGGAAGGGCCTATTCCAAACACTTTTTGCTGAAGAACTTGGTCTGATTATCGAGGTAAGCAGGGAAAACTTGGATTTGGTAGTGGAAAAACTAAGCAGTGAAAGTATTTCTGCTGAGATCCTTGGACAAGTTAGTGCCACACCTTCAATAGAATTAAAGGTCGATGGGGTAACACATTTGAATGGGAGTACTTCTTCACTGAGGGACTTGTGGGAGGAAACTAGTTTTCAGCTGGAAAAATTTCAAAGATTGGCTTCTTGTGTGGATCTAGAGAAAGAAGGGTTGAAAGATAGGCATGAGCCTTCATGGGAATTGTCTTTCACTCCCTCTTTCACAGATGAAAAGTATATGAGCATTGCATGCAAACCCAAAGTGGCTGTAATTCGAGAAGAAGGCAGCAATGGGGACAGAGAAATGGCTGCAGCATTTTATGCTGCTGGTTTTGAACCATGGGATGTTACAATGTCAGACCTTCTTAATGGATCCATATCACTGCATGAATTCTGTGGAATTGTGTTTGTTGGAGGTTTTAGCTACGCTGATGTGCTCGATTCTGCAAAGGGTTGGTCTGCTTCCATTCGATTTAATCAGCCCCTTCTAAATCAATTTCAGGAGTTTTACAAGCGACCAGACACTTTTAGTCTTGGTGTTTGCAATGGCTGTCAGCTTATGGCTCTTTTGGGGTGGGTTCCAGGTCCTCAAGTTGGTGGAGTGTTAGGTGGTGGTGGCGACCCTTCACAACCCAGGTTCATTCACAACGAGTCGGGACGGTTTGAATGCCGGTTCACCAGTGTGACAATAAAGGACTCGCCAGCTATAATGTTTAGAGGTATGGAGGGCAGTACATTAGGTGTGTGGGCTGCCCATGGTGAGGGAAGAGCATATTTCCCTGATGACGGTGTTCTTGATCGTGTGCTACACTCAAAGTTGGCACCAGTAAGATATTGTGATGATGATGGTAACGAGACAGAACTTTACCCTTTCAACCTCAATGGCTCTCCCTTGGGAGTCGCGGCAATTTGTTCTCCAGATGGGAGGCATCTTGCGATGATGCCTCATCCAGAGCGTTGCTTCTTAATGTGGCAATTCCCATGGTATCCCCAGCAGTGGGATGTGGACAAGAAAGGCCCTAGCCCATGGTTGCGGATGTTCCAGAATGCCAGAGAGTGGTGTTCTTAAGAAAAAGTGTTTCTTTCCGTACAAGAATGGTTAGTATTTCAGTGTGCATGAGAGTTCTGCTTTATTTTAATTTTTCTGTTACATGAGAGTTCTGTTTTATTTTTTTCGGTTACATGGAGCTCTGCATTTATTGTATTACGAATCCGTACTTACTGTGCCTAGCTTACTGGTTGAACGAATGTCTGATTACCATTTGCCTTTGAATTTACCCTTGATCACTGTGTTTTGTAGCTTCTGGACCTGTGTTTAGTGTTCACTATAAAGATGGCATTTCTCTAAGAGATGAACAGCTATTTGAAAATTATCACTAATATTTTTACCCAAAAAAATTATCACTAATATAGTATATTCTTGACTGGTGTTTGGCTTTAAAGGAATGTACAGCAATTGAATACATTCATTCCTATTGAAAGGCCATTCCATTGTTCAGATAGTATTTGACTAAATTGGCTACACTTGTCTATTCCATAACATAGGCGAATCCGCATCATTATGCAAATGGGAATTATAGTGTCTCCTGGGGTTAATGGTGACTTGGCTGCTAAGTTAACACTTGGCCTTATTGATATTAATTGCCTGTCCTAAACTAAACGAGCTTTTATGTTATCTGAGTAGAGAATGTTCTGAATTTTCAGGTTCTTTCTGTAATTGTCATCTGCCAGAAAGCATTCAAATTACTGCAGTCAGACATTTCCTGACCATCCAGCACATCATGTGTTCTCGTATGCATGAGGGCGCTTTACATTTGTGTTACTGACATGAACATGAATTTTGTTCCCTTTATCATTGTGGTACTACAGATGAGGATGATGATGACTGATCTGAATCTATTGCATCATCTGCAAGCAGGAAGTGAGGATCAAAACATCTTATGACAGTACTGAATGGAGATGTAACCCGAAATAAACGCAGAGTGAGTTTGGCAATTGTGTTAGTGTCTATTCTAAATATATAAGTACACAAGTCTCAGTTAAACTCTCTGAGCATTGTGAATCTCAGATGATAGTAAGTATAGGGAGGATTTGTTGCGATTTTGTTTGCTTTCAGAATTTACAAGTTTGCTTCAACTTATATCCTAACTTGCATTGAAAAAACATCAATTTGTTACATGATTCTTTTCGTTACATATAAAGGGATTGAACCTTAACCCATCATAATTCTAATCTTAATCCTCAAGTTTTTATTTTTAAAAGGCTGTTCATTGATGCTACTTGGTTCAAGATAAATTACAGCGTGTTTAGAATTTTGAGTGAAAATGTGTCAGTGTATAAGATGTTGCAAATTCCTGACATTGCCTTATAGTGCTAAATATTTTTGATCTCTAATGTTCTTTATACCCTCAATTCTTTGTTATTATTTGTTCTTATTTTGGAAATGTTCGCAAACAAACAAGAAATTCCTGTTAGGGAATTCCAAGAAATATCTGAGTCTGTCAAGTTTTCTGTGGGAAAAAAAAAATCAGAACTGTACTCGTAAAAACCCGAAGAATTAAGTTGGGTAAGCAAAAGTGGACAAGTGCCTCCCAACTCGGATTTCTTTGATTTTGCAAAGTTGACTTGTTATGTCAATGCAATTCTATTAGCAAGGGGAGCTGAATGTAAAACAGCAATTTGCATGTAATAGTGCTTAATTTTTTTGGCCAAGTCCACTGCTAGACTGTCACCAGAAACATGGCCTAACTCAGAAATTAATCCCTCTTAAACAGTTCATTAAAAGCTAGCTCAAAATGAGACTCGTGTTGACAAAAATCGTGTATATTATCAGTTACATAAATCGTACCATATGATGTTCTCTTTAAAAAGTCTTGTTAGAGTATTTAGAAATCAAAACCAACCAATTTAAGAAGAGGAGGAGAAGTAAGAAGTCAGGACTTAAAATCAAATGGAGAGATTTTGGAGGTTTAAGCAACTACACAGTTGCGTGCATATATGTTTTAAAATCAAAATTGTCGGAGTGTGCACTTAAGTTCAATTTCCCCCTCCATATATTTGAGTAATTTAGAATATCGCTTTATCAAAAAATAAAAAGAAAAAGTGTCGGGTTGGGCACATGAGTTCGATTTCTTGATCGTACATTTGAGTAGTTTAGAATATTACTTTGTCAAAAAATAAAAATAAAAACAGTGGGAGTAGGCGGCACAACATCCTCTTCAAAGAAATAAAAACGAAAGATGGGGATAGTTTTCTTTAAAAAAAAAAAAATTGGTAAAGAAAACTATCCCCATCCTAAGCAAGTTACCAATTTTTTTTTTTTTAAAGAAAACTATCCCCATCTTTCGTTTTTATTTCTTTCGGCATAGTTAAACTTTCGGCACAACATCCAAAGGCATAGTTAAACTTTCGGCACAACATCCACGTCCAATACCCACACGTTTTTCCTTGACCTTTTGTGTGGGTATTGGACGTGTTCAGCTCTTTCTTTGGAATCTTGTTTTTTCTTCAATTTCTTTCCCCGTCTTTGGGCTCTCTGGTTTGATTCTTTAATGGTTTGTACTATGATGATGATAGTTAAACTTTATTATTGACTTAGATTCCAATTGAAACCGTGTGTGGTTTTCTTTGGTCAAACCACCACGCGGACACAGTTTTCCATCTCTCTGTCTCTGTCTCTCTCTTCCATTATTTCTTTGGGAAATTGACTTACGTAGTCACTAAAGATAAACCTTAATCAGAAATAATCACTTTATAAAACTTAACCACAAATACTCACTTTCTAACTTGAAAGTACCAAATTACCCTCCATATAAATACTTCAATATTCACCCTCTCAAAAATTTATTTCTGATCTGAACCCAACTCTCTAGCTCTTCCCTCCTTGCCGCACGTAGAGCATCTGAGACCAGCACCTTAATTCAAGAGGAGACCACGCCCACCCCTCAAAAGCCTACACAAAGAAGAAACATAAGAAATAGAAAAGGACGCATCAACAACAGCAACCCGCTAGACCCGTTGCCACCAGGTGCTCTCTTCTGATCCTTTGTCCCTTTGAGTTCTAAGCTAATTTTCCCCTTCTTTAATACCCAGGAATCATTTTGCAAAATAACACAACAAATAAAAATCAAATCTTGATTTTCTTTAGCATAGAAATAGGTAAGTTAGGTCAGTTTTTGCTTCAATTTTGATTTTTAGGGGTTTGGCTTCTAATCCTGTTTGTTTGAAAGGAAAGGAAATAAGTTTTTGGAAAAAATTTCACAAGCAAATAATTTGCAATTTGAGAGTAAAAGGATTGTTTTTTATGTAATTCATTCTATTTTGAATTTTGAAATAGGTTTCATAGCTCACTTTATACACCATACAAGTTCACCAATTCTGCATTGGTTTCATTGCTTTTGGCTTTTTGAACACTCTCGAGAGTGCACTAGTAAGGGTGATGAAGAATTTTATAGGTTGCTTCCAGACCAATGCATGGCTTTGTTTTGTAATTGCCAATATATATGTATATATGCCAATAAATTTGATGGTATGCAACCCTTGTTTGTAATTTTGAGTTTTAAGATATTTGTCCCCTTCTTCAATACCCATAAAGCATTTTGCACAAAATAACACGAAACATAAAAATCAGATCTTAAGTTTGTCTAGCCTAGAAATAGGTTAGTGAGGTTAGTTTTTCCCTCAATTTAGATGCTTAAGTGTGAAATTTTAGGTCTTTGAATTGGATTTGACTGACATTCTGGGTTAGGTTAGTTTTGCTAAGAACTTAAGTTTTCTATTTTGATTTCTAATTTGGTAATGTAAAGAAATGAGTATACCTTATGATGGGGATGCAAATAGATTGATTTATTGATGTTATTTGCAGAAATGGAGACTGTTGGCATATTGGTATTCTACAACGGAAGCTGGGTTCACAAGGATAACATTGAGAGTTATGAAGGTGGCGAGGCTAAAGGCATAATAGTATCACGGAAC
>NC_024131.1:19273093-19302489 GCF_000346735.1 Prunus mume
AAGAGAAAATCGCAAAAAGTGGAACACATAAAGCACAAAGAAATTGTCAAACAAAATAAGAGGCACAAAACCAGACATCGAAACACCTCAAAGAGTGAACTTAATCAATATAACCAGACAACATCCATAACAGCAATACAAAACTAGATACAGCTACAACATCCATAACAGTAAAACACAGAACAATAATGGGGTAATGTGGAATTGTTTGACTCAAGAAGCTCCACATGTAATTTATAAGCTTCCTAAAGAAGGCAATAGTGAACAGAACAACCAAAATTTTCTGAAGCAGTATATATCAGGGGAGGTCTACTTAATGCTCTTGCAATACTTCAAATTTTGGTCAAGGATCTCATGAAGATACCTATTTTCAGCTTTCCCATGTTCTGATAAATAATAAAATCAATCGCAACAAGACCTATTTGCATCCATATCAGGTTTTGATAAGGCAAATGCAACAATTTCGAATTCAAAATTCATACACTTCATATAAGGAATTTCAGCAGAAAACATATCCAGAAGCATATTAAGAATCACTATATCAATACTCAACAGAAACCCACATGATACGAACTGAAAAATAGAAAAGACTATCATACCTCAACCATTAGAGAAAACCACAATTTCACATCTCAAAACACTAGCATACCTCAACCATTAGCAACACTAAACAAACCTCAACAAAAACTCCAACAGCTTGTTAGTCAGAAAGAGAAAATCAACTCCCTTTCGCAAAGCCCAAAACACTATTAATGAAAATCATATTTTGTCAAACACTCAAAATCCTATATCAGCACCACTCAAATTCCCATATAGAAACACCACAATTAAGCAATTAAAGCATAACACTCCATACGCATGTATACATATATAAACATATATATATATATATATAGAGAGAGAGAGAGAGAGAGAGAGAGAGAGAGAGAGAGAGAGAGAGAGAGAGAGAGAGAGAGAGAGAGAGAGAGAGGGAGGGGGAGAGAGGACTGTAGCGAAAAATGGAGCCCATGAATGCCCCACCAGCGGAGTCTCCGCCAAACTTGAGAAGGCAGACAGCAGGGCCATTGTAGGAGGCGGGAAGGGTTTGAAGAAGTAGGGTTAGGGTTAAGGTTTGGATTGGTAATGAGCTTAGTGTCGGTGTCCGGGTCAGACTTTGGAGAATCCACCGACGTCATCGCCATGGCCGTTACTCTCTCTGTTTTCTATGAAGTCATGGCTGAGCAAGATTTTGGAGAGTGCGAGAGAGGAGAGGAGTTGGGTTTCAGAAAATGAATTTTTGAGGGGATAAAGGGTCAATACAAATGTATTTATATGGAGGGCAATTGGGTACTTTCATGTTACAAAGTGAGTATTTCTGATTGAAATTTATAAAGTGAATATATTTGATTATGGTTTATGTTTTGTGATTATCCAAGTCAATTTCCCTATTTCTTTTCCTATGTCCCCTACAATGCTTTCATTATCTCTATTGTGTTTTTCTGAATTATTTTTGGGTTTGTGCTAAAATAAACATTTTCAAAACATTTGTTCAATAATAGCCCCTTCCTCCTCTTTGTTATCCCTATTAGTGCATCTTTATTGTCCTTATAGTGCCTCTTTATTACAAGGGTGACTAAAAGTTTTAAATTAATTTTTTGCATACATGTAACGTGTTAAATTGTGATTGACAAAAAAATAAGCGCTCCTAATTCCAAAAAGGAGGCAAATATTTTCTTTCTCTTTGTCATTTATTCCTACAACTTTCCGAATTGATTATTTTCAGTGTGTTGGTTTTTTTTTTGGTCTGCAGATAGTCAATTTTGCATCTTGTTTTTGGTTGTTGTGATTATTTTGGTGGTCTGCTGAACTTATTGTCTACAGAAGACGTTTCCTTTACATTGATCTTTAGTTTGTTTTTTTGCTGGGTATTTTTCCTCCGTCTTTATTCTCTTTTGCTTAATACATTTTCAATTACCAAAAGACAAATTACAAATTTAGTTATATACCAAATCTTAGATATAGTCTTATAAAGAAACTCTATATCGTTTAAAAACTATAAACACACCCAAAAAAATCCAAAAATCGACAGTTATTGATTTTTTCAATTTAATAGTTATTTTTTAGTTTATTTGTGTGTGTAAAATACCTATAATGCCCTTGTACTGCAGATTTGAAAGAGAAAAATTAGATCTGCCAAAAAACCAAATCATATTCATTTTCTCCTTTCTCGCTGGTGCTTTTTCGATGTTGGAGCAAGAGGAGCTTCCATTAATTCTCAGTCTTAGGTCCAACTATATTCTTCATCTCTGCTATACAATTTTCAATATTTCACCTTCGATTTCTTATTCTAAAATCGTGTTTCTATTCATAATTTTTTTTTTTCTTCAGATTGTTCGGAACCTTGAATGAACCTCGATTAGATGCTCCTAGCTCTACTCCTCATCTTCGAGCTCTACTCCTCTTTCGCCACATTGTTGTCGTTGTCGTTGTTGTTGTTGTTGTCATCGTTGTCGTTGTTGTTGTTGTTGTCATCGTCATCGTTGTCGTCGTCGTCGTCGTTTGGTTTGGCCTTGAGATTTTTGATCTTTTTGCTTCAATTATGTGTTTCTCTTCGGATTTTAGTTGATTTTCGGAATATATTTTAAGCTTTGTTGATTGATTTATCTTTTGTTACTATTTCAGTTATGGATCTCATTTTTGTTTAACAATGTACCTCTATGACAGAGTATTAAAAATGTACTTCTATGACAGAGTATTGTCACGTCCCGGACCCGGGGGTAGGTGGAAATCCCGCGCCTGGTGCGTGAGAAAATAAATAAAATAAAATAAAATGAAAAGAAAACCGAAATAGGGTTTGAAATAAACTTCTCTTATAAAAATAGCTCCATAATTACAACTTTACAAGAAATAAACAAACAAAGCTCTAACACTCTCATCTAATTTAGCCTCAACTGGTTTAGTCCTTTTCTTGCCCACTAACTCATCTGAAAAGTTAAACAGGGTGAGGGATGAGCATCCACAGCTCAGTAGGAACATGAGACCTTACCACAGTAGATTGATATAACTAAATTAAGTGACATGCAATCACACAGCCAAATATCACATTAATAATATTAATGTATGAATGCTCTTCATCTAATCCCGTTAATTCATATAACTGGACAAGCAGACCTGCACGTCCCATACCATGCTTATACCACTTGGTCCCGAATGCCCATTTATATGAATTAACACCCATTTCAATCATCCCATTATTCCCCTTTTGTTAGTCATCTTGTCTAACTCCCTTTCGCCAGTCCCGAATCACCCAATAAAAAATCATGTGCACTGTGGGATCCCTGAGACCTGGTACCTGCCAAGAGTTAGACTCAACTACACAAAAGACTATATCCATTACCCTCTTTTCCATTATTATCTTCTCCACCCAACAACTCCAACCAATTACCATGACATGATATAATTATGCCAACATTATTCAAATAGTTCACAATACATAAATATCTCATATCTATACAATATCACACATAATATAGAGCTCACGAAATTTAATTAAATCAATCTTTTCTCTGTTTCTCGTTTTGTTATTGACAACATAAGGGAGAGGCCTTATTTATACTCTTACAAAACTTGGGCATGAAGTAAGAATAGATATAAGGATAAGCTTAATGAATAAGGATAAATACGAATATAGGAAGATAAAATCAAAATATTAATTAACTAACTTCTTACAGGAGCTATTAAAACATACAAGCTTTGAGCTTTGAAACAATGACACATATATTGGTGACAAGGATGAAATATGCAAGTGCCACACGTCCACTCTACCTTAAGATGATTAAAACTCATATATATATAAAAATTACTATGTCAATCCTCTTGTCCAAGTTAACTTGCTCAGAAAGATAAAAAGAGATTTGTTTTAGCTATTCACAAGATGTGAATAACACAATTCTAATAATTGAATATTATTATAAATATATACGATTATATAAGTTAAATACCCAAGAAATATCTAAGAATTTAGAGAAAAACAAATAATATAATTTATTCAAATGAACTTATGTATATATATATTTACTAAGTACAAATAATTATTAAAATAGCATTGTAAACGTAAAACAATACATATATATATATATATAAATATATATATAAACGTTTAATTTTCTTTAAAAACTTTTAAGAATATGGATTCTCACAAGTATTAACAATGTACTTCTATGACATAGTAGTATTAACAATTTAGGCTCGGCTTGTTTTTAATACTTTGAGAATTTTTTAATAATAAATTGTTTGGGTTTTTAAAAAAAATCTAGGCTCGGCTTGTTTTAAGTTGGTCTGGTTTGTTCTTTCTTCATCCTTTCTTTAGTAGACATGTATTAGAAATAGCAATATGGCAGGCATTAATCAACATGACAGTAAACTAGCAGTGTTATTACCCTAGATTGGAACATTACAGGGATAGACATGCATTAGAAATAAGATGTTATAGGAAACTAGCAGTGTTAGTACCCTACACTGGAACATTACAGGGGTAAACATGCATTAGAAATAGGATGTCATAGGGAACTAGCAGTGTTATTACCATAGATTGGAAGATTACAGCCATTAATTAACATGACAGTAAGGTGTGGAACATTACAGCCATTAATCAACATTACGCATTAATGAAGCTACGATTTTTGAGACATTTTGTTTGTAATGAATTGTTTGGGTATTTTTATAAAATTTGGCTGGGCTTGTTTTGGTTGCTTTTTAAGTTTTTTGTGGGCTTCTTTTAAGTTGATCAGTGGCAGTCATGTAATTTATAGGAACTCCAGCACCAATTTCTTATGTAGTAAATGAGTTTTGGGTGTGTTTCTAAAGTGCATTTCATGTGAGGTTTATTTTTATATTTGTTTAATAATAATTTCAGCCCTTATTTTGGGTAAATTAAGCTCCCAAGAAAAATCAAAGCTAGCACTATGTTAGCTAGAGGTGTGAAAGCATTTAATGACATCGGGATGATACTTGACTTGTGGAGGTTGTTAGCTTGTGTGAAAGCAATAAATGTTGGAGGTGTGAACACAAGAAATATTGGTTTGTGTGTTGGACTTGTGGAGGTTGCTGCTGCAAGTTATGGCTGACTTATTAGGCTGGGAGGAAAATTTGTGTAATTAATAGCTTGGAGGATACGGTTGCGGAGACAGTCTAAATATTAGGGGGCCAATAGCTGAAAAAGATATGAAAGTACATATTGATTTCCAAGTTTTATTTAAAAACTTCAATGGAATTCATGAGAATTGGGGGGCCACAGCCACCTCTGGCCTGTGTGTGGCTCCGGTTCCTCCTTGTATAAATGTGCTAAGTTGTAATACAAAGTGAAAGGAAAAGTTGAAAACCAGAAAGCTCATTCTCTCATACACTCAAATTTCTCATATTTTATCACACTATACCATCTTCTTCTATGTTTCTACTGAGTGTGTTCAAAGCCAGATTTTGAGGAACCGTCTTTTCCAATGGCCTTGAGCACCCAAAGAGCCTCTGCATCTCTTTCGGTTGAATCGGCTCCTCCTCTATGGAAACATGATGTTTTTCTGAGTTTCAGGGGTGCAGACACTCGCAGGGGTTTTATGTCTCATTTAGACCACGAACTGCGGTACCGGCAAACAATAAAAACTTTCAAGGACGACCGAGACCTTGTAATAGGAGCAACTATTTCTGCGGAGCTCTTGACCGCAATCAAAGAATCACATCTTGCCATCATTGTTCTCTCCCCAAATTACACTTCTTCCCCTTGGTGCTTGGATGAACTCTCAAAGATTCTTGAATGCATGGAAGACACCAATAGAATTCTGCCAATCTTTTATGACGTGGATCCTTCCGATGTACGGAACCAAAAGGGGAGCTTTGCGGAAGCCTTCACTAAGCATGAAGAAAGGTTTAGTGAAGAAGCAGAGAAGGTGAAGCGGTGGAGAGCTGCTTTAAGAAAAGTTGCCAATCTCTCTGGCTTAGATTCAAAGAATTATAAGTAAGCATGCATGCATGAACAGCTAATTTCTTGTGTCTTAACAAGAATCTTACTTGGATTTTACGTTTCAGTTCTTGCTTTAATGCAACAACCTTGGATGTTGTATTTATGGAATAATGGTTATTTTAATTTTCTTACTTTGTATATAGGTGGGAAGCAGATCTTATCAAAGACACTGTCAAACGTGTGTGGAAGAAAGTGAATCCTACATTGACGTTGTTAGATTCCCAAGAGAGATTGGTTGGAATTGATTTTGCACTTGATCAACTCCGCTTGCAATTAGATCTCGAGGCAAATGAGGTTCGCTTTATAGGGATATGGGGAATGGGCGGGATAGGCAAAACAACCCTTGCTAACCTTGTGTTTCAGAAAATTTCCCATCATTTTGAACTTAAATGTTTTCTATCGAATGTGAGAAAGAGGGAGGTTTCTGATCTACATAGACAACTTCTTTCCCAAATCTTGGACCAAAGTATTAATCATGTTTGTGATGAAAGGGAGGGAACCGTTTTCATTAATAAAGTTTTAAGGAATAAAAAGGTTCTTCTTGTACTTGATGATGTGGATCAATTACACCAACTAGAAATACTGGCTAGAGATAAAATTTTGTTTGGTGTGGGAAGTAGAATTATCATCACAACTAGAGATAAACGTCTACTTGTTCAGCATGGTACAACAACCTATAAGGTAGATGTATTAAAGGATGATGACGCTCTTGAGCTCTTTTGGCGACATGCCTTTAAGAAAGATCAGCCTGAGGAAGGTTTTCAGGACCTGTCTCAGCATTTCCTATATTATGCTAAAGGCCTTCCATTAGCTCTTAAAACTTTGGGGCGTGCTTTGTATGGGAGAGATCAAGATGTGTGGAAGAGTGCGTTGTATAATCTAAACAAAATTCCTGAACCCGAAATTTTTGATTCACTTAGAGTAAGTTATTATGGATTAAAAGAGATGGAGAAGAAAATTTTTCTGCATGTTGCGTGTCTCCATAGAGGGAAGAATAAAGAGCAAGTTATTCAAATACTAGACTGGAGCCTTAACATTTCCAGTCTTATTGAGATAGATATTCTTATTGAGAAATCTCTCTTAACTATTGAGAAACTCCACTTTTGTAGCAACGTTGTTGAGATGCATGATTTGATACAAGAAATGGCATGGAAAATTGTTTGTGAAGAGTCTCCCGAGCCTGGTAAACGCAGTCTTTTGTGGCATCACAATGACATTTCTCATGTATTCATGAACAATACGGTAAGAAACTCTGTAGAAATACTATGGTTGAAAGAAATTATATACCATTTCTAAATTAACTTCCTTTTTCTAAAATATTATATGTTAGGGTACGGAAGCAATTGAAGGTATAGTCGTACGTCTGCCCCAATTACAAGAGGTGCACTGGAATTGTGTTGAAGCCTTCTCTAAGATGCTCAGATTAACTGTTCTTGAATTCGATAATATTGTAATTTCTTTGGCTCCTAAAGATCTTCCAAATTCCTTAATAATTATCCGTTGGAGTTGGTATCCTTCCAAGTCCCTCCCGCCAAGTTTTGAACCACGTTTCCTCATTAAACTTGAGATGCTTCATAGCAAACTTGTCCGGCTTTGGGATGGAGAAAAGGTAAGATTATTGAAATATGACATGTTGTAATTTCTTTCCTTTATAAATATTTTGAGTATGGCTGTACCATAAGTTGTAAGGTTTTTGGAAACTTTTAATTCTACAACTTTTATGTCCTGTACAGGATTTCCCCAAGTTGAAATACATGGATCTTAGTTACTCTGAAAAATTGACGAGTATCCCAGATTTCAAAGGCATTCCGAATCTTGAGGAATTGAATCTGGTTGGTTGTACGAATTTAGTTGGGGTTCACTTGTCTATTGCAGTTCACAAAAAGCTAAAAGTTTTAAGACTCAGGGACTCTAAAAGTATTAAGAGTCTCCCAAGTGAGTTGAAAATGGATTCTCTCGAATCATTGAGTCTTTGGGGCTGCTCAAAAGTGAAAAAGATTCCAGAATTTGGGAAACAGATGACAAAATTGTTTCAGCTTATTTTATGCGAGACTGCTATTGAGCAAATACCTTCATCAATTGAACATCTAGTTGGCCTTGTTGAATTGCATTTAAGTGATTGCAAAAGACTCTTGGGTCTACCGAGTGCGATATGCAATTTGAAGTCTCTTAAAATCCTCTGGGCTCTAAGTTGCTCAAAACTTGACAAACTGCCAGGGGACATGGAGTCTTTAGAGGAGCTTTATTTAGACGGAAGTGCTATGAGAGAGCCGCTTGTTGTTATGAAAAACCTCAAACATCTAAACTTTCGTGGATCATCAAGGGATGGTATTGGCATTGGCACTGGGTGGGGCCTTGACCGTTTATTTGGAAATAGAAAGAGTCATCCTGACCCTAAACCTGACCCCTGGGGTTTGGTGTTGTCTTCTCTAAATCATTTATGCTCTTTGACTGAATTAGATCTCAGTGACTGTAATATTGGTGAAGGTGCCATCCCCGATAATATTGGCTACTTCTCTTCTTTAGAATATTTACAACTTAATGGAAACAATTTCGTCAGCCTTCCCGCGAGCATTAGATTCCTTTCTAAGCTTGAGTGTCTTCAATTGAGTAGGTGCAAAAGGCTTGAGCAATTGCCAGATCTTCCGTCAAGTAGATCCTTATACGTACATGTAAACAATTGTGCTGCCTTAAAAAGGTTGTCTGATCCATCTAAGCTGAGCGAAGGAGCCAATGTGTATGATTTTAGGTTTAGTTGTCATAATTGCTTCAGATTGGTTGAAGAAGAAGGCTGGATTAATAGAATATTTGCAATGATAATGAGATTGGTCGCTCGGGTACTCTCTCTCTCTCGTTTTTTTTTGGATAGAGTTTCTTTTGCAATAGTAAATATAATGGGAATTGTTTTCGTACAGGAATTATTTTCAATGTGGACTGGTGACTTAATTGTATGGCCTGGAAGTGAAATTCCAGATTGGTTCGATAATCGAAGTGTGGGAGATTCAATAACTATGGAGCTGCCTCTACCTCCACAACCATGTAGCGACTGGATTGGGATTGCCTTATGTGTTGTTTTTCAAGATTCTGAATATTTGCAAAATCCAGCCTCGGTTGTTGGATTTGACTATTTCCAAATTCAGTATTTATGGGGTCTATATGAGACTTTTAAAGTCGGACATCTTGAGTCACAACACCTTTGGGTTTTTTATTTGCCTTGCGATGATCCCAGCCTCACCGACGCCTCAACCAGTCATCGGTTTTCATTCGAAGCACATTATTGTGCATACGGATCTTGCAACAGACTCAAAACAAGCTCGATTATAAAGGAATGTGGGGCTCGTTTGGTGTACGAGAGGGATTTGGAAGAATTCAACCGAATACTCAAAATCCCTGAGAGAAACCAGTTCTGGCGAAAAAGGTTTTTTGTTGATACAAAAATTTGCAGTTTGTCGCCAGAGCTAAGTTTTCCTGTAGTGGCAGCCCCAATTGGTCCTAATGGAAATGGTAGCTCTGATGACGACAATGAACCAGGAATTGGTAGCTCTGATGATGACGATGAACCAATCAGCAAAAGATACAAGAAAGTCTAAATTATTTTGTGCTTGGTTCAATCATTCATTGAGGTAGGAAGAGAGCTGTTCTCTTATTACATTTCGGTTATATACTTTTCCATTTCCAAAAACATATATGCAGGATAATATTGTTGGGTTATGAATCCTCTTACTTACTCAGTCGAGCTTAAGTAACAGAATCTTTTTCAACTCTAATCACCATATGTGGCAACTGAGGTGGACATGAACATCAATTGACTCCTGTGCCATCAAACTGTCTGATATAATTAATGAAAACTGTTAATGTTAAAAAATTAAAAGGCAATTAGATTTTAATCGTTTCATAAGTTGTTTGTAAATAACTTGTTTAATTATTGATGAGGAGAAACAAGCAATGTATTTGTGGGATTCTCAAAGTTTCAAATTTGATTGCATCATAATATCTCTGTTTTTAGATCTTATATTAGGTAGGAGGGGAGAGAGTAATTCTCTTGTTAACATCTTGTTTATATAGTTTGCAGGATATGCTGTAATTTTGTGTTTCTCTAACGGCCTGGCTGGTTCTTACCGTCCAACTAGTGCTACTATTTAAATTGCTGTGTCAGGTTTTATTGTTCTCAGAATGAAATGGACCTAGTCACCTGGTGCTATTCTGAGTCTTCTGACCAAAAGAAAAAAGGGGAAAATAATTAATAATGACGAAAGAATGTGTGTGAAAAAGCTAGGAGAAAAGGATGAAAGAATAAGAGGCAGGAGAGAATTGTAATTATTGTAAGTGTATTTCTTCTGTTTCCACTATATTGAAGTGAGTCTAGTATTTCTTATTATATACAGCTTCTGTACATTTCTCTATAGCTAAGGTTATTTACAAGGAATATGGACAAGTGTAGGCCTGATATTGAATCAGCCGTTTTCCTTAAGAGTTTCTAAAGGAATGTGAGTGAAGGAAATTTGCTGCTTGATTTTGATTGCTCATTGCTGCTTTACAATTATAGCTGCTTTTGGGATTTTACAGCGGACATGTAAATTAGCATCTTCGCTGTTATTTAAATTTAATTCGATATAAAATCAGGAAAGGAAAGGAGAGGTGGTTAGTTCGTAAGGGAAGAGAGAATAGCAGAGAAGAAGGAGAGGCAAAAGGAACTGTGAGTTAGCTTTACAACAAAATTAGCAGAAGTGGAGCAATTAACATAATTAGATTTTGGAAGGTGCTGGACATAGCCTAATGGGTTTAAGCAAAATCAGCTTATTTTCATTGCTATCTTCCTTTCTTAACTTCGTTTCAGTTCTCTGGAAAAACAGTTGGCATTATTGGCTTGGGAAGAATTGGCAAAGCCAGAGTTGAACTAAGCCTGGATATAGCTACCTCAACCAATGTGTTAATTAGCATGGATAGTTTCTCAAGTGTATGCTATAGTTTTAACATGTGCTCTGCTTCCAGGACATCATTTTTCCTTCTGCACTTACCTCTTGTATTGGTGTTTTCCTAAATTGTTTGTCCTTTTACTACGTTCGAGATATATTCTGATTCTGAGTGGATGGTCCTTGCTTTTTATTTATTTATTTATGACTTAAATTAACTTGTTAATTTCAATGTGTTAGAACATTTACTTCATATAGCCCTCGAGTAAAATAAAATTTCCAGAGCAACCTTTCTATGCTGTATTAAAAATGTTAGTATAATTCTGAGACTTCTGACCCAGAAAAAGGAAAATAAAATTCTTAGCAAAATGAAAGAATGTGTGAAGGCTACTAATGAGAATAATTAGGCTAATGAAGAATACAAGAATAATATATGTATCTACACTTTAGGCATACCGAGAAGGTTAGAAATAAGATTTATTTGCTACTTTAATTCTAGACAGAAAATTTGAGCAAAGAATTTGTGTTTCATAAGTGAAAATATGGATTTCGTGTTTGGTAAGTAAAAATATAGAATTCGTGTATCAATGTATAGGATTATACCTGCTTTTGGTTGCAGCAGGCAAGAAAATGAGAATGGTTGCTGTTTTTTAAATTTATTTCAATATAAAATCAGAAAGGATGGTTAATTCTCAAGAGAAGAGAGAATAACAGAGAGGAAGGAGAGGCAAAAGAAACTGTGCTTTTTGGCTTTACAAACAAAAATGAGCAGAAGTGGAGCAATTAAGATGATTAGATTTTGAAAAGTGAGCATCTCTCAAAAACTGCAGGAAACTACACATAACCTGATGTGGTTGATAAGAATCAGTTATTTATTGGTTCATGTTATATCTTTTGTGATGGTTTTCCTTTCTTAATTTTTTCTATTCTCTGGAAAAACAGTTGGCATCATCGGCTTGGGAAGAATTGGCAAAGCCAGACATACTACAAATACTATTCAATTGTTGGCCTCAAACCGTGGCATTTTGGTGGTTGCTTGAATCTCTGATCAGTGCTAAAGAGACCAACAACATTGTCAATTTTGAAGTCATGGATGCTTTGGGTCCAAAGGGTGCTCTCATTAACATTGGAAGAGGCCCTCCTGTTGATAAACGCGAGTATGTGCACTGCTGGATGGCCAGTTAGGTGTGGCTGACCTCGATAGTTATGAGAATGAACCAACCGCAAGTTCCTGTTCAGCATTGTGGTTTGATTAATATTTTATTACTGTGGAAGAATTGATTTGTTTCATTCGGTTTTGTAAGTAATGGAAGCTCGTTATAGTCCAGAAATGGCAATATTTTCTCTGTTTCAATTTCCAGAGGTCTCTTCTACAAAACAGAACAAATTCTGTAAAATAGTGTGCATTATTACTGAATTTGAGAATATGTAAGTCCTATTTTGGTGCTGTGCAAGGTAGGAAGGGACAATTATCATGCTCTCTATGTCTATGATTCAATATATCTTCATATAGGAATTGGATCACAATTGTTTCAAATGCTATTTCGGTTTCATGTTCATACGAAAACAGAATGCTCATATCAATCTTACAGTTCTGATTTTAACTCGGACAAACTTTCTTTTAATTGAAGGCTATGGTGATGAAATCAGGTGAAAATAGAAGGTGCTCAGGTTGTAGAAAAACAGTGTTGCCTTGTTCTGCAAGGCTGGTGGATGGAGAACATATCAGCATAAAAGCTTTCTGGCCTCCCCTTTGTTATCTCTGCAAGTGAAAAGCTTGTTGGAACTCCTCTACAAGTTTGGCCTTCTCTTCTGGCAATGACCTTTCTCTTCTAAATCATTAAATAAATAACCAAAAAAAAAAAAAGCAATTATAGAGAAGACAAATGTAGCTAAACCTCCCAATCCAAGATCCATCTCCATATCACTGCATGAATTCCGCGCAGTTGTGTTTGTCGGAGGTTTTAGCTACGCTGATGAACTTGATTCTGCAAAATTTTGGTCTGCTTCCATTCGATTTAATCTGCCCCTTCTAAATCTATTTCAGGAGTTTTACAAGCGACCAGACACTTTTAGCCTTGGTGTTTGCAATGACTGTCAGCTTATGGCCCTTTTGGGGTGGGTTACGGGTCCTCAAGTTGGTGGAGTGTTAGGTGGTGGTGGGTACCCTTCACAACCCTGGTTCATTCACAACAAGTCGAGATGGTTTGAATGCCGATTCACCAGTATTAGAATAAAGGACTCGCTGGCCATAATGTTTAAAGGAATGGAGGGAACTACATTGCGTGTGTCGCTGCCCATGGTGAGGGAAAAAGCAATATTTCCTTGATGACAAGGTTCTTGTGGGAACACATATTTCACCGGCCAATAAGAAGACGACATGTGGACAAGGAATATTTCTTAGGTCAACTAATTACCCTAATTAAATTCTATTTAATTAGGAAAATTATCTTTGATTTAATAGAGAAATATCTCCCTAAATCAAGGAACCAATTTCCACCAAATCTCTTGGATTAACCCCTATCATCTTTTTGGGAAAGAATAATTCTAACCAAATAAGGATTATTCTCCCAAAACCCTAGCATATAAGGAGCACTATAAATACATTCAAGGTAACTCTTTCTAACTCGAAAAAACCCTAGTTAATTGTTGTCAAAACTCTCTCACTCTCTCTTTGCCGCACCCTATCCATCTCTCTTACATAGCTCCGCCCACCCGACTCTCCTCATGAGAGAAAACTCCTACCACTTTAGCTATTGTCGTATCTTTTTCAAGATCCAATCGAACTAACTTAGGCATCGGAGGGCCTTTGGCCAACAACCCCCGGGTGTGGTCTATTTACTCTAATTTATTTTGCACGGATCGAACTCTCCTCCATGCCCAACTCTCTGTCTCTCTCTCAATCTCACTCGATTCAAGCTCTCTCCAAGCCAAATTCTTCTCATCTCATCTCGATCTCACTCGATTCAAGCTCTCTCTCACTCTCTCTCACTTTCACTCTCTCGATTTCTTGATTGCTCGATCTCTCTCTATCTCACTCTCTTAATCTCTCGATATCTCGCTCTTTCTCCATCTTTCTCACTCTCTCTGATCTGTCCTAGGCTCCCAGCCCTAGTTCCAGCCCAGCCCTCTCTCAGCTCTTTGGAATAACAATCAGCCCCAAATCGACAAAGGGAGAAATGGTAAGTTTTGTTGTGATTTTTGTTAATTTGTTTAGGGTTAATTAAATATGAATGAAGTTGAGGGAGTTCCTTGTCTAGAATGCAGATGGTATGCTAGGATATAGTTAGAGGGCCGTTCATATTTCTCTTCTAGAGGAAGGGTCTAGTCATCAATTTGCTGAAATCTTACCAAGATTTCTGTAAACCTCTTTTCTTATCTTAATATGAAACGGTTTTATTAGCTAAATTGGTTGCTGCTCTGTTTTTATTTTTATAAATTGGTGCCTGATGTTTTTATTTATTTTTATAACCAAGCAGAAAATTTATCTTTTACCCGTTTTGTTAATTTAGGGTTTAGGGTTAATTGTTGTCTACATTTGGTTTGAGAATGAGAGATTGACATAGTTATGTTAGTTGAGAGGGGATGAAATTTCAAGCTTGGAAGATACACCTTCGATTGAAGAATTTGAATTTTATGAAACCATTGAATCAGGTAAATTATTTTAAATACTATTTGTAATTTGTATTAGTTTGCATTGAATTCTTTCTAATAGTTGTTTGGGTAATTTGCAGAATATGCAAATGATGGGGCTGCTTGAATTCAAATCGTGGGCTGCAAATGAAGCCTGGATTGCCTAACTTTTTGTTTTTGTCATTTATGTGTGGATTGTGTTTGTAAATATGATTGGATTGTGTTTGTAACTTTGTAAGCCATAAAGCATAATTTTAACCATTTTGGTTTGTAAGCCATCAGGCATGAGTTTTAACCATTTGGATTTGATGAATATGTTGAATGATCTGTTGATGGATATTGATTTGGTTGATTTAGATATTGAAACTGTTGAATCTATTATAAGGCATCACTTATTTGGAGAATGAAACTGTTGAATATTGAATTGGTTGATTTTTGAGTCGTGTCATTTTGGTACCAAAATAGTATCGTTTCACACCGATACCGATTTAGCACGGTATGGTACGGTACCAACTTTGGCAAATGATAATCCCATACCGTACCATACTGGTTCCAATTTTCGGTATTAGTAGTGGTACGAGCTCAATACCGAACCATGCCCTGCCCTACTCAAAGCTTGTTCTTGATTCAAAGGAATTTGTTTCCTCATATTCATCACTCAACCGAAGCCTTCCAAACAACCATGGTTGGAAGCAAGAGTACGAGAAGTAAGACCGCCGCGATGTCTCAATCCACTACGGATCCGAGCCTCCATAATGGAGTGGCATTGCGACAGCCACCACTTTTTGTTGTAGAAGTCGCAACCTAAGACCCTAGCACCGTGCTTGCTGCCACGACTTCAGCCGCTATCGTTCCTCTTCTCGGCCCATTGGCCTAGAGCTCCTTTTCGGCACCCACAGCCACGCCTCTATGCGGACCCACGACCAACACGATCTTGCAGCCGCAAAGACCGCATATCGGCTCCAGCAGCGGTCATCCATACAACCTCAATGTCGGGTCCAATGCACACCAACACGATGGCACTGCAGTGCAACCCAACGTCATTGCTCACGGCCAACTTAGCGCCTCCTCTAACTTTGGCTCCGTCGTGGAACAACGATGTCCATTTCCTCCTTTGCCTCTGCACTTAACATATGCTCTCGCGTATACCTCCAATGAAACCTGAGCCCTCGTGCTGTTGGACTCCACACAATTCTCTCCTCCAGATCCAAGCAGCCAAGCATAACTTAGCCTTAGGGTTGACTAGCTAGCTCAAAGGGTGGACGACCAAAACCTTGGTTGAATAGCTCCTCAGGCAGATCAACTTGGTTCAAAACCTTGGCCCTGCGTTCCAATTATGCCATAGGAGTCTTTAAACTTCCTATAACCTTTTGTGCGGAGTTGAACTCAATGATCTTTAAGTTTTGGTGGAAGAATTCTGTTCACCTGTTTAATGTTTGCTCCTATGATGGAAGGGTAAAGTTTCCCATTGCCTCGAAAACCATTGACTGGTCAACAAGTCAACTTTCTTTAGTGTGCGAGTGTGCCACTGCTAGCAATAAAAATCCTAGCAGACTTCTTTAAAAATGGATAACTTGTGCCCCAAGTTACTGAATTCTAAACAAGCAATTGTGAATTTGGGTGAGGAATATCTCCCAAGTAAGTTCTTTTCCTACCTCAGACTGGTGAGGACTTCACAATTTATCTCAATATAAAATTGGTAGTTCTGGCCAGAATAGATGATAATAAAGTGGATTGTTCTTAGGCAGAATTGCCTTTTACAAGACTTAGAAGCGAAGAATCAACTCTAAAAAGACAAAAAGAAGGCTGGAATTCCATTTCTATCTGGATAGAAGTTTTTGATCCGGGCTGGACTGGGTGTACCTGTGCTGGACTGGACTGTTCCCAACTTCGACTGCTAAGCTTCAGCTACAAATCGATACCAAAGTTTGAGTTTGGCAGAACTTTAATCTATCTCGAGCCCTGGGGCTTTTTGAAGGGGCAGAATTGTGGTTGAACTGGATATTTACTGAGCTGGAACTGCACTGTGATATCTGTTCTGCTTGGTCAAGGCTTTCCATAAATTTGTTGAGGTTTTCATATTTATAAAAACTTAGACTCTGCTTGCTTTGGCTTTTGCTGAACCAATTTTGTAACGAGCGAAATCTCTTTTGAATGACTTATTTCCTTGGGTCTAAACTGGAAGTTCTGATTTGTAGCTGGCTTCTTTTGTGGCTCAAATGAGCTTTTAGTTGTTTCAGTTTGTTTGAAGGTTCTCAGAGATCAAGTGATCATTTTGAGTTTTTGTCTTTGGTTGATTTTTGGTTATTTGATTGATTGTTTTTTTGTGTGTTGCTCTGTTCACCCTATCTTATATTTATAAGAAATGTTTTGGAGGGGCTTCTAATCTTTTAATAATGGGCGGCAAAATTTTATCAAAAGATCTTTAATTTTTAAATGCAAAGGAAAATGGGGTTTTATCAGTTATGACAGATAAGCCTTCAATGGTAAGTTCTTAAGACAATCACTTCCCTGTTTTTTGAAAGAGAACCTAACCCCTCTTTAATTCCAACTGCCCTTTGTGAGAGCTCAAACCGTGATGGTTAGTTTGATATTTTCAGTTTGAACAACTCCCTGTTTCCTGCTTATCTTTTTAGAAAACACAGTCTGCGTATCCCTTGAAAGATGGTGCCTTCTTTGGAGTAGAAGCAATATCTTTGAATATATAAAAGGGTTTGATCTTCTGGTGGTAGAGATTGAGAGATGTCCCCTCCATATTGCCCGCCCTTGTCAACTCTTTATCAACCTAGTTGAAATTGCTGACTTTTCCAAGTCAGAAAAAGTCACGTGGGTCTGTTTTCCTTTTGGGCTTTTTCTTCTTCTCTTTGACCATGCCAAGCCCAATTTGGGTTTCTTCGAAGCCCAAGTCTTTCTCATGGTTTGGTAGGTCCTGGGCTGGGCTTTTTGACTTGGGCTTCCTGATTTCGATTTTAGTCCATACTGTCTGGGTCTGATTTTGCCTCCAATTTATCTCAATATAAAATTGGTAGTTCTGGCCAGAATAGATGATAATAAAGTGGATTGTTCTTAGGCAGAATTGCCTTTTACAAGACTTAGAAGCGAAGAATCAACTCTAAAAAGACAAAAAGAAGGCTGGAATTCCATTTCTATCTGGATAGAAGTTTTTGATCCGGGCTGGACTGGGTGTACCTGTGCTGGACTGGACTGTTCCCAACTTCGACTGCTAAGCTTCAGCTACAAATCGATACCAAAGTTTGAGTTTGGCAGAACTTTAATCTATCTCGAGCCCTGGGGCTTTTTGAAGGGGCAGAATTGTGGTTGAACTGGATATTTACTGAGCTGGAACTGCACTGTGATATCTGTTCTGCTTGGTCAAGGCTTTCCATAAATTTGTTGAGGTTTTCATATTTATAAAAACTTAGACTCTGCTTGCTTTGGCTTTTGCTGAACCAATTTTGTAACGAGCGAAATCTCTTTTGAATGACTTATTTCCTTGGGTCTAAACTGGAAGTTCTGATTTGTAGCTGGCTTCTTTTGTGGCTCAAATGAGCTTTTAGTTGTTTCAGTTTGTTTGAAGGTTCTCAGAGATCAAGTGATCATTTTGAGTTTTTGTCTTTGGTTGATTTTTGGTTATTTGATTGATTGTTTTTTTGTGTGTTGCTCTGTTCACCCTATCTTATATTTATAAGAAATGTTTTGGAGGGGCTTCTAATCTTTTAATAATGGGCGGCAAAATTTTATCAAAAGATCTTTAATTTTTAAATGCAAAGGAAAATGGGGTTTTATCAGTTATGACAGATAAGCCTTCAATGGTAAGTTCTTAAGACAATCACTTCCCTGTTTTTTGAAAGAGAACCTAACCCCTCTTTAATTCCAACTGCCCTTTGTGAGAGCTCAAACCGTGATGGTTAGTTTGATATTTTCAGTTTGAACAACTCCCTGTTTCCTGCTTATCTTTTTAGAAAACACAGTCTGCGTATCCCTTGAAAGATGGTGCCTTCTTTGGAGTAGAAGCAATATCTTTGAATATATAAAAGGGTTTGATCTTCTGGTGGTAGAGATTGAGAGATGTCCCCTCCATATTGCCCGCCCTTGTCAACTCTTTATCAACCTAGTTGAAATTGCTGACTTTTCCAAGTCAGAAAAAGTCACGTGGGTCTGTTTTCCTTTTGGGCTTTTTCTTCTTCTCTTTGACCATGCCAAGCCCAATTTGGGTTTCTTCGAAGCCCAAGTCTTTCTCATGGTTTGGTAGGTCCTGGGCTGGGCTTTTTGACTTGGGCTTCCTGATTTCGATTTTAGTCCATACTGTCTGGGTCTGATTTTGCCTCGTCCTTCCTAGCCTCTGGTGTTGGGCTGAATGTGTAATCTTGGCCCAATTACAAGGGAACGCTAGTGGCTGCCCAAAATTGACATGAGCTTTGTTCTTTTTGGGCTGGGTGTGCCAAATTAGGCCCAAACAAATTCACAGAGTAGCAAAGGTAGTAACTGGTCAAAATGGGTGAGCTTGTGCTTTACAAATGAAGTCGGAGGCCTGGGTTTTAGAGATTTAGAGGCTTTTAATAAAGCTCTGGTGGCCAAACAATGTTGAAGGCTCCTCAATAATGATTAATCTATAATTGACAGGGTCCTAAAGGCTCGATACTTTCCTAATTGTAACTTCCTGAAGGCTGATAAAGGAATAGCTTTATCTTTTGTGTGGAGATCTCTTATTTGGGCCACGGGGTCCCCGGTCGACTTTTGGGACTTTTATCACTTTTTGAGTCCCGAGGCACTTCTAGGCCGTTCCAAAGATGAGAAAAGCTTTTGTGGGCAAAGTTGGGATAATTCTGGAAGATGAGTTTCTAACCCACTATAGGAGTACCCCCAATGGCCTGGAAACAATTTGGTTATTTCTGATAATGCCCCACGAGTTTCGGGGACGTTTGGACAGTGTGGTGTGAGGATTGCGGCTTAGGTTGACTTGGTGTCTTTGAGGCCTGCGAGGATTGCGGCTCTAATAGAAGTGGTATCTCTGTGGCCTGCGAGTATTGCGGGTCGGATATTAGTAGTATCTCTGAGACCTGCGAGGAATGTGGCTAATGCCTGCGAGGATTGCGGCTTGAGTAGACTTGGTGTCTCCGAGGCCTACGAGGATGGAATTAATGGTATTAATGGAATTGAAGGATCAGGATTAGGGGTACGACTAGGTGGAGAGAATTTCAATTTTGAGATGTTCTTATATTTAAATAGAGGGAGTTCAATGTATGACATATTTATACTCAGTGTGGCTTAATCCCTCAGTAATGGTACGTAGGCAGCCTAGTGTTACAATGTGCAGCCACGAGTTGGAGTCTTTGAGATTGCTAATGTACTATTGATATGCTGAAAGTTGAGATGAACTTTATTAGCAGAATGATTTACTTGATTTTTTGAGGCCTGAGACCAAAATATTATGATGCTTGATTTTTGGTTATAATTCAATACATACTGGAAGTTGGGTTATATATAATATATATATATATATATATGCTTGTTTTACAGGTGGGAAATTTTTTTGGGAAATGTTCAATTTACAGGGGAGACTCTGCCGAATTTTCAGCAGAAGTTATACTTGAATTTCATTGAATTCTTTGTTAGAAGGGCAGTTTGGTCAATTGTGTCTGGCAACTGCCAGGTGTCATATGGGCTATCCTACATCACATGGATTCCTAGACCTACTTCTTTCCAACCTATTTCTCCTCATGTGCTAGATCATTAAACCAAAGTGAGTGCTTTTATTCTTTCCAATGGAATATGGAATGTTGAGTTGTTAAAACTTTGTTTTTGTGTGGAAGATGAAAAAGTCATCACCTCTATCCCTCTTAGTGCTAATTTCCACAAGGATAGATGAATTTGGCACTAAACTACTAATGGAATTTATTTTGTGAAGAGTGGATACAAGCTGGAAATTTCAAGAAAAAGGGAGAGCAGTGGAGCTGCTGGCATCTCTTTGGACCCAAGAGCTCAAAATTCTGGAGGAACCTTTGGTCCCAAGAGGTACCATAGAAAATCATGTTCTTTAACTGGAAAGCTGCTCATAATTTTCTCCCTTAAGTTAATCTTCAGAAAAGGAAAATTGTTAATGATGATCTGTACCCTATTTGCAATGTACATCCTGAAACTGTAAGTCATGTTGTTTGGAGTTGTCCCGGGGCCCAAAAAGTTTGGAGGAAAGTAAGCTTCAGAGAGGTTTTCCGAGGGATGGTGTACTACAATTGTGTTGATTTGTTTGAAAGAGCCACTGCCTATCTATCTCCATATGAAATGCGGCTCTTCTCAGACATATATTAGAGCTTATGGACAAAATAGAAACATAGTGATTTTTGAAGGGCTCTCCTAGTCACATGAGGGGAAGTGATGGCGGCTATGGCCCTTCTCCTTATCACCACCACCTCCCCAAGGCGTACTGAGATAATGGCAATTCAGTCTGGGTTGAGCTTTGCTGTGGATGTTGGCTTCTCTTCTATCATGGTTGTATTCTCAAGGAGTGGTTAATGAGTTAAACAATGGTGAGGAAGAGTCACCGGCATTAGTTGGGCATTGCATTGCTGACGTAAAGAGGAGTTTGCAACCATTTGAAGAGGCTGCAATTTATTTCACCCCAAGAGGGTGTAATCAAGCTGCTCACTTTCTAGCAAAACATGCACTTGGATGCAATTCTATTGTAATTTGGATTGAAGAGATTCCCTCCTGGTTGGAGCCAATCAGCCATGAAGACATTGTTGTATCTGTTTTTTTTTTTGGTAAATACCACAAGGTGTCCCCACACTCAAAGGGTAGGATAAATCCCCACTGACGCAGCACAAGCAAATAGATTTTCAAGCAAAAACCTAAAGAACAATAATCTGGAATCCACCAGGAACTTAGTGAGAAATTCTCTTTGAATTATTTGATAAAAGTTGAGTTCAATCAAGCATGACGGCTGATTGAATACAACGTTCTCACCCATAGGACTACCTAGGGAGTTATTGAAAACTTAATCGAAAAGAAACAGAAAGTTTGTAACTTAATACATTCTTTAAATGCACTTTTGGGAGGCCAAATGACCTCATAAGTGCAAAATCCACCATATATCATAGCAAAGCTTGGAGTTGGACTCATGACGTCGTTCCCTTTTCGAGAAGGTATTATGCGACTCGATCGGAGCTCGGACGCCAAATCTGTAAATTCCCGTTGCGTCCTTTTTCCCTTCTTTGCTCCAATTCTTCTTCAATCCATTCAACCATTTGTTCTACATCAGTCTCTTCCACCTCAAAGGAAATCGACCCTGAGTTATGCTCAGAGTTTCATCCTTACGAAACTCATACAAATCAGCAACATTAAAAGTATTGGAAATTCCCATGTAATCCGGTAATTCAATAACATAGGCATTGTCCAATTCTTCTTCAATCCATTCAGCCATTTGTTCTACATTAGTCCCTTCCACCTCAGAGGAACTCGACCCCGAGTTATGCTCAAAGCTTTATCCTTACGAAACTTATACAAATCAACAACACTAAAAGTATTGGAAATTCCCATGTAATAGGCATTGTCATTGATTCGCTTCAACTTGCTATAAGTACCAACAAGGAACCTTTCCCATGCTCAGAGCTTCTTAGGTTTAAACTTGCTATAAGTATCAACAGGGAACCTTTCCTTCCTTAGAGACACCATCACTGAGTCGACTTCTTGAAACACTTTAACTTGCCTATGCTTATCTGCAGCGGTTTTGTACTTAGCATTAGTTTGCTCTAGTTTCTGCTTCACCACATCACGAACAGCCACCATTTCTTCAGCCAAATTTCCCGCTGCAACACTGGTTTTCTGGCTTCTAGGCAACTTCACCAAATCTACAACATGATTAGGCACAACAGTATAAACAATGGAAAATGGTGACTTCCCGATTGCACTATGAACTGCACTGTTATATGCAAACTCCACATGTGGCAGTGCATAATCCCATTGCTTCGACTTCTCTCCACAAATGCTTCACACCATATTTCCTAATGTTCGATTTGTAACCTCAGTCCGGCCATCAGTTTGAGGATGGTCAATACTACTACAGTTCAAAGTAGTCCCAAACATTCTCCACAGAGTGATCCAAAAATGACTCAAAAATTTGTATCACGATCAGAAGTTATATATGTAGGTACTCCATGCAAGCGAACAACCTCCCTGAAAAACAACTTGGCTATATTGGATGCATCAACAGTGTTCTTGCAGACTATGAAATGTGACATTTTTTAGAACCAATCAACCACCACAAAAACCAAATCCACACCTCTCTCAGTTCGAGGCAAACCAAGGAAAAAATCCATAGCAAGATCCTGCCAAATATTATTAGGAACTGGTAAAGACATGTATAATCCAGTGTTTTGTACTTGTCCTTTCGAAACCTGACAAATATAACATTTGCGCACAATTGTTCCAACATCACGCTTCAACTGTGGCCAATAAAATTTCTCCTTCAATCCTGCTATTGTTTTCTTGCAGCCTAAGTGGCCACTCAATCCTCATCCATGTAAATCTCGAATGAGCTTCTCCCTTAAGGAGGAAACAGGAATGCATAACTAGTTGCCCTTAAACAAATACCCTTCATTAAGAAAGTAATCTGCATGTGGCTCCTGATTAGCACATTTAGCCCATATTTCTTTGAAATCATCATCATCTTCATATACATCCTTCAGACACTTGAACCTCACAATTTCTTGAGTAAGACTTACTAACAAAGAAGCCCTTCTATTCAGCGCATCAGCCACACGATTTGAGGTACCAGAAGTATGCTTGATAACGAATGAAAATTTCTGCCAAGAAGTCACCCATCTAGCATGCATTTTATCACTATGTTTCTGGCTAACAACTTCCTTCTGAATAAGATAGTGCTCCCATTGTTTCAAAGCCTGAACAACTGCATAAAATTCTTGATCATAAGTACTCCACTTTTGGCGAGCGTCGCTCAATTTTTCAGAAAAGAAAGCATTTGGTCTCTTATCTTAAGACAACAAGGCTCCTACTCCCACGCCACTGGCATCACCTTCAACTTCGAACACCTTCTCAAAATTTGGAAGAGGAAGAACCGGAGCGGTGCAAAGTTTTTCTTTCACAAGAGCAAAACTTTTTTCTTGCTCTTCTCCCCAATTGAACCTGCACTTCTTCAATCATTCAGTAATAAGCACGACAATGGAACTGAAATGCCTCAAAAACCTCCTATAAAAAGTGGCCAAACCATGGAAGTTTCGAACTTCAGAGACTGTTTTTGAAGTTGGCCAATCAACAATTGCTTTGATCTTCTCACCAACCACAAATCCCAAAAACAGTAGCTTATTTGTACAAAAAGTACATTTTTTTAGATTCACATATATCTTATTTTCTTTCAAAACTCCTAAGACTTGTCTCAAATGCATGAGATGCTCTTTTTTTGTGCTGCTGTAAATGAAAATATCATCAAAATAAACCACGACAAAAGAGACAATAAATGGTCGAAGAACCTGATTCATAAGTCTCATGAAAGTGCTAGGCGCATTTGACAATCCGAACGGCATCACCAGCCATTCGTATAACCCTTCCTTTCTCTTAAACGTTGTTTTCCACTCATCGCCTGACCTGATGCTAATCTGGTGGTATCCGTTGCGCAAATCTATTTTGCAAAACACCTTCGAACCTTCGAGCACATCCAACATATCATCCAATCGGGGGATAGGAAATCTGTATTTAATTGTAATCTTGTTGATTGCTAGACTATCAACATACATACGCCAAGACTGATCTTTCTTTGGAACAAGAAGGACTAGAACCGTACAGGGACTCAAGCTCTCCCTGATAAAACCCTTTTATAACAAATCTTCAATCTGCTATCTTAGAATGTCGTTCTCCTTAGGGCTCATGCTATAATGTGGCAGATTTGGTAGACTAGCCCGAGGTACGAAATCAATGTGGTGTTGTATATCTCTCAAAGGCGGCAGCTTGTTTGGCAGCTTTTCAGAAATTAGTTCTTGAAATTTTGTTAAAATCTGTTGCACTTCAAAAGGGATTACATTTTCTTCTTTGCTGGCCTTTAACAGCCCTTTCAACACCATGGGCCAGAAATAATCAGCTTCTTTTATTGCCTCATCTAACTCTTGCTCGCTGTTGATCAGAGTAAGAAAACTAGAACACTTAATTTTGGGCTCAACTGTTTTTTTTTAAGGCACTAGTAGCCATCGCAATCTTGTGGTTGTTCCAGGAAAACAAGATCACATTATCTCAACCCTTAAAGGTTGCATCCACATCAAATTTCCATGGTCACCCCAGCAAGATATGACATGCATCCATATCAATAACATCACATACGATATCATGTCTCTAATGCTTAGCAATGGAGAGTGGCACACAACAAGTCTGAGCAACATGAATTGAAGGTCCTTTTTAACCCAACCCAGCGAATAAAGGCTGATATGTGGCTTTGTTGGTAGCTGCAAACCCTCCACTAATTTTTTTGACACAAAATTCTCGCAACTCCCATTTTCTACGATCACATCACAGATTTTATTTTTTATTGAACAAAGAGATCGGAAAATGTTGTGTCGTTGCTCTTCCTCTTTTGGTGCCAAAAGAACTTGTTGTAAAACCAAAGTAAGCCTTTCCATTCCCTCCTTAATTGCAAACTCAGCCCCTGCATAATCATTGTCTACAACTTCGTCATTTTCTTCATCATCACCAACATCTTCTATAAAATTAGCTTGCCTCCGCTCAGGACAAACGTTGGAACCAACCCCTGGTTTTTGGCATCGGTAACAAATATCCGTCATGAGCTTAGCATACGAATTCTCCTTCTAGGGCTGGTTCCGAGTCTGCACTCTATTGGTAGACCAGCTGCTGCCTTCATTGCCGCTTTTACTTTGTAGGTTCGACGGCTTTGACAATCCTCTGAAGTTTTGTTGCTGCGTTTTCCCTTTATCACTAGGAAAAGTAGAAACATTTTCTGAATGATCCGCCGTGTTCTTGCGGTAATTAATATGGCATTTCTCCTTCACCAACAACTCAGTCTTTAACGCCATATTAATCGCCTCCTACAAAGTCCACATATTCTGCAAACCAATTTTTTCTTGAATTGAAATTTTCAGGCCATTAATATACCTTGCAACCTTCTGGTTTTCGGTCTCAGTCAAATGATTACGCTCCGCTACACGCATAAACTCTTTGGTATATTAAGAAACCGAAGGATTGCCTTGCGCATAGCCGATGTACATGCAGTACAAAATTTGTTCATAATCAGTAGGTAGGAACCGATCCATCATAAGTTGCTTCATCTTTAGCCATGTACGAACCCATTGCTTTCCTTGCCTCTATCGTGAATTCTACAATTGATCCCACCATACAGCCGCTGTGACTTTCAGACGAAAAGCAACCATATTCACCATTATGTTCTCTAGAACCCTCCATAATTTCAAAGAACCTCTCCACTTCTACTAACCAATCCAAGAAATCTTCAATTTCCAGGTTTCCCTAAAAATTAGGGATTTCACCTTTGATCCGATAATCACCAAAAATGTTGTGATTACAATGATGTGGATTGTTAACTGGTGGTGGTTCCTTAAGTACTTCTTCGGACTCCGACTCGCTCTCTGGAACATGTTGTCTCCTATTTTTTCTTCCAGCATTGCCTATTTCGTTGTTGTCTCTGTCTTCTCTTCTATTGTTATTTTTGTCTTCTTGTCCATTGTTGCCACCAATAGCTTGTAACAACAACTCACGTAAACCCCCCTCCCCCAAGTTGATTGACCAAATTGTCGATTCGTACGTTTTGAGCGTCCAAATCCGCTCGAGTAATTGGGACAGCAGTTTCACGATCACCCATGATAAGCCAATAATACCGAGACGGGAGAGACCCGCTCTGATACCACTTGACGCAGCACAAGCAAATAGATTTTCAAGTGAAAACCCTAAATAACAATAATCTGGAATCCACCATGAACTTGGAGAGAAATTCTCTTTGAATTATTTGATAAAATTTGAGTTAGCATGACGGTTGACTAAATATAGCGTTCTCACCCATTGGACTGGCTGGGGAGTTATTAAAAACTTAACAGAAAAGAAACGGAAAGTTTGTAACTTAATACATTTTTTAAATGCACTTTTGGAAGGCCAAACGACCTTAGAAGCCCAAAATCCACCATATGTCACAGCAAAGATGTGGTTTGGACTCATGATGTCATTCCCTTTTCGAGAAGGTATTATGTGACTCAATCGGAGCTCAGACGCCACATCTGTAAATTCCCGCTGCGTCATTTTTCCCTTCTTTGCTCCAATTCTTCTTCAATCCATTCAGCCATTTGTTCTACATCACCCGCTTGAGGTTTAGCTTGCTCCTGGCCACAAAGTGCTTTCAACGGGTTTTGAACCCCTGCTAATGAGGCACTACGTAGCTCGCCACCTGGGGGTGGCAATTTGCCAACCGCACCACACTTTGTGATTATATTGCTGTATCTGTTTGATTGTTGGTATTGATTTCCGATTTCGCCAAAAAAAAAAAGGGGGTCATAAATAACCTTTTTATTTGTAGTCAAATATTTTTTTATCTCTAATTTTGTTTACAATTATTTGTTTATTATTTGTTCTTCTTTTGGAAATGTTCGCAAACAAACAAGAAAATTATGTTAGGAAATTTTAACTGTCAAGTTTTCTGGGGAAAAAAAAAAATATCATAACTGTATTCATAAGAATTAAGTTGGGTAAGCAAACGTGGAGAAGAGCCTCCCAACTAGGATTGATTTTGAAAAATGAATTTGTTATGTGAATGCAATTCTATGAGCAAGGAGAGCTGCATGTAAAGCATCGTTTTGCATGTAATAGTGCTTAATTTTTTGGCCAAGTTCACTGTTAGACTATAACTAGTAAGCATGGCCTCACTAACAAATTAATCCCTCTTACACAGTTCATTAAACGCTAGCTCAAATTGAGACTCGTTTTCACAAAAATGGTGTATATTATGAGTTACATAAATTGTACCGTACATTGTTCTTTTTAAAAAGTCTCGTTACAATCGTACCATACATCCCCTCATTGTACTATTTGAGTAATTTAGAATATCGTTTTACCAAAAAATAAAAAACAAAAGTGTCGGAGGGCAATTGAATTTGATTCCCCTTACCACACATTTGAGTAGTTTAGAATATTGCTTTGTCAAACATATAAAAATAAATGCAGTTAGAGTAGGTGGTACAACATCTATTTGAGCAAATTTCCTCCTGTGAGAATATTCATTGAAGATCCTCCCTGCTCTGGATTGAATTCTTCTTCTAAACCTACAAAACAACGGTGGTCAATCGGAGAACACCAGTGTGATGGTGGCCCAAGGGCCCTCCATTGACTAAGTCAGTTTATGGTCTCGGGAGATGTAGATAAACATTACTACAAAAAAGGCAAAAGACGACGGGAATTCACAGTCGTGTATTCGGTATTCGGTTGACCGACATCTTTTCCAAAATCAAACCACGACGATAAATCCCCCTCGTTGTTAAAACAAACAACGTCATTAACAACTAATAACCGACGTCTGTGTATTGAAAAATGAGCTAAAAAACAGTCAAGAATAAGAATAGAATACCAATTCTAACAAACAAACGTCGTTTAAAAGGCAACATATGATATATTTTAACAGAACATGGCCCCAAGAGATACATACAACGACGAGAACTAAAACCCACAGCCGTTAAATATACCTTTCACGACACATACAATTATGACGTCTTTAAATACATAATCGAAGACGTTATTGATTCCTACTACGTCACCATAGTTTCTACAACCATCGTGAAATAAATTTTCCACTTCCATTTTTCCATTAATGATGACGTGGAAATAGATGTTAGGGTCATTACTTACGACGCATGTATTTCTACAGATAACGTTGTACTCAATAAACAACGTCGGGTCCAAATAAATGAGAGCCGTATGACATAATTTATACGTCATCTTTTAAAATATAGTCGTCATCTAATGCATTTGAAACGAAAACGTTTCTCAGTCGATCGCTGGGTAAAACTATTTTAACGACATGATCTAAAAATAAACGACGTGGAAAATATGTTGGGGTCATTACTTACAACACATTCATTTATACAGAGGACGTTCTCGTCAATATACAACGTCGTTATCATGTAAAAGACAGCCGTGTTTCAGACTTTATACGTCATCATTACTAAAATTACAGTCGTCTAATGTCTATGAGACGGCGTAGTTTATCCGATATTCGCCGTGTAAAGTCATTTTAACGACATGATCATAAGAAATGAGACATGGATACATTCATACAACGTTGTTTTTGGAAAGGAACGACGTCCAAATATATCTTAACGTCGACAAATTTACTAATGGATTTCAAATACTGTCATGAATTAATCCTTTTCCACTTCGTTTATGAGAGAATAAGCGACATGGTAAAATTAAGACGACGATTTTTTATTTGATACGGACGAGTTCATAATCTAAGACGTCGTCTTTTGTAACGTTCAGGTTAGATATCTCATCTTTTAGACGTCGGTATTATGGGATTGGAGTCGTGTTATTTGGAATTACATGGCGTCTCTTTATGCTTCTTCGACGTGATATCCTTAATAATTGTTTCACAATAGCGCCGTGGTTCTTCATTGTTCCGTTGCTTTAAGACGTCGGTAAATATATTGCGGTCGTTGAATGCTCCAAAACGTTATTTTTTATGACAATTTTATTAAAACAGACGTATGCTTTTCACATTTTAATCAAGACCGTCGTGTTTGTAATCTTGAACCAGTATTTTTTGTATTGATTGTTTTGTGGCCAAAACCTGAATAATGAAAGTGAAGAAATCACATTACAATATATTACAAAATTAATGTCAT
>NC_024131.1:19310143-19324534 GCF_000346735.1 Prunus mume
CAATTCATAGATAATGAATTTACCACAATTTCCTTTCCTCCACCACTGGATTTCTGTTTTAATAAATAAAGAGAGATATATAAGAAAGCTTGTACAACAATTTAAAAATTCAATTAAAAACAAAATTGCCGTGGAAATTTAAAACAAACGACGGTTTAAAGAAAATATCGACGTCTGAAATTTGAAAAACAAATAAAAAAGGCAAAGTTATGAGAATATACCTTTTCATCTTGCTTTTCATCTTTCTCTTCTTCATCTTGCTTTTCTAAATCCCTAGATTTCTGTTTTAAGAAATAAAGAAATATATATATAAGACAGATTGTACAGAAAGTATAAAAAAATTAAATCAAAACGTCGTGGTAAGGCATAACATAAGACGGTATGCAAGAATTATGGACGTCTTAAAATCATTAAACAATGGTAAATAATAAATGTCGTGGGGATTTATCTTTTAAACGTCGTGGGGATTTATCTATTACGTCGGTAAGGACTAAAACCGTCGTCTAAATCACCATAAAAGTTTTCAAAAATAACGACGTCTAATGGCGTGTAAAACAAGTAAACTAAATACGACGTGGTATTGAAACCCAAACGACGGTTTATTAATAAAATCGTCGTGGTATGCATTTCAAACAACGGTTTGATTCACAATAACGACGTCTAATAGCTTTTTAAAAAAACAGAGAATTGAAAGTTCAGAGATGTTACCATTTCATCCTGCTTTTCCCCATTCTTGGCTGTATCATCCTCAAAATGTAGGGATCTCCCATCAAGAGCCCCAGAGCAGCTTGCTTTGTCTGACATTGGATTTTTGGGACTTTGCTTGGTTTTGACAGGGGCTAGTTTTCGGTTTAAGCATTTTTGGATCAAAATTGGGGATGAGTTGGGAAAGCTGACTCAGAAAATTTTCCCTCTCAGCCTCTACCAATTGCTTGGTTCTACCTTCCATCTTCAAAGTCTCTTTTTGAAGGACAAGTCTTACACTTTCCTTTAATTGATCGGCAAACTTTACCCTCTGTTGTCTAGGTAAATTGAAGTATTGCCTAGGGGAAATCCCAACACCTACCCCTCTAACTCTCCTTGGATGCTCGGGACCCAAAGCCATTGTCAACACATCATTACTGCCAGATACAGTAAGACTACCTTCAGAGACTTGTTTTTGCAATTCATCCTAAAACAAAGATATGTAAAAAAGTCAGCACAAGAAAACACACGACGGTTATTTATAAAAGAATGACGTATTATATAAATTCATACGACGCAATAACATAGCAATCGACGTCATCATAAATTTATCATGATGGTACTTAACTAACGACGTGGTTAGAAGTTCAAACGACGGTATAAATAAACCACCGACGTCTTATGCTATAATTACAAAAAACAGAGTAGTGATTCCAGATTCAGACCTGTAACGACGTTGTTTAAAATATTTCGACGTAGTAATATTATTCACATGACGCAAAAATATAACAAAAGATGTAATAAGAATTATCAGGGCAATACACAGTTTAATAAAAATTTAAAACATAGTGAGTAGGCTAACAATTAATTTTGCTTTCTCTGCCACCTTTGGATCCGGGATGTTACCATGTTTGTCTTGTCTAGCTTTCTTCCATAAGGTAGATCGATCAATTTCTACCCCTAGCATGGTTTCCTCCAATTGATCCTCCAAACTAGCATATCCTTTTCGAGACAATCGATGATTGTACTCAAGTTTCTCCCTCCTCTGTGATTGTTCAAAATGCACAGACGAAAATTGTTCGGATAACCTTGAAGCTACAAAGGCATTCCATTCTGCTTTCTCTATGAATTTATATAGTTCAGGGGGTTGGCTTAATTTCTCATTCTCCTTGATGAATGGAAGGAAATGATGCCTCATTAATGTAGACTTGAAATCCTTCCATTTCTTGGCAACAAAAGATAACACCAGTTTCTTGCCCCCTTGACCTACAACAAAAGCCATGTCAACGGCTTCCCAAATATGCTCTTTTATATCCTTGGGGATTTCAGGTCATTTCTTGTCCCCAAGTGGGACTCTGGAGCGTGCCAACACACCAATGTAGGGCTGCATCTTAGTATGTGTAGGGCCATATGCTTTCCCCCTTTTATTGTACTCAACAACTGGCTTGATTTTCTGATATTTTCTCTTCACAACACGAGGCATTGTGCTTATACCTCGAACTGACTTTGGCTCCTCAGAATATGTTGTAGTGCTGCCTGGTTCTGTCTCAGCAGATGAAACAAACTTCATCTTCTTCAAGGACTTGTCTTGAGGATTTACCAATCTAAGCTCCTTACCACCATTTTTTTTTTAGCCAGAGTCCTTACTTTAGTCTTGAGAAACCATGGTTACAGACAAATCAAATCTGCAAGTGAAAATATTTCAGAAAAAAATTAAAAAAACAAACGACGGTTATTTATAAAACACGACGTATGATAACATTTCACACGACGCAATAACATAACATCAGACGTAATAAATCTTTAAAACGATGGTACTTAAACAACGACGTGGTTAATACATTAAAACGACGTCAATATTAAACCACCGACGTCTTATAATATAATTACAACAAACAGAGAAGTGATTCTAGATTCAGACATTCAAGTGAAAATATTTTAGATTTTCATTTCAAAAAACGACGTTTTTTAAAAATTTGGACGTAGTACTTCTATTCACACGACGTAACAATATAACAGAAGACGTAATAAGACCTTATTATGGTGATATTTATATTCCGTCGTGATATTTAAATTCAAACGACGTTAATATTAATATAACGTTGTGGTATGAAAATTCACACGACGTGAATAATAAGATACGGTCATCTATATAAGATGGAAAACAAAAACAGTGAAGTTGTTCCAAACCCTTCTTTCTTTGTCTTTGTATTTTATCAAATTAGGAAAAACAAAAACCATGGTTCAGAGAAATCAAACCTGCAATGAATATATCTTAGACAATCAAATAAAAAAACGACGGTCATTTTAAAAACAACTTAGAACAACTTTAAGACGGCGCTAGGACGACTGACGAACTGTCGTGGTCTATAAATCTAACCACGTAAATAAGAAACTACCGTTGTCTTATTTAGTTGAAGTAGAATAAACAGAGTTGTGTTCAAAGTTGGAAACTTTCCCTCTTTGTCTGTATATTTTATCAAACTTGGAAAGAATTAAAATGATTTTGGCTAGAAAAAAAGCTAAAAAGATTTTCAAAACAAAAACAGTATGAGCATGCAAAACAGTAACAAAAATAGTGAGAAATGCTTACCTTTTGCATGCAATGAAAGCTTTCTCTCGGAGTTTGGTGTTTAAGTTCAGAGACGATGACGAAGACCAGAGGAAGACAATGAGATAAACGACAGTGCTCTGAGAAGGAAAAAAGACGAAAAGTTTTCTCTCAGAGATTGAAATTTTTTCTCGGGTTTGGAAACAGTGCAAGTGTAAGTCAGGTAGACGAAAAGTTGAATATATTCACATACCGTTTCATAAAACAACGCGATTAATAGAAAGCGCCCTAGTATTATATATTAAACGTCGGTATATGTTTCCACCGCCCTAGTAAATTGTTTTAACGACCCTTAATTTTCATAAAATGCCGTGTTTATATATAATTCCACGACGATATGTTCTTCAATGTCGGTTTTTTCATATAGCATCGTGGTTAATTATGTTTATACGACTTCACTTTATTGTTAACCGATGTCTATGTTTAAGTTATACACTTTGTTGATTTATATTTTTTGATAAGTAGAGATTTGCCTTTTAAATATTGCTCCTATTAAATATTGATTTGTGTCTGTGCAGGAGCTTGAGAACAAGAGGAAGGAGAGGGTCCAGCTTGGCAGTAGTTCTTTCTGATAGATATTAAGAAAGATATTACCCAAATAAAAGAAAAATTAATTAATTTTAAAAAGCAACAAAAATAAGACGGCGGTTTACAAAGAAGGCAGAAGTATAAATAGAAATACGACAGTAGTGTTGTAGGTACCGTCGTAGTACACTCCAAAATAATAAGTCGATAAATTAATCTCTCACGTCATGGTACATAGATTTAACACGTCATGTTTTTGTAACATACCGATGTGGATTATGTTATAATATACGACGTGGATTCCATTAAAGAATAACCGACGTGGATGTTTACAATTAAACAGCGGTTTGTGTGTAAGGACCGCTGTGGGTTTTAAAGATTTATTGTATAAATTTGACGCTTTCTTTCAGTTTCAGTTTTCATTTAGGGTTCCAAGTTCTTCTGGAGGCTCGTCTTCCTCTCTCACAGACACACATGCATCATCACTCTCTCTCACATCTCAAAGACAATAATTTGGATGTTAATGATGTATGCATTTTGGTGTATCTCAAAGACGCGTTGTCTTTCTCAAAGAGAAATGGAGCTTACTCTCCAACAAATCTATGTCCACAAGAAGAAGCTTGTCATCTAGCCTTCTCACTTCCTTGATCAAGCCTGATAGGAGACTTAGTGCTTCTCAATACTTCTTGCTTTCCATCAAAAGAGATGCAAGCCTGGCCTTTACTCGCTATCGAAGGAAAGTTCGCTTCTCAGCACGGGTCCACTGCATCATTTCTTTGCAAAGGGAAATCTGAAGATCAGATGTGCCTGGTACTTTAGCTATTGAATCAATAATACTAAGTACAATTTTTGTAGTTTTTGCCTTGGGAATCAAGTTAAAGAAAGGCCTCAACTGGGTGAGAAGGTTACGAAGATCCTCTGCTCGATTTTCTTATCTAAGAAGATCCGTCAGATTGGTGATAGCCTGTTCCTTTATCCGTAGAGCTTCATAAGAAGAAGATGGGTTTTCAAGAATGTGATAAAGAATATAAATGGCTTCAGATAGGGCTTTGGCCTCTAAAGCCTGAGCAATCGAATCAGTAGTTGCTGGGAGATATGATGAAGACATTGCCAATACTTTGAACTATCCAAGTCATGCAGAAAGAGAATAGACCAAACTATTAAAATCAAATAATAAAATTGCCTCAGCATCTAAATATGAAGATAAAAACAACGACGGTTTTTTGTTCTACCGTCGTCTTTTTTTGTTCTACAGATGTCGTCGTAGTATATTAAAGTAAGATGGCGGTAGGTTTATAATTACTGACATCTTTCATTTTTACGTTAGTTACTTAATTGATTATGTCGTTGGTTTTTTGCTCTGAGACTAAGACAACGCAATATATTTGTTTCGCGTCGTGGTGTGTCTAATAAACCGCCCTACTATGTCTGTACTACGTCATGGAAATACCATAACCGATGTGGGAAGTATTTTATACGTCTAAAGGGTTGGTACGGACCGACGTAGATTCTTTTTGTTAAACGTCGTTAAGTGTAATATAACCGACATGGATTTGATTTTTTTAATTATAAATAGAGTTTTTTTTCACGAGTTCTTTTAGTTTTAGTTTTCAATTAGGGTTTCAACTTCTTCTTGCCCTTTTCTCTGTCTCACCTCTTAGGAGGCAATTGTTGGGATGTTGGTGTGTGTGTGTATGTTTGTGTATTGATTCACAAACATACATACATCACCAACGTTCAAAAAATTGTCTCTCTGAATGCAAATCTGGGGCTGCCCTGGTCAAATTTTAGGAGGCAATTATTTGGATGTTGATGTGTGTGTGCGTTTGTGTATCTCAAAGACACAAATACACATACATCATTAACCTCTAAAATATTGTCTTTCTATGGTCCGATTATGATGAGGAACAGAGTTCCATCTGGTAAGATTTCGTAACCCTTGGGATCTCAGAAAAATCTGATTATGTCGGCGGTTTTCTATATAAACCGTCGTGGTTATTTCAATTCTTGTCATTAAGTTGATCTACCGACATAGGATAACAAAATCCAAGAAATAAATTGTTAAAAAAAATTCCTATTAACACGACGATTTAAATATAAGGTATGACGTATAAAGTGAATAAATACGACGGTAATTTTAAGTTCACGACGTATCTTTTGGGATCTTAGAAAAATATGATTCTATCGGCGGTTTTCTATATAAACCGTCGTGGTTATTTACAATTTTTGTCATTAAGTTTGTCTACTGTCGTAGGAGAACAAAATCCAATAAATAAATAGTAAAAAATAATATTATTAAGACGACGGTTTAGATATCAGGGTAGACATATAAAGTGCATAAATACGACGGTAAATTTTATAATACGTCGTTAAATGAAAAACCCCAACTTGGTGAGAGTTAAAGATACCGTCGTAGAACTATACAAGAAAGAAGTCGATAAATTTATCTTTGCCGTCGTTGTACATTAATTTAATACGGCGGTATTTTGTATTATACCGCCGTGGATTTATTTGTAATTATACGGAGCCTTATACGAAAACTTGGTCGTGTTAATTTCCGAGTAAAAACGGCGGCTTTTTTTTACACTATCGTCTTTACTTTCTACGTCGGTCTATTCATACCTTCTGCTGTTCTTTGTTGGCTTAGATTTTTCTTTGCGGAAATCCTTTTTCAATAAGACATCGTTTTTTTAATTAGGTGTGTCGTTTTTTAGAAACAACCATTGGAATCTCCATTTTTTAGGTGTTTAAGTTGTTCTTACACGACGGTTTTATAGAACCGTCATCTTTTAAAAAACAACGACGATTTTCCCTTAAACCGTCGTTTTTTTCTAGTCGTCTTTATCACTTTTTGTAGTAGTGAAAACATAAAGGTATGGAGTTTGCTTTTCGGGGACGTCGAGAGGGAGAGAAAGTCGGCCGAAGGTGAGAGTGAGAGGGAGGTCGGCAGAGCAGAGGGGGAGAGAGAGAGAGAGAGAGAGAGAGAGAGGAGGCGTGAGCCTTGTGTTTGTACTGGGGTTATCGAAATTAGGTTTAGAATTACCTCATGTGTGTAGATAACTTGTCTTTATATAGAGTCCATCTTTGGTAGGATTTGTGGAGAATAATTAATTATTCTCTCTCTTGAATAAGGAGGTAGAGTGTATCAAGGAGATTTGATGTCAATCAAATCCTTTGATTTAAGGAAAATGTTCTCATTTTAAGTCAAGATAATTGGCTAATTAAATGATATATAATTGGCATAAGTATTTAACCTAGGGCATATTCCCTTTTCTACGTGTCACCTTCCGATTGATTGCCAAAATTTCATAGGAAAAGAGGCTTGGGGATGGAAAATCAATTACTTTCTTATGTTTGGTAAGTCCATGCATGAGAAATCGTTGCCTTGTACATTGGAAAGTAGGGGGGAAAGTGAAGCCCTCCTCCCCACTTGGGTTTTGTTTTCCTCCTCAAGGGAAAGTTTGGAAAAATGAGTCAACATTAAATACACATATTTCATGACCATATTGTCCCCATTAACAATTTAGAATTATAATATAGCATTAGATGCATTCTTGTTTTATTTGATTTCATATGGGTATAATTGGAAAATTAAACAAACTTTGTTTTGCATTCATACACAAACCAAATATGTTAAAGGAAATAAAGTGGTACTTCTTGATTACTTTCCCAGGATTACCAAACATGATAAATGAATCTTCATTTGCCATTCCTTGATAAATGATTTTCCCTCAAATCCGTTCTGTGAACTAAACAGGGCCTAAGAGAAATAAAAACAAAAGATGGGAATATTTTTCTCAAATAAAAGGGTTGGGAACTTGCTTAGAAGTTTATAACACTATGGTAGTACAGGTTTTTCCTTTCTTTTTTCCTTGACCTTATGTGGGTATTGGAAGTGTTCAGCTCTTTGTTTAGGATTTCCTCGTTGTTTCTTCAGTTTCTTGCTATGTCTTTTGGCTCTCTAGTTTAATTATTTTATGGCTTGTGCTATGATGATGATTGCAAAATTTGGCTGACCGAGATTATTTTAATAGCCACCTAACTTACCTTCAATTTATTATTGCCTATGCAATTTGACAGTTAAATATTCTTATTGACTTTAGATTCCAAATGAAACCGTGTGCGGTTTTCTACGGTCAATACGCGGACACAGTTTTCCATCTCTGTCTTTCTGTCTCCCTCTTCCATTATTTCCTTTCCTACATCCCTCTCTTTTTCATCTATATATTGCCTACAACTTTCGTATTGAGTATTTTCAGTGCCTTTTTGTCTTCTGCAGACAGTCAAATTTGCATCTTGTTTTTTTTTTTCGGTTGGTTCTTTTCCTGCCAATTCGCTGAGCTTATTGTTAGAGTTTATGTGTCCTTTTCATTGATCTCTAGTTTGTTTTGCTGGGTATTTGCGCAATACATTTTCAATTACCAAAAAATAAACTAAAGCTACCTGATTTATAGGGCCTGTTTTTCTTTTCCAATGGCCCTGAGCACCCAAAGAGCCTCTACATCTGGTACTTCCGCTGAATGGGCTCCTCCACATTGGAAGCATGATGTGTTTTTGAGTTTCAGGGGAGAGGACACTCGCAGGGGTTTTATATCTCATTTATACCACGAACTGCAGTACTGGCAAGCAATAAAAACTTTCGAGGACGACAGAGACCTTGAAATAGGAGCAAGTATTTCTCCGGAGCTGTTGACCGCAATCAAACAATCACATCTTGCCATCATTATTCTCTCCCCAAATTACGCTTCTTCCACCTGGTGCTTGGATGAACTTTCAAAAATTCTTGAATGCATGAAAGACAGCAAGAGAATTATACCAATCTTTTATGAGGTTGATCCTTATGATGTGCGAAATCGAAGGGCGAGTTTTACGGAAGCATTCACTAAGCATGAAGAAAAGTTCAGTGAAGATGTAGACAAGGTGAAGCGGTGGAGAGATGCTTTAAAAGAAGTTGCCAATCTCTCTGGGTTGGATTCAAAGAATTATCAGTAAGCATGCATGCATGAAACGTGCCCATTTCTTAACAAATTTAGAGGGCTTTACTTGGATGCTAAGTTTTAGTTCTTCCTTTGATGCAACACCTTGTTAATTATATGTAATGTGTACCCTCCTGATAGTTAGTTCACTTTTCTTCCTTGTAGGTGTGAAAGAGAGCTTATCAAAGTCATTGTCAAACGTGTGTGGACCAAAGTTACTCCATTTAGGTTGTTAGATTCTCAAGAGAAGTTAGTCGGAGCAACTAAGTTTGCAATTAGACTCTCGGAACGACACTGTTGAGATGCATGATTTGATACAAGAAATGGCATGGGAAATTGTTCGTCAAGAGTGTATCCAAGAGCCTGGTCAACGAAGTCTTTTGTGGCTTCGCGATGATATCTCTCGTGTTATCATAAACAATACAGTAAGAAGTTATGTAGAAATATTATTTTTGGAAGAAAATATATGTCATTTCTTTTAAAACATATTAGACTTGAATGTGCAATTACCTTTTCATTTTTTTCTTAATTATTAGGGAACCGGAGCAATTGAAGCCATTGGCTTGCGTTTGCCGAAATTAGAAGAGGTGGATTGGAATTATACTGCAGCCTTCTCTAAGATGCACGGATTAAGGCTTCTTCACTTTGATAATGTGATCGTTTCTTAAGCCCCAAAAGATCTTCCAAATTCCTTAAGAACTATCCGTTGGAGTTGGTACCCTTCTAAATCACTCCCATCAAGTTTCGAACCACGTTTCCTTGTTGAACCAAACACGAGGGACTGCAAACTTTCCCGTCTTTGGGATGGAGCAAAGGTGAGAGATTATTGAAATATGGCGTTTTAGAATTCTTTTATATATACATAATTTGGATAAAATTGTAACTTGTTCAACTAAGTAAGGGTTTATTTTAAATTATTATTTTACAATTTTTATGTACTGTACAGGTCTTGCCAAACTTGAAATTTATGGACCTTAGTTACTCTGATCAATTGACAAGTACCCCAGATTTCACAGGCATTCCAAATCTTGAGATTTTGTGGCTAGATTTTTGTACGAGTTTAGTTGAGGTTCATCCCTATGTTGCAGTTCTAAAAAAGCTGAGACATTTGGACCTTACGGAGAAAAGTGGTTCAGCCAAACGGGGAAAAGTGGTTTCCAACCTATGCGTTCTTCCCATACCACCACCAACATATAGGTTGAACCCTTGTGGAAAAGTGCCAAACTAACTATACTTGACCATGGATGATCTTGCCGATAAGTTTGGAATTGGTTCACTTCGTTTGACCACCAGACAAACGTTTCAGATCCATGGTGTTCTGAAAAAGGACCTTAAGACTGTAATGAGTAGCTGTGCTGCAATGTTCTCTGCAGTCTGCTGTGCGAAAAGGTAATCTTTTCTTTGTATTGGAGCAGGAGGAGCAAGAACATTTCTGTTAAGATCACCACAGGCGCCAAGGGTTGAAGCCATGCTATTAATGATGCTACTCATTACAGTCTTAAGGTCCTTTTTCAGAACACCGTTTGTCTGGTAATCCAAGTGTGGGAGATTCAATAACTGTGGAGCTGCCTCTCCCTCCACACCCATCAAATAGCAGCGACTGGGTTGGGATTGCTTTATGTGTTGTTTTTTATGATTCTGAATATTTTGATAGTCCCGCATCCCTTCTTGGATATGAGGATTTAAAAATTGAAGTTCGATCATCTCAGAGATATTTGGATGACCTTCAAGTATATTTGGATGATTTCGTCAGAACACCTTGGTGTTTTTTATTTGCCTCGCGATCATCCAAGCCTCACGGATGCCTCAACCAGTCATCGGTTTTCGTTCGTAACGCATTATTCTTCAATTAGAGGTTTGAAAGAACTCAAAACAAGCTCGATTATAAAGGAATGTAGGGCCCGTTTGGTGTACAAGAGAGATTTGGAAGAATTCAGCCGTTTGATGTACTGTGACGAGGCAGGTCCAATTGGTCGTATTGGAAGTGGTAGCTCTGATGAGGACGATGAACCAGTCGGCAAAAGATTGAAGAAAGTCTAAATTATTTTGTGCATGGTGCAATCATTCAATGAGGTCTCAAAATAATACTTGAAAAGCTAATGACGATGATGGTCAATCCTCAGAATTCATCTCAGTAAGTCACCTTTTATTTTCATTTTTCTTTTGAGCTACTGTTTAATTTGCTCTGAAACTTGTCAATCTGACTGACGGAAGGACACTATCTATCTATCATTGCTTAATTTGAAGTATTTAATAATACCTGTCTCTCATCTAGCTTCAAATTTGACGAAAAGCAACCAATGCATTGGTAGGAGGAGAGAGAGTAATTCTTACTAAGTAGTTTTGTCTGAAAATGGACTAAGCCTGCATATAGTTACTTTTATCAATGTGTTAATTAAAAATGATAATTTCTCCTCTGTTGCAAACAGAAAACAACAGAACAAATCCTAAAATGTATATAATATGCTATAGATTTACAAAACTAACTTGTGCTCTGCTTCCAGGACTTCATTTTTCCTTAAATTGTTTGCCCTTTTTCTATGTTCGAGATATTTTCTGAGTGGATATGACTTGGATTAACTTGTTCATTTCAATGTGTTAGAATATTTACTTCCTATAGGCCTCAAGTACAAGAACATTTTCAGAGCAACCTTTCAATGCTGTGCTATCAAACTTTTGCTATAGTGAAATAATGTGTGGAAAATGTTAGTATGGTTCTGAGTCTACTGACCATAGTTACCCAAATCACTCACCCCCCTTACGAATTTCAAACTGGATCGCACGTACCGAATCGTGGTATGTTAGCGTTCTGGAACGATACATTTAGCCAACCAAAACTCATAAGGATTAGAACAATACATGAGCGACCCTGCTGCCCAAACTCGATTGTTTGTTCCAATCATCAACTTAATAGGGTGGTGGGAGAGCGATAGAGGGAGCCATGAAAAGAGAGAAAGCGATGGAAAGAGAAAGCCATGGAAATAGAGAACAATGTGTTAGAATATTTAGGCCTCGAGTAAATGAACATTTTCAGAGCAACCATTCAATGCTGTGTTACCAAACTGTTGCTATAGTGAATTAATGTGTGGAAAATGTTAGTATTGTTCTGGGTCTTCTGACCAAAAGAAAAAAAAGAGGAGAAAATAGTTAATAATGAAGAAAGAATGTGTGTGAAAAATCTAGGAAAAAAGGATGAGAGAATAAGACGCAGAGAGAATTGTAATTATTGTACGTATATTTCCTCTGTTTCCACTATATTGAAATGAGTATAGTATTTCCTATTATATACAGCTTCGGTAGATTTCTCTAGAGCTAAGGTTATTTACAAGGAATATGGAGATATGGACAAGTGTAGGCCTGCTATTGATTCAGCCGTTTTCCTTGGAGTTTCTAAAGGAATGTGAGTGAAGGAAATTTGCTGCATTATTTGGCTTGCTCATTGCTGCTTTACGATTATAGCTGCTTTTGGATTTTGCAGCAGGCGTGTAAATTTGCATCTTTGCTGTTATTTAAATTTATTTTGATAGAAAATCAGGAAAGGAAAGGAGAGGTGGTTAGTTCATGAGGGAAGAGAGAATAACAGAGAAGGAGCGGCAAAAGGAAATGTGAGTTTTAGCTTTACAACAAAAATTAGCAGGAGTGGAGCAATTAACATAATTAAATTTTGAAAGGTGCTGGACATAGCCTAATGTGGTCAAGTAAAATCAGCTTATTTTCATTGGTAATTGCTTATGTTGTATCTTTTATAATGATTTTCCTTTCTTAATTTCATTTCAGTTCTCTTGGAAAAACAGTTGGCATTATCGGCTTGGGAAGAATTGGCAAAGCCAGAGTTGAAGTACAAGGAATACCATCTAAGTTCCATGGAGTTAGTTGGTTGTGTGAACTCTGATCACTTCTGAGGAGACCAACGACATTGTTGATTTTGTAGTCATCGATGCTTGCGAAAACGGTATTCTCGTTAACATTGGAAGAGGCCTTAATGTTGATGAACCTGAGTCTCTGCACTGCTGGATGGTTTCTGCTGAAATGGTTAGTAACTGAAACATTTAGAACATGGTTGGTAACTTGGGAGGTATCTTATTCTGCTTGAATGGTTTCTGCTGTAGGTTCAAGTCCACTCCACATGTTGTATATGTTTGATACAGTTGGGTAGGTCATCCCCAAATTTGAGATTTTCTTTAACTTCAAGTTGTGCTACTTCAGCCAGTGTGTTAATTAACATGGATAGGTTCTCAATTCTCCTATGTTGCTAACAGAAAACAGCATATCCTTTTTCCTTCTGCACTTACCTCTTCTTTTGGTGTTTTCCTAAATTATTTGTCCTCATATAGGCCTCGAGTAAAATAACTATCGCTATAGAAGTTATTATATGCTGTATTATCAAACTATTGCTATAGTGAAATAATGTGTCAAAAATGTTAGTATAGTTCTGAGACTTCTGACCAAAAGAAGGGAAAATAAATTTTTTATTTCTTTATGTTGTATCTTTTGTAATGGTTTTCCTTTCTTATTTTAATTGAAGGCTATGGTGATGAAAGGATTACTAAGTCTGGTGAATACGGAAGGTACTCAAGTTGTAGAAAAACAGTGTTGGTGGATGGAGGACATCAGCATAAAAGCTTTCTGGCCTCCCCTTTGTTATTTCTGCAAGTGACAAACTTGTTGGAACTCCTCTACAAGTTTGGCGTGCTCCTTGTGGCAATGACCTCTCTCTTGTAATGATAAAACAAATAAGAAAAGGAAATGCAAATTTGGGGAATGACAAATGCAGCTAAACCTCCCAATCCAAGAGCCATCTCCACTATCCTGTTTTTCTTTCATAAGAATGATCAACAGGGATGCTGTTGGTAATTGAATCATCTGATGAAGAGCACAAGTGGATGAGACCCAAAAGTCTTGAATCTCCACCTATTCACAAGGTGAAATTGATCATAAAGGGCAGAGTCTGTTGCATTATCTGCAATGGCAGTAAGTGAGTAGTCAAAGCATAAGACTACAACAAATGAGGATATAGCTTTCCTCTCGGTTTATACTAGTAGTCTATGATTCTTAATATATTGTGTACATGTCTCAGTTAAACTATTATTTTTGTCACGTAATTCTAATCTTGGAACATCAACTTCCTTCATTGTATCAGAGCTTATCGTGTTGGGGCCCAACGACCACACATGCTATGACGTCACCTAATATGCATTGTCTGCATGTTAGGCTTCCTACATTAAAAAGTTAAGGGACATAACTTGGTTTATAAGGAGTTCGGCTACTCCTTTATTACCAAATAGTTTTGATATAGAACCTCAACTTCCTTCATGACTTTGATATTGGGCCCTGGCATATTGTGTTGTGGGACTTTTTTTTGGGTCGGAATTATTGTGTTTTAGGATAGGACTATGAGCTCTTCACATGTGATGTAACACCCCGACCCCGTTTATTTTCCTATTTAATTTAATTAGGGGAAAATATTAAATTATTCCTGGGTTAAGGGTGATTTTGGTCACTTTCTTATCCGGGAAGATTTTGGGACCGTGAGTGGTGTGGTTGCGTAGGTGGTACTGAGACGAAACCGTAGACAGGCGGTAGGCCTGAATCGGA
>NC_024131.1:19333361-19345724 GCF_000346735.1 Prunus mume
GTTGTGGTTCGAAAATCCTGCGTACCAGCTAACAATCCCCAGGTTGGATTGTCTCCCCGGTACATTAGTATGGAGTGGAGTATATATATACTATACTAGAGTCCTAGCTATATATATATATATATATATTTATATATGGGTATTTAGGGGGTGTTGAGAGTTGCATATATTTTGGGAAATGAGTTGTGAGCCTGAGTTGTGGAGATGTTTTGGACTTTGGGATTTCTGTGCTTGAGTTTTGGTTTCTGAATTGTGAAACTGCATGCTAGAGCATTATTTTTACATGGTGGGGTTACTATGTTGTTTTAAAGTGAAACTTTATTTCTGTCCACTCACATCTTTCTGTTTTGCGCCCCCCAGACAGTAGTTGCTCCTGAAGGCATTCGAGCAAGTCACGAGCTCCGAACTTGTCGTCTGTTAATAGGGTCTGTATAAATTCTTTCTACTCCCCTGTTTGTTGTAAACAAATTCTGTAGACGCTCTGTTATTGCCCATGTTAGGCTACTACTTGAGGCCGGAGGCCATTTGTGTTGGACTGTAGTTGTAAAAGCATGCTGGCAGTTGGGTTGTGTATTGATGTAAATTTTTGCAGGTTGTTTATTGTTGGTTTGAGCATTTTACAGGGGAGACTCTGCCAAAATTTTGGTAGAATGTCTTGGGTTTTAGTAAGTGGGCCCGGCATCAGTATGATGTCGGCAACAATACGGGGTCAGCCCCGGTTTCGGGGGAAATTCCGGGGCGGGTCCTGTCATGTGAGGTTTTTAATGTTACATAAAAATGGACAGGTGTATCTATAGTAATGGCGTGGGGACTTCTTTGATTTTTTGGACAGGTTTTTAAGAGTCTTTGATTGAAAGCACTGGTGGTGCAAAAGAATGGGGTTGCTGGCTTCTCTTCTATTCTTAAAATTTCATTTTTGTTTCAGATCTGTTTATCTAAAAGAATGGGGTTGCTGGGTGCAAAAGGACGGCCGCGATGCCAAGAGTTCTTCAATGAAAAGAGTCCTTGTGGATCAATATGCTTGATCCTTAAATTACTAAGTTTAAGAAAGTTGGGAACTTGCTTGGAAGTTTATAATTCTCTTCATCCATAAGATGTATTTAATTCCCACCAACATACAAGACAAATTGACAAGATTGTTTTGTAGCTTCCAAAGCGCAGCACCAAACAGGAAAATTCCGAGATATAATTAAGGAAAAGTAATAAATATTTAACGTAAAATAGAAAATGAAAATGACATAATTATTCCATATCTATAAATTAACTTACAAGTTACAATGACCAATAATCAAAATCTATATATATAAAGCAAAAGGGAAAGAAGGTGGTGAAACATTTGAAAACCCCAAATATGCCCTTTGTTAAACAAAAAAATAAAAGCACACAATTTTAATTAAAAGATGGTGAAATAGTAAAACACCCCTGATTTAAAAAAACAAAAAGAAATAGAAAAAGCGAGTCGTGCTGTGCTGTGCTTCTCTCAAAGAAGAAAAGCTGAAGAACGTGGAGAAAAATTGCACGGGTTCAGAACCCACGAAGCTGACGGTTTCCACAATTTCAGAACCCATCACCACCATGTTACCTATATTTTATTCGTCCGCTTCACTGGCACCCTTTTCTGCTTCAGAAATCGAAATCGAAATTGCGAGTAATCACCCAGGAGCACCTGGTGTAAAGACTGGCCAGACTCGGAAAACTTCCTTTCTCATTCCGCACCACACCTGCTATCCTGTAACTGAAGGTAAAGCATCCGTTTTTTTGTCTTAATGCATGTATGTTTCTAAATTCGTACAGGAGGGATAGTGTTCAAGTTATTTATCAGGTTATTATTTCAAATCCTATCTCTTTTTTGTCATCACACGTGCTCTTCCAAGTTTTAGATTGTTTGTTAGGATTTCTGAATTTGGGTGTTTGATTTTCGAAGTTTAATTTTCTCTATTTTGGCTAATTTTGTCTTGGTTTCTCTTTGTCTCTTTCATTCTTATTTGTGAATTTGTTAGGATTTCTGAATTTGGGTGTTTGATTTTCAAAGTTTAATCTTCTCTATTTTGGCCTATTTTGTCTTGGTTTCTCTCTGTCTCTTTCATTCTTATTTGTGAATTTGTTAGGATTTCTGAATTTGGGTGTTTTATTTTCAAAGTTTAATCTTCTCTATTTTGGCTAATTTTGTCTTGGTTTCTCTCTGTCCCTTTCATTTTTATTTGTGAATTAATTTTGTTGGGTTCAATGATAATCAGCTAGCTGCATTTGACTTGGTGTAACAAATGCAAGAGTTACATTATGTTCCTGATGCACAATTATTAATATAATATTGCTGTTCAAGAGAATCCAGCTTCTAATATGTTGGCAAGCCTGTAAACAACTGGATAAACCAACCTGTGAATGTAGTTATGTTTATGAATAGATTCTATAGCCATAACACTTTGGGCAATGTAAAATCTTGCAACAGTTGCAGTCAAAGTCTCTTCTCTAATAAGCAAAGTCATCATGTCGCCACCAAGTAGATACTCCATGATTAGATACAAGTAGTCAGCATCTTGAAAGGAATAGTAGAGTTTCACAATGCAGTGACTAGCAACCTCTGCAAGCAAATCCCTTTCAGCTCTAACATGTTCAACCTACAATGAAGTAATTCCATGAAGTAATTTCATCAATATGCTTGCTCAATGTTGTTGTTCTTTGAATCTGTGTTTTGTTGTGATATTCGAATTTCTCATATATTAGACCATGTCTTCCTCTTTTTGATCTGTTTACCATGACTAATCTCTAATTTTTTTATCCTAATGGAATTTCTTTGATTATATATTTATATATGGTTTAAATTAATTGTTCATGATTTCATTAAATTTTACTGCCGTACTTGGACAAGAACAAATCATTGATTCTGAAGATCGTTGAGAGCCAGAATACAGGGAAATTGAGTGAATGCGCAGAGTGAGCATTTACTTCTTCATTGACTGCTCTGCTTTGGACATCTTTTATTTTCACAGATTGCTATTTATAAGCAACGTATATCTGTTAGGCTATTTTTATTTATATTTTAACTTGCTTTCTAATTGATACTGCATGGTTGCAACTCACGGGCCACTTGGAATTTGATTGGAATTTGCTCAATGTTGTTGTTCTTTGAATCTGTTTTTTGTTGTGATATTTGAATTTCTCATATATTACACCATGTCTTCCTCTTTTTGATCTGTTTACTATCACTAATCTCTAATTTTTTGATCCTAATGGAATTTCTTTTATTATATATAGATGTTGTTTCGCTAGAGCACCAATGAAGAAAGCATTTAGAGTTGATGTGTTTGATGTCAATGGTATGATCTCTCTCTCTCATTTTGGTTTGGGATTTTTGATTTTTTTTGTGAATTAATTTTGTTGGGTTCAATGATATTATCAGCTAGCTGCATTTGACTTGGTGTAAATCACGTACTTGGTCTGCTTAAGTTCTTTATGGTATCTATACAAAAAAAAAGTTATTTATGGTAATTTATAAAGTAAGAATTTTGATTCTGTTTTCTGGCGTTTTCCTTTGTTTCTCCAGCTAATAGATGTAGGGGTTTCCACACTGGCCACTGATTTGTGTTGGACTTTTTAGTGGGTAGTTGCCAAAACCTTGGATTTGGAACTCAGTGGTATTTGTTTCAACAATTGAACATATTTTTCATCTCTGGGTAGCATTTCTTTTTCTACTTTGTTGGTTAAGCCAACCCCATTGTAGTGAGTAGAAGGAGATTTACAGTTTCATATTGTGTCTTCTGGATATTTTTATCAAATTAACAAATTTCCTTATCTCTCGATCTCTGCTTTTGCTTACCTAAATTGCATTTCCTTCAAGTTGGTTGGTTGGAGGTATTTTGAGGCTATATAATTATGTGATTGTTGTGCTTCATTCTAGTTACTGCTTATTTTATTTTTTTCAGTATGAATCATAGTTAAGCTGTCGTCCAATTGCTTCAGGTATGATATATGAAAATTAAGAAGTTTTTCATATCTACATGTCTTATTGAAACTTTGGAATTTTATCTCAACAGATTCAATTGTCTGTCACCTCTCTGACTTATTCACTAAAGCAAAAAAGCAAAGATAATTTTCAGGTTAATGTTTCTTCATTTTGTTTTATTGACATTTTTTTTTCTTTTGGGTTCCCTCAAAATTCCTTCACAAAATTTGACTTGGCTCTACTATTACGTGTTTTCTGCTCTCTTTCTTTCTGTTTTTTTCCCCCGATTTAATTAACAAATTTTAGCATAATTTCTCAACTTTAACTAGTTGTCTTCACCACCCAAACAAAAATGTCCAATTTGAAGCAAATGTTTTTAATTTTAGGTTTTGTTTTCTTTTGTTTTTGCTGAATTGAAATTACCCCCATTTTAATGCTGCTCCTAATCTCATGTTGCAGGATTCTCTTCCAACAATCTATCCATTGCTAGGTATGGGTATACGCCCACATTCACCTACCTTTACATTAGTTTCTTTGTTTGCTAATCATACTTTTTTACCTAATAAAGCAACAAGCAGCTCAAAGAAGAACAATGAAAACATTGAACCGAGAAAATCATTTTGCTTGCTCCTTTGTATTTGATTTTATTATATAAACCAAAACAATGAAGACTACAACCTCAACATGCTCAAGGTTGAACTTTGCAATATATGTATTATATTTTGTAAATAATTAATCATTTGTATTAATAATCGATGTACCTTATTTGATTCATAGAAGAAGTTCATTTTCAACGTATGAGTTAATGCCTTAACTTCAATTTTTAAGTAAAGGTTTGATAAAGATATGCAGATTTTTTATTTTTTATTTTTTATTTTTTTATTTTTTATTTTTTTTTTGTGGGAAAGGTTTATATAGCCATTTTGAAGATATTTTTGCACGTGAAAAATATATTTGTTGTAACATAAATCAAATATTAATGCAGTGTCGTAAGGAGATGTGTAAAATGTTAGTGCATAAATTCTGAATCTATGTAAAGATAAACTGTTAAAATTTAAGAAATTTAAGGTCTTTTCTATAAGTATCTTACGCCACAAGAGGCTGTATGGAATTAAAACATGTTAGATTGATAATTATTACATACAAGTAACAAGTTCGAATTAATAAAAAAAACATTAACTAAATTCACAAGGGTATTTATACTAACTAAAATATTTGGCAATTATTATATAGGTAACTAAATCTTATACATGGGCAATTATTATAGATTAAATTATTGGTAATTACCTAATAGTAATAAATATTGTAGTTATTAATAGAGCGTGCACACAACCGTACAAGAGAATGGCAACGATCAAAGAGTTCTTCGCAACATCGGCATTATCTAGCTCGCCGACGTGCAATAGCTCAAGGAAAACGACCAATAATGAACAATGTACGTGATTGTAATACTAAAGAAGGCCCCAGTAATATAGATGAGCGACATCCAGGTATTTCATGCATTAACAATTTGTTCTTGACTTGAAAATTTGCCAAAAAGATAACATGGGTAGTTATGTTCCATAAAAGTAGGACCTATTATCTGATTTTGTTTTTAATTTTAATATTTTTTAATATTAAAAAATATGAATTTACCATATTATCCTCATTTAATTAATAATTTCAATTTTAATATTTGAATTAACCAAGGGCATTTTCTGATATTTTGAATGTTTCACCATTCTCTACCTTTTGCTTTATATAGACTAGCCTTTCTGCACACGCTTCCGCATGTGCGAGAGGCTTTCTTTTAATCACGCGCGCTACGAGCAACTTACAAAGTTTCGTAAATATTTTTTGGCAATTGTATTTATATAGATCTCTGTTTCAACAATTTCATATTTGAGTCGCGCGCGTGTGATATATCGTCGTCTTAAAAGTTTTCCTTTATCGCCCATATTTTTCTAGACGTCCATCTTAATAGTTCACACACTATAAAAGAAAAAAAGAAACTGCTAAGATGGACGTCTAGAAAAAAAGAAATTAATCGCGTGCGTGTGATACATTGTCGTCTTAAAAGTTTCCCTTTATCCATTGTATATTTCTAGACGTCTATCTTAGCAGATTACATGGTATAAAAGAAAAAATGAACTACTAAGATGGACGTCTAGAAAAATAATGAATAAAAGGAAACTTTTAAGACGACGATATATCACACGCACACGATTAAAATATGAATCTGTTGTAACAGAGATCTATATAAATACAATTGCCAAAAAATATTTATAAAACTTTGTAAGTCGCACGTAGCGCGCGTGATTAAAAGAAGGGAGTTTCACTAAAACATCCAAAATGGGGGCTGAAATTATAAAAAAATTCAACACCCAAAACACTTTATAAACACACCCAAAACTCATCATTACACACACTCAAAACTTATTTATAAACACACCCAAAAAATATACAATTGTTAATTTTGGGGTTGATTTTGGGTGTGTTTCTATGTTTAAATAGTGCTTGAGTTTTTTTATAAATACATGTCTAAAATTGGGTTTATTTATAAATTTGTATTAAAAGAAAGCCTCTCGCACACACGGAAGCGTGTGCAAAAAGACTAGTATATATAACTAGAATACAAAACACATGAATTTTCTCCGCCATCTCCTTGCACCTACTTCCACTCACCATGCCTACATGACAATGACATTATTGAAAATTCAAATCCCACCTCAGGCCTCGTCATTTCTACAATTTCCACATCACACCCTGCATAAAAAACCAAAAAACAAAACCATTAAAAAATAAATCATCACCCTCCATATGGAGATAAATTTAAGAAATGAATCTGCTTACTGTTGGAATTCAATGTTGATTGATTAGCCGTTGAATTGGCGATGGCTCCGAAAGTTGTTTGGGACAAGACCATGGTGGGGGCTGAAGCCGACGGCTCAGAATTAACAAAGCCGGCATAATCCACCATTCCGATTTAAAAAGTCTTGTCGATAACACACGTCTTCGTTCATGTAGTGCTTATACACCTCACAGTTTCCATTTGAACTCAAGATTTTCCCCAATTTATTAACCTTAAGAGCACAATATACTCTAACTCGTTGAGTTAGTGTAGGGTGCTGCCAAAAAATAAAAAGAAAAACTACGCTTAACAGAAGATAAATAGAATGTTTTATAAATTATAAACTTTGGTTATCAGTGACCAAATTAAATTTTCGGGTAAAACTCAATGACTGAAAAAAGTATTTAACCCTTTTAAATTTGTTTAATTAGATATAACAATTGAGATTGAATCTACGCAATTTCAATAGTAAAAAAAACATCAAACTGCTGAAAATGAAATCCAACGGTCAAATAATATTATTAAATTATCAAAATTAGATCCGACTCCAAAAATCATCTCACTCTATATGTTAATCTATTTTAGATATTTTTACATTAAATAAAATTATTTTTGTGAAATTTCAATTTTTTTAAAAGTTAAATTTTTTGGAAAAATAAATCATGAAGTAAAAAAAAAAACAGAAGAAGGAATAAATCATTGATTGTTTGTTTGTATCGATTCTTCTTATTAATGAAGAGAGCTACTATTTCCACCCTCCTTTCCTATTTCTTCACTCACCTTATCTTCACAATTTTAAGGACAAATTTAGTCCTTTGTAAAATGACTTTTAAGGACTTATGCCACCTTATTAAAATTTAATCCAATGGATTGGAATTTTTTCATAATTAAAAAGAAAAAAAAACTCTAATGCAACTTAACAATTTGAACCTCAACTCCTGCCGTCATTTACCTTTCTTGTCCTTTCTATTTCCTATCTCTTCAACCTCTCCCCCTTCCCTGTTTGTTTTGTTTGCAACATCTTCCCCCCAATCAATTTTTTTTTTTGGTCAATAACTCCCCCAATCAGTTTAGGCCTTGTTTGGGATTGCTTTTTTTGGCCAAAAATCTGCTTCACTTTAAAGTTAAGCAGTTTAAGGTGTTTGGTAAAAATAAAATATCTTGATTATTTTAAAAGCAGTGGCATTTTGACAGCAGCTTTTAACAGCAGACTCTTAATTGCTTTTCAAAGCTGCTTTCAAAAGAAGCAGAGATGAACATTTAAGGAATTTTTTTAATTCCCAAAATCCACCACCACCACCACTATCACCACCACCACCACCATCACCACTACAACTACTATCACCACCTCCACCTCCACCTCCACCTCCACCTCTACCTCCTCCACCATCACCACCACCACCACCACTACCACCACCTCCTCCAAAACCTCCACATCCACCACCACCTCCACAACCAACAACACCACCACCACCACCACCACCACCACCACAACCTCCACCTCCACAATCGCCATCCCTACCACCACCATTATCACAACCACCAACCCATCTTCATCACCACCACCACCTCCACTCCATCACTGCTACTACCACCACATGATTAGTACATAACACTTTCAACATCATGTCTATTTTAGTCATTATTTACAGTTATAAAAATTTTATATTAAAATTTACCAAACGGTTTTGACACTGCTTTTTGTAATAACAGCACTTTAAAAATATTATTTACCAAACATTGAGTTTCTTTACTTTACAGCTAATTATTTTCAAAGTACAGCAGAAACAACTTTTTTTTTAAAAGTGACAGCAATCCCAAACTAGGCCTTAGTCTTCTTCTTTCTTTTCTTTTTTTTCCTTTTTTTTATTTATATATCTGTAGCTTCTCCACCCAATTGCACAGGTTTGGTTTTTCTTTCTTCCTTTCTAAACCCTGAACAAACTCTCCAAAACAGAAGATTTTTTTTTTGTTTTTTTTGTTTGTAGACTCTCTTTATAATGACTTAACTGATCTTTACATAATAATCAAAATCGTTCAAAATCAATTTAATTCAATTTAAGGTGACTTTCTTTCTCAACCCTGTCTTCTTATACGCCATCCACATGTTTCATTGCTTCCTACAGCCTCTCCCAACAAACCCTCCAACTCAACAATGAGACTACCCTTCAATTCGCAGGTCCCAACCCCGAATTTTCTCAAGCCACCACCAAAACCAACCAAACTTAGAGTAAGGAAGAGGGAAAAAAAAAACCCTATACAATTGGGTGGAGAAACTGCAGAGAAAGAAAGAAGAAAAAAGAAAAGAAGAAGAACAATTGCAGGAGTTTTTTTTTTTTTTTTGGATCAAATAGAAAGATTCATTCAACCGTAGCACCAACCAACGATAAAGTTTACAAACGAACGGAGAGCGTTAGTGTGGCCTCATTAAAACCTTGCCATTAAAAACCCCAAATAGGGGAAAATCCGGTCAAGGAAAAAGAGTACCACCGCATCTCAAAAAACAAACAATGAACTACACCATAGCTATATCCTTTTCTAAAAGAATGCTTAACCATAGAGGAGCACGGTCTTTCCAAAAAAGTCGAGATCTCATTCTCAACCCATGCTAGGCTAGACTATGTGCCACCCCATTACCTTTCCGGTGTTGGTAGAACACTCCAGCCACCTCTCGATCAACCATTAACCGACGAACATCCTCCACCACATTACCAATATTACTCCACCAATCCAACCCATCTTTAAGAATAGAAACAGCTTCTTGAGAATTAAGACCAATGGTAAACTAAGTAAAACCCATGTAACCCATCATCAATAAACCTTCCCGGACAGCTACCAACTCAGTGCCCAAAACATCCAGACCAGGGGGACCAAAAGATGCGAAACCACAAATAAAGTTTCCATCGTGGTCACGACAAAATCCCCCCAGACCCCGACCACCTTGCTCACGTCCCACAGCCCCATCACAGTTAAGGAGAAGAGTATTGACCTGTGGTTTCAACCAACGAACCTGTCGAGAGACGAAGGGGAGCTTGGACCGCTCCTCACAAGATTTAAACACTTCCAGCATTTCCATCGTGTTTTCCACCATATTATCCACCCTTGTAATCTGTTTCCCATGCAAAGAATCATTACGAAGTTTCCACATACAACAAGCAAAGCGCTCTAAGTCAGTTTTCGACATCATTGAAGCCACAACCTTAAAAGCATCAGCGAAGGTGCCCTTCGCCATATTAATTCGCTGAATAAAATGGGTACACTTCCATAGTTTTTGACTCATTTTACAGGACCACAAAGTGTCGCAAGCATCTTCAGGATAATTCCCACACCTTGAGCACACATGAGATGGAAGCACCCTTCTCTTAAATAAATTGACTGTAGTTGGTAGAATTTCAGTACATGGCTGCCAAAGCAGCATCTTAATTTTGTTGGGGACAGCCAGCTTCCAAATTCGCATCCAGAAGCCTTCTTGAGCACTCTGATTTGAACCCCCCACTCCAAAATCCTCATCGCACTGCCTTACCGCCACACGATACCCAATTTTAAGGAATATTTCCCGTTCTTTGAGAAAAACCAATATTTGTTATCACCCAGCTGTGAAACTGATCCCAAAGCAATGCCAGAAATGATATCCCGATCTTCCAAGCTAAAATGTTGCTCTAACAGTGGTAAATTTCAAGAGCCAGAAGAAGTTAGAAGGTCAGAGACCATAGAAGTCTGCTCCAGCCCTTTAGTCAACAACGGTTTTGGAATCCACCTATCTTGGAGAACACGGATAGAAGCTCCATTGCCCACCCTCCAAAGCAAGCCATCCTCAATAACCTCACGTCTCCACATAATAGATTTCCATATCATTGACGGCGAGCTCCCCAAACTAGCCTGCATAAAATCATCCTCTGGAAAATATTAGGCTTTAAGTATCTTGGCCACCAGAGAGGTGGGGTTCTCTAAAATACGCCAAGCCTGTTTTGCTACCACGGCTTTATTAAAAGCTTCAAAGTGTCTGAAACCAAGGCCTCCTAGACATTTTGGTTTACACAATTTTCTCCAACCCAACCAATGAATTCCTTTCCTACCACTCTTCCCCCACCAATACCTTGCAATCATAGCAGATAATTCCTGACACAAAGATTTTGGCAATAGAAAAACTCCCATTGTATAAGTAGGTAGTGCCTGACCAACCGCCTTAATTAAGACTTCCTTGCCCGCCGCTGACAGCAACTTCGTATCCCAAGTATTAAGCTTGCGCCACACTTGTTCTCGCACATGATTAAACATCCGGGATTTGCTGCGTTGAGCTAAGGTAGGCAGCCCAAGGTAGCATTCATGACATGTAACAATCGGCACTCCAAGCATTTTAGCAATCAGTTGCTTTATCACCGGATCAGTGTTGGGGCTAAAACATACTGCAGACTTATCAAAATTAATTTTCTGACCAGATGCTCTCTCATACATGCTGAGAATCTGAAGCAGATAAGCACAACCAGCAAGATGGGCATTACAAAAAAATAGACTATCATCTACAAAAAATAAATGAGAAATAGTAGGTGCTCCCTGAGCCACAGAAATGCCACTAATACGCTTGATTTTGAGTGCGTTAGAATGCAAAGCAGACAATCCCTCCGCACAAATTAAAAACAGATAAGGAGAGAGAGGATCTCCTTGACACAGCCCCCTTGATGGCACAATCATTCCCGAAGCCACCCCCCGAACTTGAACAGAATATGTAACAGTGGATATACAATCCATGATTAGCTCCACCCACCTATCGGTAAAGCCCAAACGCTTAAGCATAGCCTCAATAAAGGTCCATTCTACTCTGTCATAAGCTTTAGACATATCCAGCTTTAATACCATTTTCTTTAGCTTACTCCCACCACGCCGTTTAATAGCATGGATGCTTTCAAAAGCAGCAATAATGTTGTCCGTAATCAGCTGTGTAGGGACAAACGTGCTCTTAAACTCGGAGATGATAAGCGGCATAATAGGCTTCAACCTGTTAACTATAGTCTTGGAAATCATCTTATAGATCACCGTACACAAACTAATCGGCCGAAACTCCGTAACTTTTACCGGATTGTCAACCTTAGGGATGAGCGTCAAAAGTGTGTGATTAATTTCTTTCACACTGGCACCCCCATTCAATACATTAAGGCAGTACCCTACCACATCATTGCATACCACCCCTCAATATTTTTGATAAAACAGTGCCGACATACCATTTACTCCTGGAGACTTAGTAGGAAATATTTGACCCAAAGAAGTTTCGATCTCCTCTCTTAAGAAAACTTGATTGAGGAGCAAATTTTGAGATGGAGTGAGTATCGGCTTGACCACCTCAGTGACTGCCCCTGCCTCATGAAGTCCATTGGAAGCAAACAAGCCTTGAAAATAATCACAACAAACACTGACAATACTTTTAGTAGATGTACGCCATATCCCCTGATCATCTACAATAGTCGTAATTAGATTCCGTCGTCCCCACATTTTTCCATGTTCATGGAAGAATCTTGTATTTTTGTCCCCATATTTCATCCATGAGACCCGCAATCTCTGCCTCCACAACATTTCTTCTCTTTCCAGTAACACA
>NC_024131.1:19345743-19367941 GCF_000346735.1 Prunus mume
TTCCCTACATATATCTCTCCGTTGAAACTCAACTAGTGGAGAAAACCTTCTCCTTTGGATGTCATCTAACTTCCGCTGCAGACTTCGGAGCTTTGTGGGTATTCGGCCAACATGGTCATTATTCCACGTCCGCAGAGACCCTTGACATGCCTTCAATTTCTTTACGATAGTTCCAGTCTTAGACTCCCAAGCATGCGTAATGACGTCTTGGCAACCCTCAATAGTAGTCCACATTTCCTCCAACAAAAACCGCTTATGCTTCCGTGCCCAAGTACTTGGTCTCAAATATGACAACAAAGGAAGATGGTCAGACACCATAGAATTCAGATGATGCATTGTGACCTCAGGAAAGGTCCTAACAAAGTCACCATTAGCCACAATCCTATCCAGCCGGAGCTTTACATTCCCATCACCTTGACATCGGTTAGACCATGTAAACTTATACCCCTGAAACCGAATAGTTGTCAAACCACACTCCTCCAAAGCTTCCCGAAAGGCCCTCATTTGTGACATGGGTCGGAAACGGCGACCAAAGTACTCATGAGCCCCAAGTATTTCATTGAAATCCCCACCTACAAGCCATGACCCTTGAACAGTCCCTGCAATTCGTCGTAGCAAATCCCAAGAGTGCCGACGTAACCTCATTTCAGGATTACCATAAAACCTAGTAAAGCGGAAAGTCTCCATGTCCACACCCTTTAAAATAGCATCAATATGCCCTGGAGAAGAAGAAAGAATAGATACTTCCACTCCGTGTTGCAATAACAAAGCTAAACCCCCCGCCCTTCCTTCTCGTCCAACACTGAAGCACCCCACCATACCCAACTGCTGTTGCACACACTCCATCTAGCGCACCGTCTTTTTGGTCTCTGACAAAAAGATGATACGAGGCTTTTTATCTCTGAGAAGGAATCTCAGAGCTCAGAATGTTCGTGGGTTGCCCAAACCCCGAACATTCCAGCATAATATTGTCATTTCTCGTGATGGGCCCGACCCCCGAGACCCATCACGAGCGTGCACTTAGCACCGGATGTATTATCAGTCATCACAGGACTCCCCCGGGGCCTGGCACGGCCTAGCTGAAAGCCACGTTGTATACGACCTTTGCAAAATGAGGTTGGCGGCCCCAAGGTAGCAAAGCCGCAGTGATATCTTCCCACAAAAATGTTTTGCCCTTGTCTGAACGCCTTGGAGCAGTAGGAATGATCTGTGAGATATCCTCATCCGGTCGCAGGTGACCCATATCCGACAGCGCAGCCTCAGAGACCCCTTGGTTCAGATGCACCCTACCTTCCCTGTGGCCAACCACATCACCATCGGCCCCTTGTGAGGAGACCGTGACCTCCTTTTCCTTGTGCACTCGACGCCTTTTAAAGACTTGTGCCATGGGGCAATCCATCCCACTATCCATCTCCATCATTCCTTGCCCATGAAAAGCCTCGTTGAGGGATCGAGCCACCCCCATACGCTTGGATGGCATCGAAGCCGTATCATCCTGTTAAGGTTCGTCATCAAACAAACCTAGCCGCTTGCCTTTTAAATGATTCTCTGCCCAGATACAATACACATCCTTCATTATCATTTTCCACCGTCCATATTGTTCAACTTCAATAGCCCCTGAGGCCTTGACACTGCATGCAGCACCCACATGGTCCAGTCGCCCACAGTATAAGCAGAAATACGGGAGTCGCTCATATTCAATTTCATACTATTTAGCTGGTTCATCTGTTGACAAACGCAGTGTGACACACCGTTTCAGCGGCTTATTGATTTTCAAACCCACCTTAATACGTAGAAAGCTCCCCAAGCAGTCTCCATTTAAGCCACGATCCACCATGTAGAACGTACCCAAAAAACTACCTAGTTTTTCTCCCATGGCCGGGGTCAGAAAAATCGACGGAATACGGCACACGCGCACCCAAAAACTTTGCGAATCCACCGAAACGGACATAGGATCCACTTCACCATCAATGCTCATCAATAGCAACAACGCCCTATCAAAAGTCCAAGGGGAGCCCCTCATCACCTTCTTCCTATCGAAATCTATTTTGAAAGAAGACAGGAACCCCTTGGGGTCGTCCAGAGACACCGCAGTGAACTCCTCCCTGGTATGCCAAATCCTCTTCAACGTGCCAAATAAAGCCTCCTTATGAAACGCCTTTGAAGTGAGCAATTTCCCAACAAGCAAGAACCGTCCAGCCTTCATGTTTCCCAGATCCTCTAACCTGACAACCTCCACTAATTCATATTCTGAAATTGCCAAGGAAGAGGTGAGACCAGATACCAAATCATCAACAGCCGCCATCATCCACTCGATGCTTCCCTCTGTAAGCCGAAGACAACACCCAAAACCCGCTTGAACAATAGTGCCGCCGTATTTCACACACCACAAGCAATCACCTAGAAACCCTAACCAACCTGAATTGGAGACTGGCGGCGCTAAAACCCTAACCTTGGAGGAAGGGACTCGTATAATTGTTGTGGACTTAACAGTTACAATTGCAGGAGTTAATTGTTAAGTTCCATTAAGCTTCTTTTTTTATCTTTTAAATTATTATGTTTGACAAAAAGAAAATAATCATTAAAGGGTATTTTAGGAATAATGGTGGGTGGAAAGATAAGATTGTGTTTTTTCAAATTTACATGGTGGATGGGAAAAGAATGCCACTATTTCCACCCACCTGTCCTATTTTCCTACCCACCTTATCTTCTCACCCACCATGTAAATTTGAAAGAAAACACAATCCTACCTTTCCACCCACCATTATTCCTAAAATACCCTTTAATTATTAATTCAAAGCAAATTCTTTCAAAAACCCAACTTATATCCATTTTACTTCCTGGCCCGTATTAAGGGAAACCCCCCTTTCTTTCCTCCAAGACGATTGTGATTCTTTCAAGAGTTCATCCCTCTTTCTCATCCGGGAGGAAGTGACGCATGGGCTTTGTGATGAGAGGGGTTGTGTGCGGTAGAAGAGAGGATTTGAGTATTTATTTTCTTTTAGGTCTTGTTTAATTTCTTATTTATTTATTTTAATACATATGTGGTTGAAGAACATGAAGTTAAAGCATGGGTTCGAATGCTTATGGTCCCCAGGCTCCTATCATGTTGATCTCCCTTAATCAAATAATACCAATCGCTTGTTGTTTGAAGCAAATAGACGAAAATTAAACAACTTCATGAAATAGAATTTCATGAAATCTTAAAAGGACAATAGGAGCCTTTGAAGGGAAAATTAATTTTGCCCACATTGTTTCGCAGAGAAAATGATAGTACCTTTGAGAGAAATCAGATTTATGATGGAAAAATAGTACAACTTTGGGAAGCTTTTAGAAAACAAAGAGAATGGCTAGATGAGTAAGAAGAAGTTGTGTGCAATGTGCGGGTCAAGAATTTAAGTTAATAAAAGGCTCTATGTATTGTGAGATTAATCCAATGGCTGGTATAAAATGGTTGCTCACACTTAGGTGAGGGAGATTAGTTTTGTCCCTATGTCCTTATAAGTCATTTTATAAATGGGTAAATTTGTCTTTAAAATTTTGAAGATAAGGTGGGTGAGAAAATAGGACAGATAAGTGGAAATAGCAGCACTCATGGAAAAATAAGGTGGGTGGAGAAATAGGATAGGGGGTGGAAATAACAGCACTCTTAATAAAAAATGTATTAATAATCTTTAAAAAGTAGATAGCTTAAAAGGTGAAGCATTCCCAATATATATAAGGGTTTGGATTAGTTTAATACAATCTGGAGTGGGGCCTACAAGGGGTGTCCCTCAATGGAAGTTCTCTGTATATATATATGGAATGTAACATCCACAAACAAGTATTAAAGCAACTATATAATTTAATAGTCTAAACAAATAATTTAACTTTATAATATCTTCTAGAATTGAAATCGCTTCATCCAAATAACCTTTAAAATGTAAAGTATCTTTGAAATTTATTATTCGCGTATAATTTTATATGCCTTTTAGTTTATGAATGAAACCTTATTCTTAAAAATGTAAACATTTCATAAGATGGTATTTAATTCCCACCAACATACAAGACAAATTGACAAGATTGTTTCGTAGCCTCCAAAGCGCAGCACCAAGCAGGAAATTTCCGAGATATAATTAAGGAAAAGTAATAAATATTTAGCGTATAATAGAAAATGAAAATGACATAATTTTGTAAACATTGTTGAATAAAACAAATTATTCCATATCTATAAATTAACTTATAAGTTACAATGACCAATAATCAAAATATATATAACTAGAATACAAAACACATGAAAGTTCTCCGCTATCTCCTTGCACCTACTTCCACTCGTCATGCATACATGACAATGACATGATTGAAAATTCAAATCCCACCTCAGGCCTCGTCATTTCTACAATTTCCACATCACAACCTGCACCAAAAAAAACAAAAAACAAAAAACAAAACCATTAAAAAATAAATCATCACCCTCCATATGGAGATAAATTTAAGAAATGAATCTGCTGTTGGAACTCAATGTTGATTGATTTAGCCGTTGAATTGGCGATGGCTCGGAAAGTTGTTTGGGACAAGACTACGGTGGGGACAGAAGCCGACGGCTCAGAATTAACAGAGCCAGCATAATCCACCATTCTGATTTAAAAGGTCTCGTCGAGAATACACGTCTCAAGATTTTCCCCAATTTATTAACCCTAACAGCATAATATACTCTAACTCGTTGAGTTAGTGTGGGGTGCTGCCAAAAAATAAAAATAAAAACTACACTTAACAGAAGATAAATAGAATGTCTATAAATTATAAATTTTGGTTATCAATGACCAAATTGAATTTTCGGGTAAAACTCAGTGACCGAAAAAAGTATTTAACCCTTTTAAATTTCTTTAATTAGATATAACAACTGAGATTGAATCTACGCAATTTCAGTCGTCAAAAATACATCAAAGTGCTGAAAATGAAATCCAACGGCCAAGTAATATTATTAAATAATCAAAATTAGATCCAACTCCAAAAATCATCAAACTCTATATATCTCCATTGATATGTTAAATAATCTATTTTACATATTTTTACATTAAATGAAATTATGTTTCTGGAATTTCAATTTTTTAAGTTAAATTTTTCGGAAAAATAAATCATGAAGTAAAAAAAAAAAAAAAAAAGGGTTTAAGTCATTTTTAAACAATTTACTAAAGTTACAGACTCAAAATTTGAGTTTATGGTGCGTGGTTAGAGAAAACAATTTATTTGAGTCTAGCCAATACATGAATAGTTGTATTTTGGAGAGTTAAATTTTGAGTTTAGGTGCGAGCTGTGCGTGCGCTCAACCAAGTTCGATACCCGCTGATAGCAATCCCATGTTGGTGGGTAATTTAGAAAATGTCACATGTAATTCCATAGGGGGTGCAAAAGGGTACGGCAGCGATGCCAAGAGTTTTTCAATCAAAAGAGTCCTTGTGGATCAATATGCTTGATCCTTGAATTACTTGGATTTTTTTGGCGTTAGACTAAACAGGAAATAATATAAAATTACGTGGATATTTTTGTGGATCAATATGCTTGATCCTTAAATGAGGCCACACTAACGCCCTCTGTCCGTTTGTAAACTGTTATCGTTAGTTTGGTGCTAGTGATGAATGAATTTTCTATTTGATAAAAAAAAAAAAAAAAAAGTTGGGAACTTGCTTGGAAGTTTATAATTACGTGTTGAGCTCTTTCTTGGGGAGTTCCTCATTTCTTCTTCGGTTTCTTGCCTTGACTTTTGAGAATTTACATTTTATGGATTGTGCTATGATGTTCACATCCATTGAACTTACTTTAATAGCAGTGTACTAATAGTTTTTTTTTTCTTTCTTCAAATTTCTTTTTTTGGGTCACATATGAATCTTCCGAATATAATAAGTTTAATCATTGCAGGTCATTCATGAAGGTCATCAGAGAGCAACAAAAAGATACAAATTTAAGAAAAAAAATAATAAAATAAAATAAAAAACTATTACTTGGAAGGTAGGTAAGGTATACATATAAAAAAACACCAACAAAATAAGAAAACAGCTTATATGAAAAATAAAATAAAATTAGTGAATTATCATTTCTGGAAATAGAGAAGGAAGCTAATCTGTATATAAGGGGAAACAATTAAAGTGGACTGCTTCAAGATGTCATGTAAATATCTTCCTCTCTAGAAAATAAAACCAAAGTTGGGAACTTGCTTGGACAGTATATTTCATGTTTTTCTTGTTGACCTTTAATGGTCATTGGACGTGTTCAGCTCTTTTTTGGGGACTCCCTCGTTTCTTCTTCTGTGTATTTTGGCCCTGTTTTGTGTGGAAACTGTTTTGGCACCACCACATGTAAATTTCCTTTTTCCTCTTGAGAGCCTACCAACCGATTCTACCATCGGAGACTCTACAATTTACATAAGAAAAGACTCACCACCCCAAAAAACAACTAAAAAAGAAACCGTGTTGTTTCTCTCTCTCTTCCATTATTTCCTCTCCTTCGTATATCCCACGCATCCCTCCTCTTTTCATCTGTTCCTCCAACTCTCGGGTGAATATTGCATTTTTTTTTTCATTTTTTGCTGACAGTTAACTTCGCATCTTGTTTTTGGTTGGATTGGTTTGTTTTGCTGCCAATTCTCTGGCACGTGAATCGTGATTGTGGTGCTGTTCCGCTGAGCTGTTGTCCGAGTTGCTGCGTTTCCATTTCATTAATCTCTATTTTGTTTCGCTGGGTATTTGCTTTCTTCCCTTCTTCTCTTTTGCTTAATACGTTTTCAATTACCCAAAAGAAAAACTAAAGCTACCATTTTCATTTTATGTATTTCCTGAGTGTTTGCCGAACCAGATTTCCAGGAACTGTCATTTTCCCATGGCCTTGAGCACCCAAAGAGCCTCTACATCTCGTACTTCAGCTGAATGGGCTCCTCCCCATTGGAAGCATGATGTGTTTTTGAGTTTCAGGGGTGAAGACACTCGCAGCGGTTTTCTATCCCATTTATACCATGAACTGCAGTACTGGCAAGCAATTAAAACTTTCAAGGACGACCGAGACCTTGAAATAGGAGCAAGTATTTCTCCGGAGTTGTTGACCGCAATCGAACAATCACATCTTGCCATCATTGTTCTCTCTCCAAATTACGCTTCTTCCACCTGGTGCTTGGATGAACTTTCCAAGATTCTTGAATGCATGCAAGACACCATGAGAATTCTGCCAATCTTTTATCACGTGGATCCTTCTGATGTACGAAACCAAAGGGGTAGTTTTGCGAAAGCTTTCACTACGCATGAAGAAAAGTTCAGTGAAGATGTAGACAAGGTGAAGCGGTGGAGAGATGCTTTAAAAGAAGTTGCCAATCTCTCTGGGTGTGATTCAAAGAATTATCCGTAAGCATGCATGGATTAACAACTTGCTTGTTTCTTAACAAGAGCTCTACTTGGATGTTACGTTTCAGTTCTTGCCTTAATCAATAACCTTGGATGTTATATTTATGAATTAATGGTTATTTTAATTTTCTTCCTTGTAGGTCGGAAGCAGAGCTTATTAAACACATTGTCAAATATGTGTTTAGGAAAGTGCATCCAACGTTCATGTTGTCAGGTTCTCTAGACAAGTTAGTCGGGATTGATTCTGCACTTGAGCAACTACATTTGCAATTAGCTCCCAAAGATAATGATGTTCGCTTTATAGGGATATGGGGGATGGGCGGGGTAGGCAAAACAACCCTTGCTAAGCTAGTTTTCGAGAGAATTTCCCATCATTTTGAACTCAGCTGGTTTCTATCTAATGTGAGAGAGGTTTCTGGAAAACAAGGTGATCTAGTTAATCTACAAAGACAGATTCTTTCCCCAATCTTGAAAGAAAATCTTGCCCATGTTTGGGATGAAGGAGCCGGAACCTTTTTCATTCAGAAACATTTACGCAATAAAAAGGTTCTTCTCATCCTTGATGACGTGCATCAATTAAACCAACTTAAAATACTGGTTGCAAAGAAAGATTGGTTTGGTGTGGGGAGTAGAATTATCGTCACAACTAGGGATGAGCGTCTACTAGTTGAGCATGGTATAGCGATACAATATAAGGTTGAGGTATTAAAGGATGATGAAGCTCTTGAGCTCTTTAGTCAAAATGCCTTTAAGAAAAATCAGCCTGAAGAAGGTTTTCTGGAACTCTCTAGGTGTTTCGTACATTATGCCAAAGGTCTTCCATTAGCTCTGACAACATTGGGATCTTTTTTATATGCGAGGGGTCAAGATACATGGAAAAGTACGTTGGATAATCTAGGGAAAATTCATAATCCAACAATTTTTCACTCACTCAAAGTAAGTTATGACGGACTAGAAGAGATAGACAAGAATATTGTTCTCGATGTTGCATGTTTCCATAAAGGGAAGGATAAAGAGAAAGTAATTGAAATACTAGACAGTATCTATAATATTTCAAGTCGTATTAGGATAGATGTTCTCATTGAGAAATCTCTCTTAACTATTGAGAAACTCCGCTTTCGTAGCAACATTGTTGATATGCATGAATTGATACAAGAAATGGCAAGGGAAATTGTTCATTTAGAGTCTCCCAAAGAGCCTTGTCAACGCAGCCGTTTGTGGCATTGTGATGACATTTCTCATGTATTCATGCACAATTCGGTAAGAAGTTATGTAGAAATACTAAGTTTTGAAGAAAATAAATGTAATTTATTTTAACAAGATATATTAGACTTGAATGTGCAATTACCTTTTCATTTTTTTTAATTAATTATTAGGGAACCGGAGCAATTGAAGCCATTGTCTTGCATTTGCCGAAATTAGAAGAGGTGCATTGGAATACTGAAGCCTTCTCTAAGATGCACGGATTAAGGCTTCTTGAATTTGGTAATGTGATCGTTTCTTCAGGCCCCAAAGATCTTCCAAATTCCTTAAGAATTATCCATTGGAGTTGGTACCCTTCTAAATCACTCCCATCAAGTTTCGAACCACCTTTCCTTGTTGAACTAGACATGAGTGATAGCGAACTTTCCCATCTTTGGGATGGAGCAAAGGTGAGAGATTATTGAAATTAGAATTCTTTTATATATACATAATTTGGATATAATTGTAACTTGCTCAACTAAGTAAGGGTTTATTTTAAATTATTATTTTACAATTTTTATGTACTGTACAGGTCTTGCCAAAGTTGAAATTTATGGACCTTAGTTACTCTTATCAATTGACGAGTACCCCAGATTTCACAGGCATTCCAAATCTTGAGATTTTGTGCCTAGCATTTTGTTCGGGTTTAGTTGAGCTTCACCCCTCTGTTGCAGCTCTAAAAAAGCTGAAAGATTTGCAACTTGTGGGGTGTACAGATCTTAACAGTCTCCCAAGTGTGGTGGAAATGGATTCTCTTGAAAAGTTTAGTCTCTCTGGCTGCTCAAAGGTGAAAAACGTTAGAAGATTTGTGGAACAGCTGAATGATAAATTGGATTCTCTTTCTTTATTTGGGTTTCTCTTTGTGGAACAGCAAATACGTCCATCAATTGAACACCTTGTCGGCCTTAAAGAGCTGGATTTGCGCGGATGCACAAAAATTAACAAAATGGTGGTGTCTTCTCTAAATCGTTTCACGTACTTGGAAGACTTAAGTTTGAATTATTGTAATATTGGTGAAGGAGCCATCCTTGATGATATTGGCTGCTTGTCTTCTTTAAAATACTTGCATCTTTGTGGAAACGATTTCGTTAGCCTTCCCTCAAGCATTAGATTCCTTTCTAAGCTTGTGTTTCTTGGATTGGCATGGTGCAAAGGGCTTGAGCGATTGCCAGATCTTCCGCCAAATATAGAAATTGTAGACGTAGACGATTGTAGTTCCTTAAGAAGGTTGCCAGGAGCCAATTTGTATGATTTTAGGTTGAGTTGTCTAAATTGCTTCAAATTGGTTGAAGAAAAAGACTGGATTAATGCAATATTTGAAATGATAAGGACAGCGGCCATTGAGGTATTTACTCTCTCGTTGAATATTATAGTTTTCTTTCACTTTTTATTTTGGTGAAAGGAATATAGTTTTCTTTTCTATAATAAATAAATAATTTCGACCAAAAAAAATAATGGTAATGGTAATTATTTTGGTACAGGGAATGCTCTTAAAAAATAATGGTATTGTATGCCCTGTATTTGGAATTCTAGATTGGTTCGGTAATCCAAGTGTGGGAGATTCAATAACTGTGGAGCTGCCTCTCCCTCCACACCCATCAAATAGCGACTGGGTTGGGGTTGCTTTCTGTGTTGTTTTTCACGGTGAATGTTCCGCATCCCCTATTGGATATGGGTATTTCAAAATAGAAGTTCGATCATCGCAGAGATATTTGGATGAGCCTCAATCCTTTCGAGCCGGGAATCTTCTGTCAGAACACCTTTTGGTTTTTTATTTGCCTCGCGATCATCCAAGCCTCACGGATGCCTCAACCAGTCATCGGTTTTCGTTCGAAACGCATTATTCTTCAATTAAAGATTTGGAAGAACTCAAAACAAGCTCGATTATAAAGGAATGTAGGGCTCGGTTGGTGTACAAGAGAGATTTGGAAGAATTCAGCCGTTTGAGGTACGGTGACGAGGCAGGTCCAATTGGTAGTAGTGGAAGTGGTAGCTCTGATGAGGACGATGAACCAGTCGCCAAAAGATTGAAGAAAGTCTAAATTATTTTGTGCATGGGGCAATCATTCAATGAGGTCTCAAGATAATACTTGAAAAGCTAATGACGATGATGGTCAATCCTCAGAATTCATCTCAGTATGTCACCTTTTATTTTTTTTTTTTTTTTAGGTACTGTTTAATTTGCTCTGACTGACTTAAGGACACTATCATCTCTCATCTATCATTGGTGGCATTCACAAAGTTTCAAATTTGCTTGCATCATATTTAGTTCTTATATTAGGTGGGAGGAGAGAGTAATTCTCTTGTTACATCTTGTTTGTATAGTTTGCAGGATATGCTGTAATTTTGTGTTCCTCTAATTTTGTGCTATTTCAATTGCTGTGTCAGATAATGTACCGAAAACAGACAAGTAAGGTGTCTGTATGCCATGAAAATGCACTCTCTGAATGAACATTTGCAGATGTTGCCCAACTGAAGCATTTAGAACTGCACACTGCTGAATGAAAATGCACACTCTTGTTGTGCTTAAATAAAATTGTTTCTGCATACTGTTAATGTTGTGCTCTAAGAATATAATCTCACTAAGTAGTTTTGTTCCGAAAATGGACTAAGCCAGCATATAGCTACTTTTATCAATGTGTTAATTAAAAATGATAATTTCTCCTATGTTGCAAACAGAAAACAACAGAACAAATCCTAAAATGTATATATGCTATAGATTTACAAAACTAACTTGTGCTCTGCTTCCAGGACTTCATTTTTCCCTAAATTTTTTGCCCTTTTTCTATGTTCGAGATATTTTCTGAGTGGATATGACTTGGATTAACTTGTTCATTTCAATGTGTTAGAATATTTACTTCCTATAGGCCTTGAGTACAAGAACATTTTCAGAGCAACCTTTCAATGCTGTGCTATCAAACTTTTGCTATAGTGAAATAATGTGTGGAAAATGTTAGTATAGTTCTGAGTCTTCTGATCATAGTTACCCAAATCACTCACCCCTCCTTACGAATTTCGAACTGGATCGCACGTACTGAATCATGGTACGTTAGTGTTCTGGAACGATGCATTTAGCTAACCAAAACTCAAAAGGATTAGAACAATACATGAGCGACCTTGCTGCCCAAACTCGATTGGTTGTTCCAATCATCAACTTAATAGGGTGGTGGGAGAGCGATAGAGGGAGCCATGAAAAGAGAGAACCATGGAGAGAAAGCGATGGAAAGAGAGAGCCATGGAAATAGAGAACAATGTGTTAGAATATTTAGGCCTCGAGTAAATGAACATTTTCAGAGCAGCCGTTCAATGCTGTGCTACCAAACTGTTGCTATACTGAATTAATGTGTGGAAAATGTTAGTATTGTTCTGGGTCTTCTGACCAAAAGAAAAAAAAGGGGAAAATAGTAAATAATGACGAAAGAATGTCTGTGAAAAATCTAGGAGAAAAGGATGAAAGAATAAGAGGCAGAGAGAATTGTAATTATTGTACGTATATTTCCTCTGTTTCCACTATATTGAAATGAGTATAGTATTTCCTATTATATACAGCTTCGGTAGATTTCTCTAGAGCTAAGGTTATTTACAAGGAATATGGAGATATGGACAAGTGTAGGCCTGCTATTGATTCAGCTGTTTTCCTTGGAGTTTCTAAAGGAATGTGAGTGAAGGAAATTTGCTGCATTATTTGGCTTGCTCATTGCTGCTTTACGATTATAGCTGCTTTTGGATTTTTCAGCAGGCGTGTAAATTTGCATCTTTGCTGTTATTTAAATTTATTTCGATAGAAAATCAGGAAGGGAAAGGAGAGGTGGTTAGTTCATAAGGGAAGAGAGAATAACAGAGAAGGAGTGGCAAAAGGAAATGTGAGTTTTAGCTTTACAACAAAATTAGCAGAAGTGGAGCAATTAACATAATTAAATTTTGAAAGGTGCTGGAGATAGCCTAATGTGGTTAAGTAAAATCAGCTTATTTTCATTGCTAATTGCTTATGTTGTATCTTTTATAATGATTTTCCTTTCTTAATTTCATTTCAGTTCTCTTGGAAAAACAGTTGGCATTATCGGCTTGGGAAGAATTGGCAAAGCCAGAGTTGAAGTACTAGGAATACTATCCAAGTTCCATGGAGTTAGTTGGTTGTGTGAACTCTGATCACTTCTGAGGAGACCAACGACATTTCCTTTTACTTGAAATTTCCCCAAAAAACGGAACCTTTCCTTGAAATTTCCTTTTACTTTTTTGGTGGAAAACATTAGTCCTTTCACTTTGTAAAACACTTTCATGCTTTTCCTTTCCTTTTTTTGTTTTTTTTTCACCTTGACCCTTATCCTGAGTATTGGACGTGTTGAGCTCTTTCTTGGGGAGTTCCTCATTTCTTCTTCGGTTTCTTGCCTTGACTTTTGAGTCTCTTTCCTATGGAAGTTGTTTTGGCATCACACGTAATGTAAATTTCCTTTTTTTCCTCTTGAGAGTTTACATTTTATGGATTGTGCTATGATGTTCATATCCATTCAACTCACTCTAGTAGCCATTCAACTTATCTGTGGTTTCAATAATTGCAGTGTCTTTTTTACATATGATCTGAAGCAGTGCCTTTGTTTTTTTCTTCCTTTAAATTTATTTTTTGGGGTCACATATGAATCTTCCGAATATGATAAGTTTAATCATTGCAGATCATTCATGAAGGTCATCAGAAAGCAATAAAAAGATAAAACTTTAAGAAAAAAATAATAAAATAAAATAAAAAACTATTACTTGGAAGGTAGTTAGGTATATATATATACAGTCCCCTTCTATTGAGTGATCCCTCAAATAATTTTATTTGAGGGATGCCCTTTAGGGTACCCTACAATTTTTTTTCCAATGATCAAAACTATCTATTTTTTATGTCTTCATTCATAGATCATCCTTACAAAAAATTAGACAAATCGGAAACCGTTTCGACATCCAATTGTGTCCTACAAAATCAATGAACACGGTGCTTCAAGAAAATACTAAAATTTCAATAACTCAATTGCATGGTCAAAAGATATCGGATTCAAGTGATTTTTTGTAGAGATGATCTTTGAATGTGTATCTACAAAATAGACGGTTTGGATTAGTGAAATACAATCCGGAGTGGGCCCTACAAATTATCATTTCTGGAAACAGAGAAGGAACTTGTTTGGACCATATCGGGAACACAATTAAAGTGAATTGCTTCAAGATGTCATGTAAATATCTTCCTCTCTAGAAAAATAAATACAAATTTATAAATAAAACCAAAGTTGGGAACTTGCTTGGACCAGATCACTTTTGCCTTGAAATTTCATTTCACTTTGGCAATATATTTCACGTTTTTCCTTCCTTTCTTTTTTTTTCCTTTTGTTGACGCTCAAAAATGGTTCGGCACTTTTGAGGCCAACTTAGTGATGATGTGTGATTGATGATGAGTGAAGGTCCTCACCTTCACCAAGCGTGTGAGGATTTGAGCAAGCGATAAATATACAAAAGAGGATTAATTACATTTTAGTACCCTGAACTTACATAGTTAAGGTATGTTAGTCCCTACCTTTTCAATTTTAACAATCATATACCCCGGTCTTTTAAATTTGTTACAATGTGGCTCCACCGTTAGGATTTCCGTTAAATCTCTTTGTTAATTGCATACGTGGCACTGTGGATCCCACATTTTTCAAAAATTTTAATTTTAAATTGATTAAAATATGAATAAATTTTTAATGTTTCATTATTGATCGTTTGTTTGTTGTATTGAATCGTTCTTAATAATTAATTAGAGTTTTCTTTCTTTCATGGTTTCATTAGTGAATTATAGTTAATAAGTAGAGATCTTAAAAGGTGAAACATCAATAATAATAAAAATAACTGTTTTATAGATAGTGTGGTTGGACTCCAATCTGCCTTTTTTTGTACACATGTAAATATTAGCGCAACTAGACAATTAGGATACATGAATTGTAATAATCAAAACAAACAATTTAACTTTATAATGTCATCTTAATTTCTAGAATATTAGAAATCGCTTCATCCAATTAAACCTTTTATAATGTTTTTGAAATCTATTATTCGCGTATAATACGGATAGTAACTACCTACCAAAGTATGAAGTTTGGTACACATTTATACTTTTCTTGGGTAAAAAATGAAATCATTCACCCTCTGACAATGTTTCCAATTTGGTCACCGCGATGCGGTATTCCATCTCTCTCCCTCTCTCCCATTATTTACTTTATACAGAGCCTTCTCTCTCTCTCTTTTTCATATGAAATTGACATGGGTAAGCTCTTTCTTGAGGATTTCCTCGCTTCTTTAGTTTTTTGTCCTGTCTTTTGAGTCTCTTTCCTGTGCAAATTGTTTTGCCACCACATGGAAAATTTCATTTTTTTACTTGTGCTATGATGTTAATTAGGTGGCTTTGTCTTCGGATTGAATAAACATCGGTAAAATAACAACTTTTTAAAACCATATAAAACTAACGCATATAAATACCTAGCATCCAACTGTTAAAGTGGTTAAGTGAGATGCCAGGTGTCAAAAAATAATGTAGGGACAGGGAGGGACACACAAAAACATGGACAGAGAATCTGAACTCTGCATATGGCTACCTCAACCAATGAGTTAATTAGCACTGATAGTTTCTCAACTCTCCCATGTTGCTAACAAAACTGCACAATAAATCCTAATGTATATGTCATAGTTTTAACTTGTGCTCTGCTTCTAAGGGATCATTTTTACCTTGTGCATTTGCCTCTTCTTTAGTTGTTTTTTATACTAAGCAATTATGTGTTCAATTCCCTCTGCATCAGTAAATACTAGACTGAAAGTTGATGACATAAATTTCTTAGGTTTCAGGAAAAAAAGAAAGCCAGGGACACAATCACTTTTTCTGAGAAGAAAGAGAACGCATCCCAGCAACGAAGTTTCACTGATGTGTTGGTGGAAAACATTAGTCCTTTCACCATTAAATATGGCCTAACTCACAAATTAATCCCTATTAACTAACTACACAATTGCATGTGGAAAAAGCAAAACAAAAAACAGGATTTTCTCATAAATAAAAAGTTGGGAACTTGCTTGGAAATTTATAAGTACCTTGGCACCCGATCACTTTGTTGAGAAACGAAATTTCCTTGAAACTTCCTTCAACTTTTTTGGCGGAAAACAGTTGTCATTTCACTTTTGTAGTACTACATTGGCTCTCTCCCAGACCCAATGGACCACACACAGAAAAAAGTAGAAAGCGTGTTCACTACCTCTCTCGGTTTTTTGGGGTGGGTTTTTGGTTGGATTGGTTCTTGTGGTTGTTTTCTGGCCAATTCTCTGGCTTTGTGATTTGTTAATTTGTTGTTCTGCTGAGCTATTGTTCGAGTTGGTGTGTTTCCCTTTCATTGCTGGGTATTTGCTTTCTGCCCTTCTTCTCTTCTGCTTAATACGTTTTCAATTACCAAAAGAAAAATTAAAGCTGCCATGTTTTTTTTTTTTCATTGATCATTTTCTCTTTACATGTTTACTGAGTGTTTGCAGAACCAGATTTCCAGGAACTGTTTTCTCCCATGGCCTTGAGCACCCAAAGAGCTTCTACATCTCGTACTTCAGCTGAATGGGCTCCTCCTCGATGGAAGCATGATGTTTTTCTGAGTTTCAGGGGCGAAGACACTCGCAGGGGTTTTATCTCTCATTTAGACCGTGCATTGGCGTACTGGCAAGCAATGAGAACTTTCAAGGACGATCGAGAACTTGAAGTAGGAGCAACTATTTCTCTGGAGCTGTTGACCGCAATCAAAGAATCATATCTTGCCATCATTGTTCTGTCCCCAAATTACGCTTCTTCCACTTGGTGCTTGAATGAACTCTCAGAGATTCTTGAATGCATAAAAGACACCAAGAGAATTCTGCCAATCTTTTATGACGTGGATCCTTCCGATGTGCGAAACCAAAGGGGGAGTTTTGCGGAAGCTTTCACTAAGCACGAAGAAAGGTTTAGTGGAGATGCAGAGAAGCTGAATCGGTGGAGAGCCGCTTTAAGAAAAGTTGCCAATCTCACTGGCTTAGATTCAAAAACTTATAAGTAAGTATGCGTCCATGAACAACTTGTGTGTGTCTTAACAAGAGCCCTACTTGGATGTTACATTTCAATTCTTCCTTTAATACAACAAACAACCTTGGATGTTATATTTATGGATTAATGGTTATTTTTAATACTTTGTAGGTCAGAAGCAGAGCTTGTCGATGACATTGTCAAACGTGTGTGGAAGAAAGTGAATCCTACAGTCACGTTGTTAGATTCTCAAGAGAAGTTAGTCGGAATTGATTCTGCACTTGATCAACTACGCTCGTATTTAGCTCCCGAAGAAAATGATGTCCGCTTTATAGGGATATGGGGGATTGGCGGGGTAGGCAAAACAACCCTTGCTAACCTAGTTTATGAGAAAATTTCCCATAATTTCGAGCATTGCTGTTTTCTATATAATGTAAGAAAGAAGGAGCTTTCTGATCTACAAAGACAACTTCTTTCCCCACTTTTGAAGGGAAATCATATTTGGGATGAAAGGGAGGGAACCGTTTTCATTAATAAAGTTTTAAGGAATAAAAAGGTTCTTCTCGTACTTGATGATGTGGATCAATTACACCAACTAGAAGTACTGGCCAGAGATAAAATTTTGTTTGGTGTGGGGAGTAGAATTATCATCACAACTAGAGATAAACGTCTACTTGTTCAGCATGGTACAACAACCTATAAGGTCGAGGTCTTAAAGAATGATGATGCTCTTGAGCTCTTTAGTCAACATGCCTTTCAGAAAGATCAGCCTGAGGAAGGTTTTCAAGAACTGTCTCAGCATTTCCTATATTATGCCAACGGCCTTCCATTAGCTCTTAAAATTTTGGGGCGTGCTTTGTATGGGAGAGATCAAGATGCGTGGAAGAGTGCGTTGTATAATCTAAACAAAATTCCTGATCCAGATATTTTTGATTCACTCAAAGTAAGTTATTATGGACTAAAAGAGATGGAGAAGAAAATTTTTCTGCATGTTGCGTGTCTCCATAGATGGAGGGATAAAGATCAAGTAATTGAAATACTAGACTGTACCCTTGACATTTCCAGTCATATTGAGATAGATATTCTTATGGAGAAATCTCTCTTAACTATTGAGAAACGCCACTTCCATAGCCACATTGTTGAGATGCATGATTTGATACAAGAAATGGCATCGAAAATTGTTCGTGAAGAGTCTCCCGAGCCTGGTAAACGCAGTCTTTTGTGGCATCACAGAGACATTTCTCATGTATTCATGAACAATACGGTAAGAAGTTATTTAGAGATACTATATATACTTGGACCAAAATATGTGCCATTTTTCAAATGGGAAGTTATTTAGAGATATTAGACTTTAATGAGATGAGATGAATTAACTTCTTCCTTTTTCTTAATTATATTTATTAGGGAACGGGAGCAATTGAAGCCATAGTCCTACGTCTGCCCAGATTAGAAGCAGTGCCCTGGAATTGTACTGAAGCCTTCAATGAGATGCACGGGTTAAGGCTCCTTCACTTTGATAATGTGATGTTTTCTTCAGGCCCTAAATTTCTTCCAAATTCCTTAAGAATTATCCAGTGGAGTCGGTATCCTTCCAAATCGCTGCCATCAAGTTTTGAACCACATTTGCTTTCTAAACTAGAAATGAGGAATAGCAAACTTGTCCGGCTTTGGGATGGAGCAAAGGTAAGAGTCTTGAAATACGGCATTTTGTAATGTTTTTGAATTATAATTATATTGAGTATGATTGTATTGTACCTTGTTTTAACTTGCAAGGTTATAATTCTACAACTCTTATGTACTGGCAGGATTTTCCGAATTTGAAATATATGGATCTTAGTTACTCTGATAAATTGACCAATATCCCAGATTTCACACGCATTCCAAATCTTGAGAAATTGAATCTGAATGGTTGTAAGAAATTAGGTGAGGTTCACCCGTCTATTGCAGTCCACAAAAAGCTAAAGTGGTTAGAATTTTATGGATGTAAAAGTATTAAGAGTCTCCCAAGTAAGTTGGAAATGGATTCTCTTGAATGCTTTTCTCTTTCGGGCTGCTCAAAACTGAAAAAGATTCCAGAATTTGGGGAACATATCCAGAAATTGAAAAAGATTTATATACATAGGACTGCTATTGAGCAAATACCTTCATCAATTGAGCATCTGGTTGGCCTTCATTATCTATGTATAAGTGAATGCAAAAGTCTCTTGGGTCTCCCTAGTGCGATATGTAAATTGAAATCTCTTACAAGACTGGCTATGCCCAGATGCTCAAAAGTTGACAAACTCCCAGGGGAGATGGAGTGTTTAGAGGAGCTTGATTTAAGTGGAAGTGCTATGAGAGAGCCGCTTGTTGCTATGAAAAATCTCAAAATTCTATCCCTTAGTGGATCAGTTGCTTCAAGCGATGGCATTGGGTGGGGCATTGACCGCATATTTGGAATTAGAAAGAATCCTGACCGTGAGCGTTGGGGTTTGGTGTTGTCTTCTCTAAATCGTTTAGGGTCTTTGACGGAATTACATCTGAGTGATTGTAATATTGGTGAAGGAGCCATTCCAGATGATATCGGCTACTTGTCTTCTTTAAGAGAGTTGGATCTTAGTGGAAACAATTTCGTTAGCCTTCCCTCAAGCATTAGATTCCTTTCTAAGCTTCTGTATCTTCGACTGCAGAGGTGCAAAGGGCTTCAGCAATTGCCAGATCTTCCATCATTTGGCGTAAATGTGAACGACGGTACTTCCTTAAAAATGTTGGCAGATCCATCAAAGAGACCCTATTTACTGATATATGTTGACGATTGTACTTCCTTAAAAAGGCTGTCAGATCCATCAAAGTTGAGCGAAGGAGCCAATGTGTATGATTTTGACTTCAGTTGTCTTAATTGCTTCAGATTGGTTGAAGAAGAAGGCTGGATTAATAGAATGTTTGCAATGATAATGAGATTGGCTGCTGAGGTACACACACGCACTCTCTCACGTTGTACGAATATGTATATATACATTCGTGATTTTCTTTCTCTATAGTAAGTAAATATAATTGTAATTCTTTTTGTACAGGGAATCTATCCAATCTTTAATGATGCCTTTATTGTATGGCCTGCAAGTGAAATTCCAGAGTGGTTCAGTAATCAAAGTGTGGGAGATTCAATAACTGTGGAGTTGCCTCTACCTCCACCTCCACAATCATTGTTAGTACGAAAATCGTATTGTCATTTCCTAGACTTTAGTATAGGTTGAAAATTAGTTGTGAGGAATTGCGACTGGACGTTTTGGCACTACTCTTTCAACCCCATACATCCGAGGCATGACTTGACCGATATGAAAAACTTGACTTCAGGTAAATCATGACATAATCATGCATTCATGATAGGACTTATAGTTGAAGTTCTTTTTAGAGTCTTTGTGTTTGAAGTTAAAATATGAGCAGATTCCTAAGTGTTGTGCACTATGCGTATCTTCCAATTATCTTACTTTAAGAGTCAATTGGTTCCCTATTAAAAGTGGACGTTTGTTAAATTCATTAAGAGTCCATAATGAATCAGACTTTGTATTTTCATTGAATCAGAATTTATTGGATAATTGGTTGGCTCTTGTGTGGCGTCTCTTTAAGGAATTCATATTGCATCAGGTTTAAGAAGGCTTAGCTGATTTGGTCTTAGAGTCATACTTGCTTTGGAAGTGTAGTCTCGCAAGTTTCTCTCTTGTGAGAGAAACTTGCTTTGAATAAATGGATGTTTGTTTCCTTTCATTAGCAGCTTTTCAACGCATTAATTTTGAGAGCATATTGAATCTGTTTTTTGGAAAAGCTGCTGCACTTATTTCACTTGGTAAATCATCAAGGGTTTCTGTGACTTGGTGATTTATCGAATTCATTCATCATTCATATTGCATTCATATGCATGTCGGTGACTCATACGGTTGAGGGCACCAAGACCGTGGTGGCGGTTTTCCTCCGGTGAGCTTGAAGCAATCGTGGCCAGTATTGCGTTCAACATAAGGAGTGTCGAAGATCATCCCGTGACAGAAGTTGAGTTACGAAGAAGTCGGTAAACATTATCTAGAATGTGTCTAGGATAAGTGTGTGAGTACTTCTTGTAATCATCGTTCTATAGTGGATTTGTGTTGGACTGAGGAGTCCCGTGGATTTTCCCCAGAGGTGGGGTTTTACCACGTAAAATAATTCTCTGCGTGTTCTTTTATTTTATGCCCAGCACGTTACAGGATTGATAAGCCATATCAATCCTGCTACCGAAGTTTATTTTTATTTATTTGATTAGAATCTTAAATTGGCCTATTCACCCTCCTCTAGGCATTTTGAGTCATCCTGCAGGTATTTTAAATCATCATGTAGCAGCGACTGGCTTGGGATTGCTTTATGTGTTGGTTTTGAAGATTCTGAATATTTGGAAGATCCAGGCTATGATTTTTTGGAAATTCACCATTCGCGGGGACAGCGCGAGAGTTTAAAAGTCGGGCATCTTGGGTCACAACACCTTTGGGTTTCCTATTTGCCTCTCTATTGCCCCCGTCGCAGAAAAGCCTCAAGCAGTCAGCGGTTTTCATTCGAAGGGCGTTATGGTTCAAACGAATATTCAGGCAAAAAACTGAAAACAAGCTCGATTATAAAGAAATGTGGAGCCCGTTTGGTGTACCAGAGAGATTTGGAAGAATTCAGCCAAATACTGAAAATCCCAAAGCCAGTAGCGACTGGATTGAACCAATGGAGTTTCTTTCCTCTCCAATGTAATAAAAAAAAAAATTGCAAACAAACATAAACCAGACCAAAGTCAGTCACTTCGGTAGGAAAAGAAAAATGACACATCCCCCAAACCACGGAAGCTTTCCTTGAAATTTCCTTTTACTTTTTTGGTGGAAAACATTCGTCCTTCCACTTTGTAAAACACTTTTTACATTTTTCCTTTTTTTGTTTTTTGTTTTTTCACCTTGACCCTTATCCTGAGTACTGGACGTGTTGAGCTCTTTCTTGGGGAGTTCCTCATTTCTTCTTCGGTTTCTTGCCTTGACTTTTGAATCTCTTTTCTGTGTAAATTGTTTTGGCATCACACGTAATGTAAATTTCCTTTTTTCTCTTGAAAGTTTACATTTTATGGATTGTGCTATGAGGTTCATATCCATTCAACTCACTTTAATAGCCATTCAAATTATCCGTGGTTTCATTAGTGTTTGTTTGTATTGATTTGATTCAAAAAATTTATCATTTTACATGGTTTCATTAGTGAATTAAATTTTATCTTTTTATTGCTTTCGCAAACCGAAGAAAAAAAAAACTATTACTTGGAAGGTGGGTAGATAAATATATATATATATATATAAATCAACAAACTAAGAAAACAGCTTATATGAAAAACAAAATAAAATAAAATTATTGAATTATCATTTCTGGAAACAGAGAAGGAAGCTGTCTGTATATCAAGGGAAACAATTAAAGTGGACTGCTTCAAGATGTCATGTATATATCTTCCTCTCTAGAAAAATAAAACCAAAGTTGGGAACTTGCTAGGACCAGATCACTTCCCTCGGCATCAATAAGCTTA
>NC_024131.1:19375918-19390260 GCF_000346735.1 Prunus mume
GGTAATATGATTTGCTAGCCCTGAACAGGGACGTTCATATTCTGTGGGGCACCAATCGGAAGCTGCCGAGCACTGAATTGCCGATCTACTGGAGGTCTGGGAATATCAGTTGGCTCAATTCCGTCTTACCGAACGGTAGGATGATTCGTCCGGTTAGGAAGGTGGTTTCCAGGTGAGTCATGCCCAGCATTACCGTTCGGCAACTGGAAGTTCTAACGAAGAGACAACACCTTGTGGTGCCATGATGAAGATTTCAGCATGGGCCATACCTCCTTCGGCAGCTTCTCTCATGGTGGGGATGCACATGGGCCTCCGTTAGATTGGAACAGGTTTCTGTTCCTTTAACCATGCAACGTGAGAGCCATATTTGGTTTAGAAGGTGGCTGCCTCCAGAGTCATGGAAGCCATGCGGAGCAAGGTGGCTGCTTCTAGGCTTAGATATCTTTATCAATTGTTTGCATGGTGCCGTACGGTAGGACTCTCTCAGCTTTTTATGTAATTGCATGGCTGAGTGCCTTTTGGTGGTTATCATTTTGATATTCACCATGCATGTCGGCAGACCTCCTTAGTAAAGTATGCAATGTGGGCTCCCTCCAATAATGCTTTCCAAGGAATATGCCGAACGGTATGGCATGTAAGGAAAAGCTAGGGCGGTCTCTATATTTCCTCTTCTTCTGACTATTATATTGCAAGGATTTATCTTTTGCATGTTACTCTCTTGACCCTCATGTTTGCTCCATTATGGTATTGCCGTTCGGCAAGTTAGGTGATGCTAATTGTAGGGGTGCCGAAGGTCTCTGCCGAAGGGCACTGCCGAAGGGCATTGAAGAAGGGGAGAATGACAAAAGCTTTTTGTGTCGTTTCCCACAGACGGCGCCAAACTGTTGACGCTCAAAAATGGTTCGGCACTTTTAAGGCCAACTTAGTGATGATGTGTGATTGATGATGAGTGAAGGTGAGGACCTTCACCAAGCGTGTGAGGATTTGAGCAAGCGATAAACATACAAAAGACAAGATATACGTGGTTCACCCTTAATGAATGGGCTACGTCCACGGAGAAGTATATTCTCATTATTATAATATTGTGTATTTACATTTGTACATGGGGTTGGACCCAAACTTAAATGTAAGAAAGGAGAAGGTCATGACTAAAGGTCAAGCCCAGCCCAAGGGATCCTTTTCTAAGGGGAGAGTGGTCTCCTTTATAGGTGAGGGGGAGCCTTCACTTCTTGTAATATTCCAATGTGGGACTCTTTGCTTTGCCTAGAGTTGTTTATAGTTGTTGGTCAAATATGGTATAAACACCTTGACTTTTGTGGTCATTGGACGTGTTCACTCTTTCTTGGGATATTTCTTCGTTTCTTCTTCAATTTCCAGCCCTGTATTTTGGCTTTGTTTTCAGTGGAAATTGTTTTGGCACCACCACAAAATATAATTTTTTCTCTCTGGAGAGTTTACTTTTTGGGTTTTGTAGAGAATGTGTACCAACCTTTGAACCCAAGACCACTAGGAGTTAGTGCAAGCGCACTTAACCACAAGGGTAGGTAGAAGGCCAGTCTAGAGAGTTTACTTTGGTTTGCTATGATGATGATTAGAGAATTTGGTTGGGGAACTTATATTTACAGTCAATGTTTCATTATTAATCATTTGTTTGTTGTATGGAATCGTTCTTAATAATTAATTAGTGAATTATAGTTATAAAAAAATGTATTATTAATCATTAATAAGTAGAGATCTTAAAAGGTGAAACATCAATAATAATAAAAATAACTGTTTTATAGATAGTGTGGTTGGACTCCAATATGCCTTTTTTTGTACACATGTAAATATTAACGCAACTAGACAATTAGGATACATGAATTGTAATAATCAAAACAAACAATTTAACTTTATAATGTCATCTGAATTTCTAGAATTATAAATCCCTTCATCCAATTAAACCTTTTATAATGTTTTCGAAATCTATTATTCGCGTATAATACGGATAGTAACTACCTACCAAAGTATGGTACACATCCATACTTTTCTTGGGTCAAAAAAGAAATCATTCACCCTCTGACAATGTTTCCAATTTGGTCACCACGACGCGGTATTCCATCTCTCTCCCTCTCTCCCATTAATTGCTTTATACAGAGCCCTCTCTCTCTCTCTCTCTCTCTCTCTCTCTCTTTTTCATATGAAATTGACTTGGGTAAGCTCTTTCTTGGGGATTTCCTCGCTTCTTCTTTAGTTTTTCGTCCTGTCTTTTCAGTCTCTTTTTTGTGCAAATTGTTTTGCCACCACATGGAAAATTTCATTTTTTGACATGTGCTATGATGATAATTAGAAAAAAGGAAAATTGGTGGCTTTGTCTTCGGATTGAATAAACATCAGTAAAATAACAACTTTTTAAAACCATATAAAACTAACGCACATAAATAAACCCAATCCTAGACATGTATTTATAAAAAAACTCAAGCACTATTTAAACATAGAAACACACCCAAAATCAACCCCAAAGTCAACTTTTTGGGTGTGTTTATAAATGGGTTTTGAGCGTGTGTAATGATGAGTTTTGGATGTGTTTATATGTTTAAATAGTGCTTGGGTTTTTTTATAATTTCAACCCCCATTTTGGGTGTTTTAGTGAAACTCCCTAGTTTTAACTTGTGCTCTGCTTCCAGGGGATCATTTTTACCTCTTCTTTAGTTGTTTTTCTAAATTATTTGTCCTTTTACTCTGTTGGGGATATTTTATGAGTGGATGGTAATTACTTATGACTTGGATTAACTTGTTAGTTTCAATGTGTTGGGATAATTACTTCCTACAGGCAGCGAGTAAAAGAAAATTTTCAGAGCAACCTTGTGCATTCTACCACACACAGAAAAAAGTAGAAAGCGTGTTCACTACCTCTCTCGGTTTTTTTGGGTGGGTTTTTGGTTGGATTGGTTCTTGTGGTTGTTTTCTGGCCAATTCTCTGGATTTGTGATTTGTTGTTCTGCTGAGCCATTGTTCGAGTTGGTGTGTTTCCCTTTCATTGCTGGGTATTTGCTTTCTGCCCTTCTTCTCTTCTGCTTAATACGTTTTCAATTACCAAAAGAAAGCTCCTTTTTTTTTTTTTATAGATCATTTTCTCTTTACGTATTTACTGAGTGTTTGCAGAACCAGATTTCCAGGAACTGTTTTCTCCCATGGCCTTGAGCACCCAAAGAGCTTCTACATCTCGTACTTCAGCTGAATGGGCTCCTCCTCGATGGAAGCATGATGTTTTTCTGAGTTTCAGGGGCGAAGACACTCGCAGGGGTTTTATCTCTCATTTAGACCGTGCCTTGGCGTACTGGCAAGCAATGAGAACTTTCAAGGACGATCGAGAACTTGAAGTAGGAGCAACTATTTCTCTGGAGCTGTTGACCGCGATCGAAGAATCATATCTTGCCATCATTGTTCTGTCCCCAAATTACGCTTCTTCCACTTGGTGCTTGGATGAACTCTCAAAGATTCTTGAATGCATGGAAGACACCAAGAGAATTCTGCCAATCTTTTATGACGTGGATCCTTCCGATGTGCGAAACCAAAGGGGGAGTTTTGCGGAAGCTTTCACTAAGCATGAAGAAAGGTTTAGTGGAGATGCAGAGAAGCTGAATCGGTGGAGAGCCGCTTTAAGAAAAGTTGCCAATCTCACTGGCTTAGATTCAAAAACTTATAAGTAAGTATGCGTCCATGAACAACTTGTGTGTGTCTTAACAAGAGCCCTACTTGGATGTTACATTTCAATTATTCCTTTAATACAACAAACAACCTTGGATGTTATATTTATGGATTAATGGTTATTTTTAATACTTTGTAGGTCAGAAGCAGAGCTTATCGAAGACATTGTCAAACGTGTGTGGAAGAAAGTGAATCCTACATTCACGTTGTTAGATTCTGAAGAGAAGTTAGTCGGAATTGATTTTGCACTTGATCAACTACGCTTGCATTTAGCTCCCGAAGAAAAGGATGTCCGCTTTATAGGGATATGGGGGATGGGCGGGATAGGCAAAACAACCCTTGCTAAATTAGTTTATCAGAAAATTTCCCGTCATTTCGAGCATCGCTGTTTTCTACCTAATGTGAGAAAGGGAGAGGTTTCTGGTCTAGGAAGACAGCTGCTTTCCTCAATCTTAAAGGAAAATTATATCCCATGTTGGGATGAAGGGGAGGGAACCTTTTTCATTGACAGATACTTACGGAATAAGAAGGTTCTTCTCGTGCTTGATGATGTGGATCAACTAAACCAACTAGAAAAACTGGTTGGAAATAAAAAATGGTTTGGTGTGGGGAGTAGAATTATCGTCACAACTAGAAATGAACGCCTACTAGTTGAGCATGGTATAGAGAAACTGTATAAAGTCATTGTATTAAAGGATGATAAAGCTCTTGAGCTCTTTTGTCGACATGCCTTTAAGAAAGATCAGCCTGAGGAAGGTTTTCAAGAACTGTCTCAGCATTTCCTATATTATGCCAACGGCCTTCCATTAGCTCTTACAATTTTAGGGCGTGCTTTGTATGGGAGAGAACAAGATGTGTGGAAGAGTGCGTTGTATAATCTAAACAAAATTCCTGATCCAGATATTTTTGATTCGCTCAAAGTAAGCTATAATGGACTCAAAGATATGGAGAAGAAAATTTTTCTGCATGTTGCGTGTCTCCATAGATGGAGGGATAAAGAGCAAGTAATTGAAATACTAGACTGTACCCTTGACATTTCCAGTCATATTGAGATAGATATTCTTATTGAGAAATCTCTCTTAACTATTGAGAAACGCCACTTTCGTAGCAACATTGTTGAGATGCATGATTTGATACAAGAAATGGCATGGAAAATTGTTCGTGAAGAGTCTCCCGAGCCTGGTAAACGCAGTCTTTTGTGGCATCACAGAGACATTTCTCATGTATTCATGTACAATACGGTAAGAAGTTATTTAGAGATACTAGACTTTCATGAGATGAGATGAATTAACTTTTTCCTTTTTCTTAATTATATATATTAGGGAACGGGAGCAATTGAAGCCATAGTCCTATGTCTGCCCAAATTAGAAGCAGTGCCTTGGAATTGTACTGAAGTCTTCAATGAGATGCACGGGTTAAGGCTCCTTCACTTTGATAATGTGATGTTTTCTTCAGGCCCTAAATTTCTTCCAAATTCCTTAAGAATTATCCGTTGGAGTTCGTATCCTTCCAAATCGCTCCCATCAAGTTTTGAACCACATTTACTTTCTAAACTAGATATGAGGAATAGCAAACTTGTCCGGCTTTGGGATGGAGCAAAGGTAAGAATCTTGAAATACGGCATTTTGTAATTTTTTTTAATTATAATTATATTGAGTACGGTTGTATTGTACCTTGTTTTAACTTGCAAGGTTTTTTGAAACTTATAATTCTACAACTTTTATGCATTGGCAGGATTTTCCGAATTTGAAATATATGGATCTTAGTGACTCTGATAAATTGACCAGTATCCCAGATTTCACACGCATTCCAAATCTCGAGGAATTGAATCTGTACGGTTGTAAGAAATTAGGCGAGGTTCACCCGTCTATTGCAATTCACAAAAAGCTAAAGTTTTTAAGTTTTTCTGAATGTGAAAGTATTAAGAGTCTCCCAAGTGAGTTGGAAATGGATTCTCTTGAATACTTCTGTGTTCGGGGCTGTTCAAAAGTGAAAAAGATTCCAGAATTTGGGGAACATATGCAGAACTTGAAAATGATTTTTATAAGTGAGAGTGGTATTGAGCAAATACCTTCATCAATTGAACATCTGGTTGGCCTTCATTATCTATCTATAAGTAAATGCAAAAGTCTCTTGGGTCTCCCTAGTGCGATATGTAAATTGAAATCTCTTACAAGTCTGAATATGCCTGGATGCTCGAAAGTTGACAAACTCCCAGGGGAGATGGGGTGTTTAGAGGAGCTTAATTTACGTCGAAGTGCTATGAGAGAGCCGCTTGTTGCTATGAAAAATCTCAAAATTCTATCCCTTAAGGGATCAGTTGCTTCAAGGGATGGCATTGGGTGGGGCATTGACCGCATATTTGGAATTAGAAAGAATCCTGACCCTGAGCGTTGGGGTTTGGTGTTGTCTTCTCTAAATCGTTTAGGGTCCTTGACGGATTTAGATCTGAGTGATTGTAATATTGGTGAAGGAGCCATTCCAGATGATATTGGCTGCTTGTCTTCTTTAAAAGCGTTGGATCTTAGTGGAAACAATTTCGTTAGCCTCCCCTCAAGCATTAGATTACTTTCTGAGCTTCTGTTTCTTCAATTGCAGGGGTGCAAAAGGCTTGAGCAATTGCCAGATCTTCCGCCAAATAGATTTTCCTCATTACATGTAAATGTGGACGACTGTACTTCCTTAAAAAGGTTGTCAGATCCATCGAAGTTGAGCAAAGGAGCCAATGTGTATGATTTTAGGTTTAGTTGTCTTAATTGCTTCAGATTGGTTGAAGAAGAAGGCTGGATTAATAGAATATTTGCAATGGTAATGAGATTGGCCGCTAAGGAGGTACACACACACTCTCTCTCTCTCGCTGAATGAATATATATTCGTGGTTTTCTTTCTCTATAGTAAGTAAATATAATTGTAATTCTTTTGGTACAGGTAAGGTATCCTGATGATCGTATTGTATGCCCTGGAAGTGAAATTCCAGATTGGTTCGATAATCAAAGTGTGGGAGATTCAATAATTATGGAGCCGCCCCTACCACCACAAACATGTAGTGACTGGGTTGGGATTGCTTTATGTGTTGTTTTTGAAGATTCTGCCCATTTGAAACACTACAATTATTTCGAAATTCGCTTTTCATGGAAACCGTATGATGATACTTTTGTAGTCGGGAATACTTTTAGGTCACAACACCTTTTGGTTTTCTATTTGCCTCGCAATGATCCCTATCTCAGGGATGCCTCAAGCAGTCATCAGTTATCATTTGAAGGGCATTATTGGCCAATCGAATCTGCGAAAAAAGAACTGAAAACAAGCTCGATTATAAAGAAATGTGGAGCCCGTTTGGTGTACAAGAGAGATTTGGAAGAATTCAGCCGAATACTGAAAATCCCGATGCCAGCAGTATATGGATACGATGACGAGGCAGGCGCAATTAATAGTGGAAGTGGTAGCTCTGATGAGGAAAACTAGAGGGCCAGTCTGGAGAGTCTACTTTGGTCCAACTAACGCGTATAAATACCTTCTTATCCCCACCCTCTTACTCGTTTCCCCGGAACTCAGCGCTCTCTCATTCGCGCTCTCTGTCTCTGTCTCTATCGTTCATTTTCTCCATAGAAATCGAACTGAGATCTCTTTCAGTTAAATTAGGCTCTGTTTTTTTTTTAGTTGAATTGATCAGGCTCTGTTTTTTTTGAGTTGATGTTGATGAACCAATCAGCAAAAGATTCAAGAAAGTCTAAATTATTTTGTGCTTGGTTCAATCATTCAATGAGGTAGGAGGAGAGCTGTTCTCTTATTACATTTTGGTTATGAACTTGTCCAAAAAAAACTTTTCCATTTACAAATACATAAATGCAGGATATACTATGATATTTTTGGGTTGTGAATCTTCTTAAGTTGTTCGTAAATAAGTTGTTCAATTAATTATGAGGAAAAACAAGCAATTGGTGGCATTCTCAAAGTTCTAAATTTGACTGCGTCATTCTATCTCTGTTCATAGTTCTTATATTAGGTAGGAGGAGAGAGAGTAATTCTCTTGTTACATCTTGTTTGTATAGTTTGCAGGATGTGCTGTAATTTTCTGTTCCTCTATTTAAACTGCTCTGTCAGATTTTATTGTTTTCAGAATAAAATGAACCTAGTCACGTAGTGCTATTCTATAAACAGATAACTCCGGATGTACTGAAAACAGACAAGTAAGCTTCTGTATGCCATGAAAATGCACACTGTAAATCAACATGTTTGGTAACTGAGGAGTGTCTTGTTGTGCTTAGATGGTTTCTGCTGTAGGCTCAAGTCCGCATATTGTATACAGTTTGTTGGTCAGGTTATCCCCAAATTTGAGATTTACTTTAACTATGGGTTCCATAACAATGAAGTTGCACAAAAATTGCTCTTAGAATATAATCTTTTGAAATGGTTTTGTCTGAAAATGCACTTCATATAGCTACTTGTACACACAGAAAACAGTAGAACAAATCCTAAAGTATATATGCTATAGATTTACAAAACAAACTTGCACTCTGCTTCCAGGACTTCATTTTCCCTAAATTGTTTGTCCTTTTCCTGCGTTCAAGATATTTTCTGAGTGGATATGACTTGGATTAACTTGTTAATTTCAATGTGTTAGAATATTTACTTCCTATAGACTTGGAGTAAAAGAACATTTTCAGAGCAACCTTTCAATGCGGTGCTATCAAACTGTTGCTATATTGAAATAATGCATGGAAATTGTTAGTATAGTTCTGAGTCTTCCGACCAAAGGAAAAAGGGGAAAATGATTAATAATGACGAAAGAATGTGTGTGAAAATCTTGGAGAAAGGATGAAAGAATAAGAGTGTGAGAGAGGAATACTGCTTTCTGTAGATCTCTCTGGAGCTAAGGTTCCAAGGAATATGGAGATATGGACAAGTGTAGGCCTGATAGAATCAGTCATTTTCCTTAGATTTTCTAGAGTAATGTTGGGGTCTTGTTATTGTGAGGTTAGCTCCGTGCTTTGCTGTATGCTCTTGGTTCAGCTGACTATCAGTGTGAAGGTTAACAATGAGAATAGCTAGGCTAATGGCCAATACAAGAATAAAATTGTATATGTTTTAGGCATACAGTTTAGAAATAAGATTTATTTGCTACTCTAATTCTCAATGGAAGATATAAATCAAGCATAGTATGAGATTGAAGAAACAAGATAGCAGAAAATAGACATGATTAGTTCTTTATTTGAGATATTGTAAAATTGGTTTTGAAAAAAATAAAATAAAAATATTGAGACGTAAAACAAATTTCTGGGTCATGTTGTAGGTTTTATTCGTTAATACACAGAATAACAATAATGTAACTTGAGATGCAGTGTTTTGGCCCTTGAATTGTTTAATATATATTTCAATTGAAACTCGTCCCTTCATCTTACAATACCCACTTTTTATGCAGATGAATTGGGAGAAACTTATGAAGATGGGCGGTGCAGTTCACACTGGTGGAAAGGGTAGCATGAGGAGGTGGGTGAAATTCAAGTAGTTAAAACTGAGAATTGTTGGAGTTTACCTCAAATAAGCCATCTCGTGCTCTCTTCTGCGGAGAATAATATGCTATTTCTGATGTACACAGCATTGTCGGGGAATGGTCATTTGGACTTAGACTGCCCTTGAAGTCATTTTATGACTAGTTTTCAGTCATAAGTTTTGCACATTCCTGCAATTGTTTGTAATTAGCACATGTTGTTGTGTGATCTTCATCTTGTTTGTACGTGATTTTGTTTATTAATTTCTGTTCCCAACTTCAGAAAGGAGAAGAGTGTTCACAAGACAACTACCACAGATGACAAAAGGCTTCAGAGCACCATTAAGAGAATAGGGGGTGAACGCTATTCCTGCAATCAAGGAAGTTAACATATTTACGGATGATGTTGTCATCCAGTTCATGAACCCCAGAGGTGAAGCCAACATGCCAGAACTCTGATCCTGTAAATTATTATTTTGATTTTCCTTGTACATTTCTCTTCAACCCCAGAGGAGTGTTGAAGAATACACGAGTCCCACATCGGAAACTTAACAAAATAGAAAGTCCCATATAATAAATGGTTCCACTCCCAATAACATCGAGGCCTTTTGTAACATAAGCAGCAAGAAGACAACTACAAATCAGGGACAAAACAAAACAACAAACTTCCAAACCAACAAAACAAATAAGAACTCCAAACCCAGTGGTGATGGACTCCCCCTCCACCATGATATTCTGGATCGAACCAGTGAAGTTCTTTCCTCCAATGTAATATATATATATATATATACTAGTGTGGGAGTCCTAATATAAGTATTAACGCAACTGCACAATTGGGTTTGTTAAATATTCTAATATCAAAACTGAACTAAGAGCCCAATTACTATTACTCGAGCCATTAACTAGGTTATGTGTTCAATTCCCTCGGCATCAGTAAGCTTAAGAAAGGGAAAAAAAATATAAAAAAAGAGGACACAATCATTTTGTGAGAAGAAAGAAAAGGCGTCCCAGCAAGGAAGTTTCAGTGGGGTGTTGTGGAAAATATTAATCCTTTCTCATTATTTCCTTTCTATAGTGGGGTGACGCGGTTTTCCACCTCTACAGCGCTCTCTCCTCTGTCTTTTATTTGAACTTTCCTATGCAAACAAACATGGACCAGACCAAAGCTAGTCACTTTGGTAGGAAAGAAAAAGGTAAAGAAAAATGACACATCCCCCAAACAACTGAAGCTTTCCTTAAAATAAGAACAGCTTATATGAAAAATAAAATAAAATAAAATTAGTGAATTATCATTTCTGGAAAAAGAGAAGGAAGCTGTCTTTATATCGGGGAAACAATTAAAGCGGCATGCTTCAAGATGTCATTTAAATGTCTTCCTCTCTAGAAGAATAAAACCAAAGGTCATCAGAAAGCAATAAAAAGATCACTTTTGCCTTGAAATTTCATTTCACTTTGTGGGTCTTGGTCATTTCACTTTGACAGTGTATTTCACGTTTTTCTTCTTGACCTTTATGGTCATTGGACGTACTCAGCTCTTTTTTGGGGATTCCCTCGTTTCTTCCTCCGTGTATTTTGACCCTGTTTTCTATGGAAATTGTTTTGGCACCACCACAGTGTACAGTACAACAATGTTTCATCATTGATTGTTCTATTGATTCCTTCTTATTAATGAAATGATTAGAGTTTTTTTTCTTTCATTGTTTCATCAGTAAATTCAAGTTATAAAAAAAATGTATTATTAATCATTAAAAAGTAGAGAGCTTAAAAGGTGAAACATTTAAAAATAAATAAAATAAATAAATAAAAAACTGTTTTGGGGTTTTTTCTTTGTGAAGCTCCCTACTAAAATTGTGTGGGACTCCAATTATAACTCCAATACGCTTTTTATTTTATTTTTTTACAAGTATTAAAGCAACTATACAATTTAGTAGTCTGAACAAACAATTTAACTTTATATTATCTTCTAGAGTTGAAATCGCTTCATCAAAATAAGCTTTAAGTGTAAAGTATCTTTGAAATTTATTGTTTGCATAAAGTTTCCAAATTGGTGGTTCTCTCTCTCTCTCTCTCTCTCTCTCTCTCTCTCTCTTATATTATTTGCTTTAAATAATTTCCTTTTACTTTTTTTTATAGTAAATTTAGGTTTTAGCCATAAATTTTTTTTTTAAAAAAAAAAAACTTTCACTTTTAGAAGAAGTCAAAACTTATCCGAAAAAGACAGAAAAATCCCTCAATTTTCAAACCCAAAACATACAAATGTAAAGAATTTTTTTAGGAAATCCAAAAATAAATAAGGGCATTTTTGTCCATTTTGGCTTATTTTAAAAATATTTCTTTCTCCTTTGGCCTTTTCCAAAATGTCTCCTTTTTTTTTTATGGAAAATATTTTTCCTTTCTTTTTGGTAAAACACTTTCACGTTGTTCACCTGTTTTGTGATCACTCCTGTGGTGGAAGGGCAAAGTTCCCCACTGCCTTGTGAACCATTGGTTGGTCAGCAAGTCAGCTTTCTTTGGTGTATGAGCGTGCCACTGTTAGCAATGAAGATTCTAGCAGACTTATTCTAGAATAAATAACTTGCGCCCCAAGTTACTTATTTCCATAAACAAGCGATTGTGAATTTGGGTGAGGAATATCTCCCAAGTAAGTTCTTTTCTTGTCTCAGACTGGTGAGGACTATAACAATTTATCTCAGTATAAAGAGGTTGTTCTGGCCAGAATGGTTGATGGAATTTAAGCTGTCTTAGGCAGAACTGCCTTTTACAAAACTATAAACATAAATATCCAAGCTAGAAAGAAGAAAGGACAGTTGGAACTCCATTTCTGCCTGTATAGAGGGTTCTGATCCAGGCTGGTCTGGAAATATCTGGGCTAGACTGGACTGTTAACAACTTCTGCTGCTAAGCTTCAGCAGTAGATCGATACCAAAGGTTAATTTTGGCAGAGCTTTAATACACTTCAAGCTTTTGTGAGGCTTCTAAGTAGGCAGAACTGCGGCTTCTTTAGGCAGAAGTGGCTGTTCTCGAGGATTTCAGTGGGCTAGAGACTGCGCTGTAAAATTTGTTGAGGTTTTCATGTTTGGGAAAAGCTCAAGCTCCACCTGTCTTAGTTTTTGCTAAACCAAATTTGTAATGAGAGAAATATCATTTTGAATGACTTATTTTCTAAGTCTGAGCCTTAGGAATTCTGATCTAAAACTGGTTTTCACTTAGAATTCAAGTGAGCTTCTAGTTGATTTTGAGTTGTTTGTTTGATTGATGACTTGAATGTTGGATTTTTTGTTGTTGAAATTAAGAGTCCTTTGCCCTGTTCACTCCTTCTTGTATTTATAAGAGATGTTATCTGGAGTAGGGCAATTCTTTTTAAATAATGGGCGGCAATTTCTTAAAAAAGATCTTTCATTTTTAATTGTAAAGAAAGGGGGTTTTGATCAATTTTTTTGGTAGATAAGCTCTCAATAGTCAGTTCTTAAGATCACTTCCCTGTTTTTCTTGAAAAAGAACCTAATCCCTTTTCCCAATTTTAACTGCCCCTTATGAGATTTCATCCGTGATGGTTAGTTTGATTTCTTCAGTTTGAACAACTCCCTGCTCTCCTGCTTATCTCTTTCTGAGATTGTAGCTTGCTTATCTCTTGGGAGAATCACCTTTTCTGTAAAGTAGAAAAAAATCTCTGAATATATATATATATGAGAGGGATTTGATCTTCAGATTTTCAAAGGTGTCTCTTCCAGTTTGCCAGCCACTGACCCTTCCATTTGTCAACTATGTGCTAGTTGGTTTTGTTGACTTTTCCAAACCTGATAATACAAAGATGTCACGTGGGTTCTAGGATGGGTCCCTTTCTTTATCCAGATCGTGTTGGGCTCATTTTGTTTAGAGCCCAAGAGGTGTTCTTCTTTTTAAGGCCCGAGTCTATTGGTCTGGTTTGGGCTAGGCCTTTCTGGATCTTGGGTTTCCTCTTGTTGGGCTAGGCGTGCTAATTTAGGCCCAAACAATGCCCCCTAAGTCAGAATCATTTTTGGAACGGTTTCAAACTTAAATGATTTGGCCATTAAGTTGGCGCGTGCCAGTTTCTTCCATTATCCCACGTCTGCCACGTATTCCCACCGGGCTAGAGTTCGTGGGAAACTGTTCAGTTACTAGCTCTTTATTAGCTAGTCATTTATCAGATGACGGCTTGTCTTTTCCACGTCCCTGTCTTCTCTTTCCCACGTTTTCGAGCTTCTTTAAAAGAAATTCAAAACCCACTGTTCCTGTTCATCCAAAAACCTAGTACTCCAAACTTCACTCTTTTGAGTTTCTCTTTGCCAACTCTCTCTTTGCTAGAACTTGCCTTGCCTTTCCTATCAACTTTCCCTTTTCTAAAGCAAGAACAATCCTGAGAAATGTCTTCCCTAAAATCCCGTGCCCTGTCTTCCTCTGTTTCAGTTCCACCCGATTACATTACTGGCACTGGGATTGACAAACATGCGATAGAGGTTAGGAGCAAGCTTCATCCTTTTGCCCAGAAGAACCTAGATGAGAATGTCCTTCATTTGTTCGAGAATACGTTGGTGCTGGGGCCTCACTGGTTTGGTCATGTTCCTCCCGAGATGGCAGAACTGATGAAGAAGGATGCTGAGGCTCCTTTATGTTTTGAGAGCACTTTTGCCCTGGCTTCTCATTTCTGGGTTAGCAAGAGTCTGAGTCGGTCCTTCCCGTCCAGTGAAGTGAGAAACAGTTCAGTGAAATGGGTAGACTGGATTGACAGGCTTCTTCCAAGATATGGACCTCACTGGAAGCGGGCTGGTATTTATGACGCCATACTTCTGTCCAAGCAATCTGTCAATAGAGATGAGAACCTGCTTCCTGCAGCTCTGTGTTTCTGGAATTTTGCCAGTAACACTTTCGACTTTCGCATAGGCCCCATGGCTCCAACTTTGCTGGACATGGCTCAGATATTCGGGTTTAGGCCCCATGGGAGACCTGTTGATGCTGTTGGTGATTATCACAGGAAGAAAAATCAGCAGAAGCTAGCCAAGTCATTCACCATCTCTCCATTCCTCATCAACCAGAACTGCTCCTTCTCCAATTACCTGAGGAAATTCAGTGCTAAGAAGCACAAGGATCAGCAACATATGTTGTTCCTTCTGTATTGGTTGAACAGGTTCATTTTGCCCAACCG
>NC_024131.1:19409294-19460141 GCF_000346735.1 Prunus mume
TTATCTACAAATAAAACAACATAGTTTAGTACATTTTATAATAAGAAGAAGCATAAATAAACTAATTACTTACAAGTTGTCATATGTTCTATTTCCTTGTATAATTCAACTTTATCATCCGTGCCGTTATATTTTGCGGTTTGCAGTAACCGCAAGTTTTGATAATTAAATACCGCAAATGCGGTTCGGTTTACCGCGATTGCGGTTTCATTGCGGTAAATTGTCGGTTGGTTTTTGCGGTTTTTCGATTTTTCGGTTTAAAATGCCACCCCTAGATTCTACCATCGAAGACTCAAAATGAAATAATTAGCTTTTTCCTCTTGAGAGCCTACAATTTGACGTCAGAAAGAAGACCAAGCAATTCTACCATCGAAGACTCTACAATGGACACATAAGAAAAGACTCATCACACCGGCACCAAAAAATAACTAAAAAAGAAACAAAAAAAGAAACCGTGTTGTTTCTCTCTCTCTCTTCCATTATTTCCTTTCCTACGCATATCCCATCCCTCCTCTTTTCATCTGTTCCTTCGACTCTCGGGTGAATATTGTATGTTTTTTTTTCCATTTTCTGGTGACAGTTAACTTCGCATCTTGTTTTTGGTTGGATTGGTTTGTTTTGCTGCCAATTCTCTGGCTCGTGATTGTGGTGCTGTTCCACAGAGCTGTTGTCCGAGTTGCTGCGTTTCCATTTCATTAATCTCTAGTTTGTTTTTGCTGGGTATTTGCTCTCTTCCCTTCTTCCCTTTTGCTTAATACGTTTTCAATTACCCAAAAGAACAATTAAAGCTACCATTTTCATTTTATGTATTTCCTGAGCGTTTGCCGAACCAGATTTCCAGGAACTGTCTTTTTCCCATGGCATTGAGCACCCAAAGAGCCTATACATCTCGTACTTCAGCTGAATGGGCTCCTCCCCATTGGAAGCATGATGTCTTTTTGAGTTTCAGGGGTGAAGACACTCGCAGCGGTTTTCTATCCCATTTATACCATGAACTGCAGTACTGGCAAGCAATTAAAACTTTCAAGGACGACTTGAGCGATTGCCAGATCTTCCGCTAAATATAAGAAGTGTAAACGTAGACAATTGTATTTCCCTTTTTAGTATTGGTGAAGTTGCTTCAAATTGGTTGAAGAAGAAGAATTTTAAGCTTTCTTGTTTTAATTGCTTCAAATTGGTTGAAGAAGAAGACTGGATTATATTTTTCTTTAAAATGATAAGGACAGCGGCCATTGAGGTATTTACTCTCTCGTTGAATATTATAGTTTTCTTTCCCTTTTTATTTTTATTTTGGTGAAAAGAATATAGTTTTCTTTTCTATAATAAATAAATATAATTTCGACCAAAAAAAATAATGGTAATTCTTTTGGTACAGGGAATGCTCTTAAAAAATAATGGTAATTCTTTTGCTCCTGTGAGCTGTATTACATGCCCTGTATTTGGAATTCTTGAGTGGTTCGGTAATCCAAGTGTGGGAGATTCAATAACTGTGGAGCTGCCTCTCCTTCCACACCCATCAAATAGCAGCGACTGGGTTGGGATTGCTGTATGTGTTGTTTTTGATAGTAGTCCCGGATTCCTTCCTGGATATTATTTCAAGATTGAAGTTCGATCATCTCAGAGATATTTGGATGTCCTTCGTCGACGCTATCCAACTGAGATGATTTTTTCAAATAACCTTTGGGTTTTTTATTTGCCTCGCGATCATCCAACCCTCACGAATGCCTCAACCAGTCATCGGTTTTCGTTCGAAACGTATTATTTTTCACCTAGAAGTTTGGAAAACCTCAAAACAAGCTCGATTATAAAGGAATGTAGGGCTCGGTTGGTGTACAAGAGAGATTTGGAAGAATTCAGCCGTTTGAGGTACGGTGACGAGGTAGGTCCAATTGGTAGTAGTGGAAGTGGTAGCTCTGATGAGGGCGATGAACCAGTCGCCAAAAGATTGAAGAAAGTCTAAATTATTTTGTGCATGGTGCAATCATTCAATGAGGTCTCAAAATAATACTTGAAAAGCTAATGACGATGATGGTCAATCCTCAGAATTCATCTCAGTAAGTCACCTTTTATTTTCATTTTTCTTTTGAACTACTGTTTAATTTGCTCTGAAACTTGTCAATCTGACTGACGGAAGGACACTATCATCTATCATTGTTTAATAATACTTGTCTCTCATCTAGTTTCAAATTTGATGAAAAGCAAGCAATGCATTGGTGGCATTCACAAAGTTTCAAATTTGGTTGCATCATATTTAGTTCTTGTATTAGGTTGGAGGAGAGAGAGTAATTTTCTTGTCACATCTTGTTTGTATAGTTTGCAGGATATGCTGTAATTTTGTGTTCCTCTAATTTTGTGCTATTTCAATTGCTGTGTCAGATATTGTACTGAAAACAGACAAGTAAGGTGTCTGTATGCCATGAAAATGCACACTCTGAATGAACCTTTGCAGATGTTGCCCAACTGAAGCATTTAGAACCGCACACTACTGAATGAACTTCAGATTTTATTGGTAACTCAGGAGGTATCTTTGTGCTTAAATAAAATGGTTTCTGCATACTGTTAATGTTGTGCTCTAAGAATATAATCTTATTAAGTAGTTTTGTCTGAAAATGGACTAAGCCTGCATATAAATACTTTTATCAATGACAATTTCTCCTATGTTGCAAACAGAAAACAACAGAACAAATCCTAAAATGTATATATGCTATAGATTTACAAAACTAACTTGTGCTCTGCTTCCAGGACTTCATTTTTCCCTAAATTGTTTGCCCTTTTTCTATGATCGAGATATTTTCTGAGTGGATATGACTTGGATTAACTTGTTCATTTCAATGTGTTAGAACATTTACTTCCTATAGGCCTCGAGTACAAGAACATTTTCAGAGCAACCTTTCAATGCTGTGCTATCAAACTTTTGCTATAGTGAAATAATGTGTGAAAAATGTTAGTATAGTTCTGAGTCTTCTGACCATAGTTACCCAAATCGCTCACCCCCCTTACGAATTTCGAACTGGATTGCACGTACCGAATCGTGGTACGTTAGTGTTCTAGAACGATGCATTTAGCTAACCAAAACTCATAAGGATTAGAATAATACATGAGCGACCTTGCTGCCCAAACTCAATTGGTTGTTCCAATCATCAACTTAATAGGGTGGTGGGAGAGCTATAGAGGGAGCCATGAAAAGAGAGAACCATGGAGAGAAAGCGATGGAAAGAGAGAGCCATGGAAATGGAGAACAATGTGTTAGAATATTTAGGCCTTGAGTAAATGAACATTTTCAGAGCAACCGTTCAATGCTGTGCTACCAAACTGTTGCAATAGTGAATTAATGTGTGGAAAATGTTAGTATTGTTCTAGGTCTTCTGACCAAAATAAAAAAAGGGGAAAATAGTTAATTAAGGTGAAAGAATGTGTGTGAAAAATCTAGGAGAAAAGGATGAAAGAATAAGAGGCAGAGAGAATTGTAATTATTGTACGTATATTTCCTCTGTTTCCACTATATTGAAATGAGTATAGTATTTCCTATTATATACAGCTTCGGTAGATTTCTCTAGAGCTAAGGTTATTTACAAGGAATATGGAGATATGGACAAGTGTAGGCCTGCTATTGAATCAGCCGTTTTCCTTAGAGTTTCGAAAGGAATGTGAGTGAAGGAAATTTGCTGCATTATTTTGCTTGCTCATTGCTGCTTTACGATTATAGCTGCTTTTGGATTTTGCAGCAGGTGTGGAAATTTGCATCTTTGCTGTTATTTAAATTTATTTCGATAGAAAATCAGGAAAGGAAGGGAGAGGTGGTTAGTTCATAAGGGAAGAGAGAATAACAGAGAAGGAGTGGCAAAAGGAAATGTGAGTTTTAGCTTTACAACAAAATTAGCAGAAGTGGAGCAATTAACATAATTAGATTTTGGAAGGTGCTGGACATAGCCTAATGTGGTTAAGTAAAATAAGCTTATTTTCATTGCTAATTGCTTATGTTGTATGTTTTATAATGATTTTCCTTTCTTAATTTCATTTCAGTTCTGTTGGAAAAACAGTTGGCATTATCGGCTTGGGATGAATTGGCAAGCCAGAGTTGAAGTACTAGGAATACTATCCAAGTTCCATGGAGTTAGTTGGTTGTGTGAACTCTGATCACTTCTGAGGAGACCAACAACATTGTCGATTTTGAAGTCATCAATGCTTGCTTTCCAAAGGGTATTCTTGTTAACATTGGAAGAGGCCTTAATATCAATGAACCTGAGTCTCTGCACTGCTGGATGGTTTCTGCTGACATGGTTAGTAACTGAAGCATTTAGAACATGGTTGGTAACTTGGGAGGTATCTTATTCTGCTTGAATGGTTTCTGCTGCAGGTTCAAGTCCACTCCACATGTTGTATATGTTTGATACAGATGGGCAGGTCATCCCCAAATTTGAGATTTTCTTTAACTTCAAGTTGTGCTACTTCAACCAATGTGTTAATTAACATGGATAGTTTCTCAAGTCTCCTATGTTGCTAACAGAAAAAAGCATATCCTTTTTCCTTCTGCACTTACCTCTTCTTTTGGTGTTTTCCTAAATTTGTTGTCCTCCTACTACGTTCGAGATATATTCTGAGTGGATGGTCCTTGCTTAGGACTTGGATTAACTTGTTAATTTCAATGTTCTAGGATATTTACTTCATATAGGCCTCGAGTAAATTAACTATTGCTATAGAAGTTATTATATACTGTATTATCAAACTATTGCAATAGTGAAATAATGTGTCAAAAATGTTAGTATAGTTCTGAGACTTCTGACCAAAAGAAGGGAAAATAAATTTTTTATTTCTTTATGTTGTATGTTCTGTAATGGTTTTATTTTCTTATTTTAATTGAAGGCTATGGTGATGAAAGGATTACTAAATCCGGTGAATACGGAAGGTGCTCAAGTTTTAGAAAAACAGTGTTGGCTTGTTCTGCAAGGCTGGTGGATGGAGGACATATCAGCATAAAAGCTTTCTGGCCTCCCCCTTGTTATCTCTGCAAGTGACAAACTCGTTGGAACTCCTCTACAAGTTTGGCCTTTTGTGGTCCTTGTGGCAATGAACTTTCTCTTGTAATGATAAAACAAATAAGAAAAGGAAATGCAAATATGGGGAAGACTAATGCAGCTAAAACTCCCAATCCAAGAGCCATCTCCACTATCCTGTTTTTCTTTCATGAGAATGATCAACAGGGATGCTGTTGATAATTGAATCATGTGATGGAGAGCACAAGTGGATGAGACCCAAAAGTCTTGAATCTCCACCTATTCACAATGTGAAATTGATCATGAAGGGCAGAGTCTGTTGCATTATCTACAATGGCAGTAAGTGAGTGGTCAAAGCATAAGACTACAACAAATGAGAATGTAGCTTTCCTCTCGGTTTATACTAGTAGTCTATTATTCTTAATATATTGTGCACATGTCTAAGTTAAACTATTATTTTTGTCACGTAATCCTAATCTTGGAACATCAACTTCCTTTATTGTATCAGAGCTTCACGTGTTGGGGCCCAATAACCACATATGCTCTGACGTCACCTAATATGTGTTGTTTGCATGTTAGGCTTCCTACATTAAAAAGTTAGGGGACATAACTTGGGTTTATAAGGAGTTCAGTTACTCCCCCATTACTAAATAGTTTTGATATAGAACCTCAACTTCCTTCACAGCTCTGATATTGGGCCCTGGCATATTGTATCGTGGGACTTTTTTTGGGTAGAATTATTGTGTTTTAAGATAAGACTATGAGCTCTTCACATGTGAGGTTTTTAATGTTACTTAAAAATGGACAGGTGTATCTATAGTAATGACGTGGGGACTTCTTTGATTTCTTGGACAGGTTTCTAAGAGTCTTTGATTGAAAGCACTGGTGGTGCAAAAGAATGGGGTTGCTGGCTTCTCTTCCATTCTTAAAATTTCATTTTTGTTTCAGATCTGTTTATTTAAAAGAATGGGGTTGCTGGGTGCAAAAGGACGGCGGCGATGCCAAGAGTTCTTAAATGAAAAGAGTCCTTGTGGATCAATATGCTTGATCCTTAAATTACTAAGTTTAAGAAAGTTGGGAACTTGCTTGGAAGTTTATAATTACTGTAGAAATCAGAGAAAAAGAAGAAAACAGAACAACACAAGTTTAACGAGGTTCGGCAATTTAGAACCTACGTACCCGGTGGAGTTTTAGATTCTTATTCATCATATCATATCAGTACAACAGGCTGCATATATATGCAAGCCTTTTACAGTCATTAGAATTAATAAAGGCTTTTACAGTACCAAGACAATACAACTGTTGGAAGATGAAGAGTTTCCAGCAGCTGTAAGAAGACGAGGAGTTTCCAGTAGCAGTTAATTATTTTACATATTCCAATACTCTCCCTCAAGCGGAGGCGAGAATATTGATTGAGCCAAGCTTGAACAAAAGGTTTTCAAATTGAGCTAAAGGAAGTCCTTTGGTGAAGATATCTGCCAGTTGCTCATTACTGCGGATGTATGATGTGCGAATTATATTGGACTAAATCTTCTCTCGGACAAAATGACAATCAACTTCAATATGCTTGGTTCGTTCATGAAACACTGGATTGGAAGCAATATGAATGGCAGCCTGATTATCACAAAAGAGAGTCATGGGATGTGGGTCTTTAAAGCCCAAATCATTGAGAAGTCCCTGGAGCCAAATTAATTCACAAGAGACAGCAGCCATGGCTCTGTATTCGGCTTCAGCACTTGAACGAGCAACGACACTCTGTTTCTTACTCTTCCATGTGACCAAATTTCCTCCAACAAAGGTACAATATCCTGTGGTGGATTTCCGGTCAATTTACACCCTGCCCAATCAGCATCTGAGTACCCTATAATTTGATTGTTTCCATTTTTCCTCTTTAAGTAACGAAGAATCCGTTTGACTGCTTGCAGGTGAGTTGATCGAGGAGAATGCATGAATTGGCTTACTAAGCTTACTGCATGAGAGATGTCAGGACGAGTAATAGTAAGATAAATAAGCCTCCCAACCAGCCTTTGATAACTACTATCATCTGCTAACAAATCTCCATCGAGACCAAGTTTGGCCTTGCAGTCAATTGGGGTAATGACTGGTTTGGTTTCTAACATACCAGTTTCTTGAAGAAAATCCAACACATACTTGCGTTGATTAAGAAATAAACCTTTGCTTGAGGAGGCAATTTCAATACCCAAAAAATATTTTAAGGACCCTAAATCCTTAATAGCAAACTTCTTGTGAAGAAAAGACTTGAGTTTATGAATCTCTCTCATATTGCTGCCTGTAATAATGAGATCATCAACATATATAAGTATCACCAATCTTCCAGTAGGCCCATCTTTAACAAACAAAGAGGAATCTGCATTACTTCTTGTGAAATTTATACTTTCAAGAACTGTAATTAATTTGGCATACCAAGCCCGTGGAGATTGCTTAAGTCCGTAGATAGCCTTGTGCAATTTACAAACCATTCCTTCTTGTTTTTCATGAGGATGACCAGGCGGCAAGCTAATGTAAACTTCCTCTTCTAATTCTCCATGCAAAAAGGCATTCTTCACATCCATTTGAAATAAAGGCCAATCATTATTGACAGCAACAGATAAGAGAACTCTTACTGTGTTCATCTTTGCTACAGGAGCAAAAGTTTCCTTGTAGTCTACTCCAAAAGTTTGAGTAAACCCCTTAGCCACCAGCCTTGCCTTGTGTCTCTCAATGGATCCATCACTGTTAAACTTGGTCTTATATACCCATCTGCAACCAACCACTTTCTTCCCTTTAGGCAACTTAACAATACTCCAGGTTTGATTTTCATCAAGAGCTTTAAGTTCTTCTCTCATTGCTTTTTGCCAAATCAATTTGGTTTTTGCCTTTTGAAAAGAGCTGGGTTCACAAGAGATTGAAATTTTGCTTAGAAAGGCAGCATGGGATCGAGACACATTAGTGTAGGTAATATACCTTTCAACTGGATATCGAGTGGCATAACTGACATAGTCCTTGAATTTTGGTGGAGGATTCCGCGCTCGACTTGGATTTCTTCATGGTGCAACTAGAGAAGGAAGAGTAGAAATAAGCTCAGTTTGAACACTGTCGAGAGGAGTACCTTCGTTGTTGGAAGATGTTCCTTCGTTGCTGGAAGTTATATCTCTAGAACAAGGAACACTTGTAGGACTATGATCATCAATGGTTTCTACAATTGGCAAAGGCACTTGATCAAGAAAGCTCTCCCCCTGACTATTATTTCCATAGGATTTATCAAAGAAGGAACATGTTTCATCAAACACAACATCAGGAGATATAATGATCTTTCGAGTTCTTGAATCATAGCATTTATACCCTTTTTGTGTTGAAGAATAACCCATAAAAACACACTTAGCTGCCCTGGAGTCAAATTTATCTCAATGTAATCCTTGAATATGAACAAAACAAACACATCCAAAGATATGAAGGTGGGAAAGATCAATTTTCCTTCCTTTGAGAACTTCAAAAGGAGATTTGTAGTCAAGAACCCTATTTGGAAGCCTATTAATCACATAGGCTGCCGTAAGAACTCCCTGAGACCAAAACTTCTTAGGAACATTCATTTGCAGCATGAGCGACCGCGTTTTTTCAAGGAGATCACGATTTTTTCTCTCTGCCACCCCATTTTGTTAGGGTGTGCCAACGCAATTTGTCTGATGAATTACACTATACGAACTTAAGTATTGTGAAAGGTTACTATTCATAAATTCAGTACCGTTGTCAAATCTCAAAACTTTAAGCTGGGCTGAAAATTGATTCATTATAAGCCGATGGAACTCTTTGAAGACAAAAGCAACCTCACTCTTTGATTTCAATAGATATAACCAAGTAGCCTGAGAGAAATCATCGACAAAGATAACAAAATATTTAAAGCCATCAAAAGATTCTAAGGGTGCTGGCCCCCATACATCTGAGTGAACAATCTCAAAAGGTCTGGTGGTTTTTGACAATGAATGACTAAATGGCAGACGTGTCTGCTTTGAAAAATGACAAATCTCACAATCTTGGGATGCCTTATCTAGTGCTGGAAATAAGCTTGACAAAACAGATTCAGAGGGATGTCCCAGACGTTGATGCCATAAAACATGATTTGGGAGAGAATTGACTTGGAGCCCTCTTGAGTTGTTAGGAAGATGATGAAGAAGATACAATCCATTTGAGTAAACACCTTCACCAATCTTCTTCTTGTGATTCGATCCTGAAAAATCACATTAAAATGAGAAAAAATGGCATCACAGTTTAAGGGATTTGTTAGTCTTCCAACTGACAATAACTAAAAAGGGAACGATGGCACATATAAGGCAGTAGACACAACATATGTACCAAGAAATTTAACCTTCCCTTGGCCCAAAACTGAGACATCAGTACCATTAGCTACAGAGACAGAGTGAGCCTTAGTGAAATTCTCAAAATCACAAAGATACTATTTTTTATTCGTCATGTGATCGGTGGCTCCCGAATCTATAACCCAAACATTTGACATAGTGCTGGAAATAAGTGCAGTCACAAAGGCTTTGACAATACCTGAGACATCAGAAGTAGAGGACTTTCTATATTGTTGAAGAAAATTAGCAAACTGTCCAAGAAGAGCAATAGAGTTTGAGGCTAGATTTGCTCCAGCATTATTAGAGACACTTGCATCAATTTTACGATTGGGATTCTCGTTTTTTTGGTGGACATACGCAGCAAACTCACCAAGAAAAGCTAAAGGTTTGGTAGTGAATTTTTCAAAATCATCAGCAGCAGAAACTTGATTGGCACTGTGTTTTTGTTCTCCCCTGCCTTTCTTTCCAAATTTTGGTTTCAAATGAGGGTGGAGAATCCAACACCTATCCTTGGTGTGACCTTTTTGTTCGCAATGACTACACTCCAGATTGCCTTTCTTTCCTTTGAAATTTTTGCTTGCTTGTTTCACTAGCTACAAAAGCTTTAGATTCAGAACTTCTAGCACCTGATTTGATTTCTACGTTCATGACTTTCTTCCTTACCTCTTCTCGTTGAATAGTAGTACAAACAGTATTGAAAGAATGCATTTCAGCACTCATCAAAATGTAATTGCGTAAGTCTTCATAATCTGGATCCAAACTTGCCAAAAGTTGGAAAATTTTATCCTCTTCAGCCCTTTTCAGAAGGGTGGCTGAATCAGTAGTATGTGGTCTGTAAAGATCTAGCTCATTCCACATGCCTTTAAGCTTTCCCAAATGTTCAATAAAAGGTTTTCCATCTTGATATACCCCAGCAATATCCTTCTTTAGTTGAAAAATCCTGGCTGCATTATTTTGATTTCCATACATTTCTTTGACAGCAGTCCAAAGATGTTGCGTAGAATCAAAAAAACTGAAAATCTCAGCAACTTGAGGCTCCATAGAGTTGAGCAACCAAGACATGACAAGTTGATCCTTGCAGAACCAATCCTCATACTTTGGATCATCAACAACAGGTGTAGGAATATCTCCATTGATGAAGCCAAGTTTCGATCTTCCTCCAAGAGCTAAACTAACAGCTCTTGACCAAGGAATATAGTTAAATCCATTTAGAAGAACCGAACAAAGACGAAGATTGGTATTCCCATCGGATTCGCTAGAAAAAACAGAAACTCTCCCAGAAGAATCACCCATTGAGAAGACAAAGAGACAGGATTTTCAAAGGTCCTGCTCTGATACCATGTAGAAATCAGAGAAAAAGAAGAAAACATAACAACACAAGTTTAACGAGGTTCGGCAATTTAGAGCCTACGTCCCCGGTGGAGTTTTAGATTCTTATTCATCATATCATATCAGTACAATAGTGCATATATATGCAAGCCTTTTACAGTCGTTAGAATTAATAAAGGCTTTTACAGTACCAAGACAATACAACTGTTGGAAGATGAAGAGTTTCCAGCAGCTGTAAGAAGACGAGGAGTTTCCAGCAGCAGTTAATTATTTTACATATTCCAATAATTACGTTTGCACCGGATCACTCTGCCCTGAAATTTCATTTCACTTTGTGGGTTTTGGTCATTTTACTTGGGTAGTCTATTTCACGTTTTTCTCTTGACCTTTATAGTCATTGGTGTTATAAAACTGAATAGAGAAAGTATATGAAAGGTAAGAGTAGTTCTCAATAGCTCAATGCTCAAGTATCTTATTCATCTTTAGTGCCTACTATTTATAGGCATAGGAAATACATCACCATTTACTACCCTTAAGTGGTAGGTTACAAAACATAATAACCAATGATAAATATGGTATTTAGTGTATATGTTACATAGAATTAGAAAGGATGAATGCTAAGAGGTATGGTGGTCATCCACCAACTCATGCATTTACAACACTCCCCCTTGGATGTCCACCATACAATGACATAGTTGCCTCATTAAAAACCTTGCTTGAAAAACTCGGTGGGACAAAACCTAAGCAAAGGGAAAAAGAGTGCAACATTCTTATGGGTCATTGATATGGTGTTGGACGCGCTTATGCTGCCTCATTAAAACCTTGCTAGGAAAAACCCAATGGGACAAAACCCTAGTCGAAGGGAAAAGAGTACAGCGCATATAATGCTCTCCTTGATGAATTACTCCCCCTGATGACGACAAACTTGAATTATTTGAAGATGCAACACAAATGATATTGATATCTCAATTTCCTCCTACAAAGTGAGATTCGGTAATGCTTGTATAAAAATTTCTTCAATATCATCACTGAAAGATGTATGTTTGTCATTCCTTTGAATCCCTGTTGAGGTTAGAGTAATACCAAAAATATCTAGACTATTTTCACAAATCCTTTTACATTAACAATTATTAAAATAACATCATATTTTATAATATCATCAAAATAATAATATAAGCAAACTTATATATTACCATTACGAGGACACGAGTATAAAATTGCATGATGTAATAAGCTATTCATATAAATTTTTGTATACTATGCTAGCATGTCATAGGCTCTTCAAGAGACCTAAATATTCTGATAACTTCTTTAAAAATTTGAATACGTTGCAACAATTTTGAACTTGAATTCGAATTCATAACTCAGTCAATACCCTCACTTGAGGCAATTAGATCATTTTCATTTCATGAAAATTGAGTATAGACATTGAGCTTCAGGCTCCTTAACTTCTTAGAGATTTACTTTCAATAATTTATATAATGTATGGCATTTTACATCTCTTAGAATTTATTCTTATGTATTCTTCAAAAGATCGCTTCTAGCGATATGCTTAACTTCATAATTTTTTTAGATTTTTCATCTCCAATTCATTTATTAAATCAGGGGAATCATTTGTAAATTCTTCAAGAGTTCTAACAAAATTCTTCATATATATACTACAATAATGGTAAACTCATTTCCAAATTATTTATATATCCCCTTTTGTAATAGATATTCATTAAGACAATTATACTATATTTTTCCACAATACTTTAATCCACACAAGGATCATTACAAGCCATCATATTTTAATCATTTGCTTTAGGCATTCTGAATCCTTAAGGAATTTTTATACACATGAATTTTCCATAAATATGCATAACATAGCTGCATATGTTTACCATCATAATCCCGTATCTTTACTGCGAAACGTTGTGCCATATCATCAGGTGATTTATTTCACTTAATCTCAAACACCAATTTGTAACATATACATTTTTATATCCTTTTGGTGTTTAACTATAGGTTCAATCATTGCACTTTTTTCGGAAATATCCAACTTTACTGGATTGCCTCTTCCAGTTGGCCAATCTTTATTTATATTTGTTGACAATTATAACAAGTGGTGCAATATCATCATGTATAACCCTTGATAACTTTAGTACGTACTACAACCCAATATATCATCAATTCATGATCCCACGATTCTAATGTGCTTGCGCATGCATAATTTATAAGCATCTCATTGCTTTCATTATTTTCTGGTACCAGTGCCACTTTAGAGGCTTTCATTGTCACTTTATGGACAAATATCTCTTCTAAGATGTATAATTTATAGAATGTGGATCATAACCTCTTCTAGAGCGTTATTTTGAACAGGGCTAAAACTTTGCAATTAATCTCATCTTCTGAGGAGTTAAGTCTTTTGAACCTATAGATCTGTCATGCTTCAGGCATCTAACAGCTTTTATGGGGAGTTCAGTTTTTGAAATCTACAAATCTGTCATGCTTTAAGTATGCAACAAATTGGCTATTAGTAGTCACTTACGTTGTGTCTGTATATACTTCTTGTCATTTGACTTACAATCCTTTTTGTGTTTGAATATGCTTCTGACATTTATCTTTTATACCAATTTTTTTGATGAGACAATAATAAATACATTTCATAATCATTCACGGCGTTATTTGTTCTTTCAGGAACAACTAAATCTCCCCCTAACGACGGGAATTTTGGTCTCATCAAAATAATACCAAGAATGTCATAAGTATTGTCCTTCAAGAATCTTAATGCATTCGGCGTGCATCATATTAATATTGACATGTTAATGGGTTGTCCTTCTGGGACTTTAATTTATGCAGTGGATTATCAATGTATTAAACTTGCAATCTTCAGAATTTGCACTGTATTTAATCATTTAGAAATAGATACATATCGGGATGATTCAACCCTTTCCTCTAGAATGGTCTTTTGTATGTAATCCAAGTCATTCTTCTAGAATGATATTTTGTACATAATGCAAGTCGTTCTTCTGGAACACTCGTTTGTACATAAAACATGTCGTTCTTATGGAACGATTACTTACATGCCATTCTTCCAAAATGGTCTTATCTTCTCATTTTGTGCTTTGAACTACTAGTACAAATTACATATAAAAATAATTAAAATTAATAACCAAGGAACTCAAAAGTTCCAATTAGAATTTGGTTACAATATTTTGATTCCATTGTGGAAAACATGATAAATATACAATTTTTCAAAAAAAAATTTGATTCTGAACTTCAGGTTCAAATTAAAATATCATACATGTTATGCCAGAACTGCAGGTTATTGACAATGTATGAATTGTAGGTTCTTGATAAGGTATGAACTTCAGGTTCATATTAATATTAATCTCAATAAAAATGATGAGCTTTGGATATATATTTACATATATCTGGAACTTCAGGTTCGAATACATATATCAAATTTAAAAAGGATATTTGGTTTTGAACTTCAGGTCCAAATTTGTATTAATATGATATTTTTCAAGGTAATAAAATAAAACGATAATAATAATAATAATAAATTAGAAAATCTGAAATCCAAACAATGGTGAAACTTCAAGTTCTTAACATGATGTATAGTTTTCAACCCAAAATCATAATACATATGCACTTGTTGAAATATCAATTTGAAGGTTAACATAATTAGAACTTCAGGTTCTACAATTTCTTTTTCTTTTTTTAATTTAAATTTAATGCACATACGGCCGAAACTTACAGTTTGGATTAGACATAATTAGAACTTCGGGTTTTAAGGTATTTGAACTTCGGGTCATATGAGGAAATTTAGGTCCTTAGATACAAATTATTGAAATGAAAACAAATAACTAAATATAACAATAATAATAAAATAATAATAATAAAAATACTGTAATAAAATAAACTATTGGAACTTCTGGTTCCAGTTAAAGAAAATCAAAGAACTCCAGGTTTTGTTTTGGTTGCTAAGAATTGCATAACTCCAATTCCTTGTACAGATATTATATGGATTGAGAACTAAGAGACTTCAGGTCTTTATTTAATTATATAAGAATAATTTAGAGACTTTAGGTCCTTGCATAAAATAAAAAAATGAAACCAAAGAAAAGAGCCAAGTAAAAGTGAAATACAAAAAAAAAATATAAAATAAAATATTACACTTAAATAACTTGTTGAAACTTCTGGTTCCAATGTAAAAAAGAATCAAAGAACTTCAGGTCTTCATTTGTCTTTTAAGAATTAGGGAACTTCAAGTCCACAAATATTTATGTTATAAGGATTGAAATCTAAGGATCTTCTGACCCTTATACGATTAAATAAGAACTGAGGAACTTATAGTCCTCCATTGGTTGTATAAGAATAAAAATTCTTGAGTCTCTCACTTTGCTCCTTAATGAAAATTTTGAATTTCTAACAAATAACAAAATACATATATATATATATATAATAAATATGCAAATTCGTCCTTAAAGTTCGAATTGATATACTTTAATACATATGTCCCAAAAACTTCTGGTCTTGGATTACACATAATTAACTATTATAATTGAGATGTTTGACAAATAAAATACAATAACAAAAGTAAGACAATAATTAAGTTGGTGTAACAAAATAAATAGTTGAAACTTCTAGTTTCAATAAGAGAGATTGAAGAACTTCTGGTCTTCTATGCTTTTGGGAAAAATGAGGAACTTCATGTCCACATACAAGTATATTACAAGGGTTGAGAATTTAGGATATTGTAGTCCTAATTAATTGAAAATGAATTGAGGAACTCATAACCCTCAAAACTGTAATATGATAGTATGCTCCACTAAAATCATTTAGAACTTCTGGTTCTATAATTATTACACTTGCTCAATGTTAAACTCCAGGGTTAGCTCATTAAGATGTGAACTTCAAGGTCACATATATTTATACAAAGGTGTAGATTTTTCAACCTTATATTTTATTATACATGAATTGAGATCTTCATACCCTTTTAGATGTATTTTTATTTAGGATAATCTTCAGGCTTTTTCCTTTAATTGTATAAAATTTAGAGTCTTCAAGCCCTTTATAATTGAGGATCAAGATCTTCGGGTCTTAATTCCTTTATTTTTCCCAACTCCATCATAAGAAACATGGAGTGTAACCACTATCATATTCTCATATAAATGTGAACCATGAATATATAATAAATGGACATAAATAGCTCCTGACAGTCGTAGTTTTATTTACTTATACATATATATAGGTATATATATATATATAAAGTAAAACTGCATATATATATATATATCATATTGTATTACCATCAACTTTCCATATTAATATTATATGTACCGATATAAAACGGAGCCATGTGAAAGTGAAATCGAAAAAAAAAACCATGATTGATATATTAAAATGGTCTACTTGTGGAGGATTGACCATATGCTCCTACTTTGGCACCTGCCACACAAGAACAAGTTCCAGCACATCTATACTTGCTTTAGATGTTAGCATGAGTATAGATATGATGGTGATAATAATAAATTGAAGAAGATAAAGTGTAAGTCAGAAGGCTTATCTCTTTGTTTCGTGGGTGTTCATATCCCACTCTGAATGCCAAGAAACTCAACACCTCAGTTGGTTTCTTTTGGTGAAGACCGGTCCTTGTTTTGGATTTGTGTCTCTTAGAATGATCTTCAATTTTCTTCTATGGTTGGTTTGTTTTATGTAAACATAGTATGTTACCAAATGGAGTTTGTATTTACACACAAGGAAATCATGAAAACACAATTGCCCAGAAAACCTCAAGTAGAGGATGAGTAAAGCATAGGGATTTGATCGGGGCACTCAACTGGATTTTGAAAGAGAATTCGTGCTGATAACGTGTTATATAACTAAGGGAAAAATTGTAGAGAATTGGAAAGTAAAGAAAGACAATAGAAATTGTTCAATCAACTTGTATATCTCATCTTGATAAGGCCTCTTATTTGTAGGCTTACAATAGTAAGAAAACATTAACAACTCATAAGTTACAAGCCCATAACTATGGTATTTAGTGCATAGGTTACATAGAATTAGAAATGATGAATGCTAAGAGGTATGGTGGTCAGTGAATGCTAAGAGATATGGTGGTCATCCACCAACTCATGCATTTACAACAATTGAAAGTGTTCAGCTCTTTCTTGGGATTTCCTCGTTTCTTCTTCCGTGTATTTTGGCCCTCTTTTTGTGGAAATTGTTTTGGCACCACCAGTGTTCAGCTCTAACTAAAACTCCAATACGCTTTTTTTTTCTTTTTTGTACGCATACAAGTATTAAAGCAACTATACAATTTAATAGTCTAAACAAATAATTTAACATTATAATATTTTATAGAGTTGAAATCGCTTCATCCAAATGTAAAATATCTTTAAAATTTATTATTCGCGCATAATACGTGCTGATCTTTATATGCCTTTTAGTTTATGAATGAAACCTTATTCTTAAAAAAGTAAACATGCCATAAGATGGTATTTAATTCCCACCAACATACAAGACAAATTGACAAGATTGTTTTGTAGCTTCCAAAGCGCAGCACCAAACAGGAAATTTCCGAGATATAATTAAGGAAAAGTAATAAATATTTAACGTATAATAGAAAATGAAAATGACATAATTTTGTACACATTGTTGAATAAAACAAATTATTCCATATTTATAAATTAACTTACAAGTTACAATGACCAATAATCAAAATATATATAACTAGAATACAAAACACATGAATTTTCTCCGCTATCTCCTTGCACCAACTTCCACTCACAATGCATACATGACAATGACATAATTGAAAATTCAAATCCCACCTCAGGCCTCGTCATTTCTGCAATTTCCACATCACACCCTGCATAACAAAAACAAAAACAAAAAACAAAACCAATAAAAAATAAATCATCACCCTCCTCTTTAAAAATTAAAGTTCGATCATCTCAGAGATATTTGGATGACCTTCAATAAAAGATATTTGGATGATTTCGTCAGAACACCTTTGTGTTTTTTATTTGCCTCGCGATCATCCAAGCCTCACGGATGCCTCAACCAGTCATCGGTTTTTGTTCGAAACGCATTATTCTTCAATTAGAGGTTTGAAAGAACTCAAAACAAGCTCGATTATAAAGGAATGTACGGCCCGTTTGGTGTACAAGAGAGATTTGGAAGAATTCAGCCGTTTGATGTACTGTGACGAGGCAGGTCCAATTGGTAGTAGTGGAAGTGGTAGCTCTGATGAGGACGATGAACCAGTCGCCAAAAGATTGAAGGAAGTCTAAATTATTTTGTGCATGGTGCAATCATTCAATGAGCTCTCAAAATAATACTTGAAAAGCTAATGACGATGATGGTCAATCCTCAGAATTCATCTCAGTAAGTCACCTTTTATTTTCATTTTTCTTTTGAGCTACTATATAATTTGCTCTGAAACTTGTCAATCTGACTGACGGAAGGACACTATCATCTATCATTGTTTAATAATACTTGTCTCTCATCTAGTTTCAAATTTGATGAAAAGCAAGCAATGCATTGGTGGCATTCACAAAGTTTCAAATTTGATTGCATCATATTTAGTTCTTATATTAGGTAGGAGGAGAGAGAGTAATTCTCTTGTCACATCTTGTTTGTATAGTTTGCAGGATATGCTGTAATTTTGTGTTCCTCTAATTTTGTGCTATTTCAATTGCTGTGTGAGATAATGTAGTGAAAACAGACAAGTAAGGTGTCTGTATGCCATGAAAATGCACACTACTAATGAACATTAGGTTTTATTGGTAAGGACATGTCCAATATAGGTCCCTATAATTTCTATTTCCTAGACATATATCCATCATTCTATAAATCTATGTGTAAAACCCAATTTCAAACTGAAATGACCAGTAGGATATAAGAGGTCGTAGTATTCCTATGTTTTTACATCCTTGCCATCAAGACTTCATATTTTATTTATAATTTATTCCAAACATTTCATTAATTGCCATAATTATAATTAAAACTCCCTATTAATAGCATATCAATCACCCCCTTTCTTTTGGTTTATGGCCCCTTGAAATTGCAAATAAAAAAAATATGTACATTACATATCCAATAATGTACATATGAAAAATATAAATATATCCGTATAAAAATATAGGTATATTATTTACCCAAACAAATTAACAAAAATAGGTCAATTACTTTGTAATTGAAATTTCCGTACATTTTTCATAAATTAAAAATAGGTACACAATAATTTATAGAAAATAGGTACATTATTTAGAGAGAAAAAAAAGTTCATTATACTAGGTAAATTGTTTTATAGGTATACATTATTAGAGAAAAAAATAGGCTCATTATACTAGGTAAATTGTTTTACTAAGTACATTATTTTGAGAGAAAAATAGGTACATTATTTTGAGAGGAAAAATAGGTACATTATTTTGAGAGAAAAAAAATAGGTACATTATTAGAGAGAAAAAATAGGTTCATTATACTAGGTAAATTGTTTTACTAGGTACATTATTAGAGGAAAAAAATAGATACATTATTTTGAGAGAAAAAATAGGCTCATTTAAAAAAAAAATTGTTTTCATAAAACAAACAATAAAAAGATGATCAAATTATTTTTCATAAAACAAGTAATAAAGAAAAAAAAAAGGTACAATATTTGGAGAAAAAATAGGTTCATTAAAAAAATGTTTTAAAAACAAAACAATAGATAGGTTATCAAATTATTTTTCAACATTATTAGAATGTACACTATTATTCATAAAACTATAATAAAAAAGAATACTGGTCGTATAATTCATAAAAGAAAACAACATTAATTTCTAAATTTAATATTGAATTTAAATTATTAATACTTTAAATAGATTACTAGTCGTAATTCACAGAAGGAAAACACCATTAATTCAAAAATAGATTACTAGTCGTAAAATAGACTACTAATACTTTAATGTGGAATTTAATATTTAATTTCAAATAAGTTTCTAAATTAGTTCCTACATACCAGTTGTTGGAGGCAATCACAAAACCCTAGCAGAGAAAAAAACCCTATCTCCCAAAAAACCCTCCTAGAGCCGTTTTCACTTTGAGGGGGGAGGAGGTCCTTGTTCTTCCTCTCCTCTCCCCTCTTTCTCTTCCTCCCTCTCTTCTCCAGAGACAAATGGTTTTCTCTCATAGGCGATTGTGATTTGTTCTGATTTTCCTCCAACCATCATAGGCGATTGCGTCTCAGTGTTGGATCTCTACCTGCGTTTTGACGTCTGATCTCTACCACCATCTTTTTTGCGGTTTCTTTATGTTCGGAATAAGTCACAGAGACTCTGTAGGTTCTCTGTGAGTTTTCACCTCTCCTTTTGTGAGAGCTTTTCACCTCTCCTTTGTGAGAGCTTTTTATCTCTCCTTTGTGAGAGTTTTATTTGTATTGTTATGGCTTAGTTTTTTCAAGCTTTGTCTATTTTTGATTATTCTGAGTTTGCAATCTTAGTTGGGATGCCTATTCTAGAGTTTATTCGATCTTGCATTATCGTTAGTGGAGGCGCACCAGATTGTCTTAATTTTGTTGTTCGACCGCTCCGTTATTGTAATCGCCCTTTGTGGCTAGTTTGTTTTGGCATCTTGTGGCTAATGGCTTTTTTGGCTGAATTATGAATGCAATCCTAGAATTTCTTAAAAAAAATTAGTTCCTACATCCATTACAACTATTTGGAGATATTTCCAAATTGAAGGGGTGTCATTAGTTACACCCCCCATAACTCGTTAAACTTATAAATATGAGTAGTTTTGGAATTCTAAAAATACAATAAATCAGATTTTAAGTTATATTAGGTAACTTGATTAGTTGGATCCTAGTCATGGGGTATTATTTGAAAAAATTGGGTGTTTTAAATAGAAAACTAAAGGAAAGGGTTGTAGGTGATTTAAAATGAATTTTATGGGTCTAAGGTCTAAGCTCAATTTACTAAAATCTAAACTACTATATTACCTTCCTTTTATAGCCAATATGACTTTTCCCCTTCAAACTAATTATGTCTTACCTACAACCCATCATTTTATTTTTCTATAAATAAAACCCAATTTTTATAATTAAAACCCGATGATTGGATCCAACTCATCAATTTACCTAACTAAACTTAAAATCTGATTTATTGTCATTTTTTTATTCCGAAAATACCCCTAATTAGGCTTTATCTGTATGCACATAACACATTAATAGTGTATCAATTTTGCATAGATTTAGGAAATTTTAAGTAACTTTTTCCTCTCTTTTTTAAAATCAAACACTCTTTGGGATGTCCCAATTTAACTACTTGATCATTTACTGCTTTAAATTTTAAATTAATATTAGTCAGATAATTTTTATATCAAAATTTCAGGTTTTAATAATTTGTATAGTTTGAAATTAATTTTTTTTTCAAAGGCAACAGATAGATCTAGAATGATAATTTCTTGCTCCCTCTAGTTCTAGATCCATCTGTTTTAGGTTCTCGAAATTACCTACATTTTCTTAGGTACATTAAAATACAACAAACTAAGGTAATTAATTCTTAGTAAAAAAAAAGAATTATGGATAATTAATTTACCTATACAATCTCAGTAAATTCTTATACTTACAAAATACAGGTAAATTGGTACCCGTTTTTATTTTTATAAATAACATGCCTATTTTTTCATAAATAATGTACCTATTTATTTTATAGAACTAATTTCAATAGTAACGTTTCTTTTTTTTTTTCTTTTTTTTTTTTATATATAGAAATAATGTACCTATTTTCTCATAATTAATGTAACATTTTTCTTTATAAATATTTACGTATTTTTTATATAGATAATTTACCATGTATTAGATATGTAGAATATAGGTAAATTATTTTTGAATTCACATGGTCACAATAATTTTTAGGTAATTAAAAATAGCATACCTAGTCTAGAGTTTTTTAATTGCAAGGGCCTATTTTAACGTGACCCAACATTTTATAACAAATATGTCGATGTAGCATACAAATACAATGGCTACCAAAATCAGGAGAATAACCACGAGTGGCACCATCTAAGTTAATTTTAAAGCTAAAATACTTGAAATCTTATACTGTATAATAAAATATTTAACGGGGCAATGATGAAACTGGGAAAAGGGTGAGGCAAGGATACCAATCCCATCGTCTTCAAAATTTCGCCTCTATTCCGATTGAGAATTGCTCGTCAACCAATCCATATGCATCTCACCACCCAAGCTCTCTTGCTTCACTAGGAGCGTGTTTTGCTCTTTAGTTTTAGTTTTTTGGTTTTTGGTTTTTTTATTTATTTTAGTTTTTGTTTAACTTTTAAACTTTGATTTTTTTAATAATCCTTATAATTATAATTTATATCTAAGGATGGGTGACCACAATTTCTTTGGACCATAGGAGTCCAAAAGAACGGGACTAAGTAATTCATATACTAATTATTTAACGAATGCAAAATAAAACCAATCAAATCAAAGAATTCGAATGCAAAATGAAGGAAGCTGCTCCGAAACTCTATGATCAGATATCCAACACTAAATATACTTAAGTGTTTCGTGATCATCACTATAATATGAGAAACTTTCATGTGTAATCGTAAGACCCCATGTAATATATTAACCTAAATTATAGGGGCATTTCAAAATAGAGTTGGTCAATAACCAAAGTGTTTTGAAAAACTCTCGTATTATAGTTGTTGAATAAAAATCCAATTTTCATTTATTAGTATCAATAAATGTATAGGTATTATATTAATATTGGGTTGGGTAGACATATTTCTATATGTCTCACTTAAGTCAAATCCACATTTGCAAGAAGATATTTGTAGCTTGTGCCCAAAGGGATGGGATGCAAAGCCAATGGTTGAGTGGACATGGGAAGGCACCTTACGAAGTCGAGCCGAGTCAATACCTGCAAGTCAGTTGGGGCACCCATTGGAAGGCAAATCACCATATCAAGTCTAAGTCAATAGTTGCGTTGAAAGACAAATCACCATATGGTCCATATCAAGTCTAAGTCACAAGTCTTCGATCTAATCCATTAATTTCCCCAATATCCAACGATTTATCACTTGTTCACTTGGACCACTAAATTTTTTCTTCAATTATCTTTTTCCACATGGTGATATGAATAAGAGTCGGTTGTACGTTGTATAGGTTTTTTCTTTTTCTTTTTAGAAAATTTGGTATAATCCACTGTCGCGTGTAATCGTAAGACCCCATGTAATATTAAGCTAAATTATAGGGGCAATTCAAAATAGACTTTGTCAATAACCAAAGTGTTTTGAAAAGCTCTCGTATTATTGTAACAACCCGGTCCTTAATTAAATTTTAATTATTAAATTATTCAAAGAAAAGACTAAAATACCCTCGGAATATTTATTAGGAATCAAAATTGACTTTTGACTGGGTAGGAATTTAAAATTTCAGCTTGTACCGTTGCGTAGGGCACGACGAAACGAGTCCGTAGAGACATAGTGGGCTCGAATCAGAGTTATAACGAAGATAATACGGTCAAAAGACATTGAGGGGCAAAATGGAAATTTGTCAGGTCATTTTTTTGAAACTGGCTTTCTTCTCTCTCTCTCTCTCTTTCTCTCCCCCTCCGGTGGCACAACAGCCCCTCCCCCCCTTTGAAACAGCGGCGACGGTTTTTCCGTCGCCACCGCCACCACATGCCACCGTTTTGGGTGGCACCGGTCCCAAAAGAACCGGGCCACCTTCCTCTTCCCATCCCGACCAACTTCAGCCGCTGGAACCACCGGTGCTGGCCGGAAACTGATGAAATCCGGTAGTTTTGGACAGTTTTTGATAGATTTTTCGGAAGCTCATTCGGGTGTTCTGACGACAAAATTTTGCAACCCAGGTATGCTTTCTCAACCTCTCGAGATGCTCTAGCGGCTGGTTGTGTTGGATAGGAGAAATTTCTGAGTTTTTTAGGGTAAATAAGCGATGGAAAATCTGCCTGTTTTCGGCCTCCGATTCCGGCAACTTCAGTCCACTTTTGGGGTAGGTCCAAGAACAAAAATGATTCCAAATAGGGTGTTTTACCTAGGGTAGGAGGTGTGACGAGCGCGTAGAAATTCGCGGATCTCAATTCGGACAACGTTTGAACCCCGATCAGATCTCGCATATTGTGTGATTTCTGGGTTCGATATGTTTGAATTGTTGGATCATAGTTATTCTCTTATATGTTGATCTAGACAATTCCAGGATCATGTACAAATTGACAGATCGTGAATCGGAGTCATGGATACTCCGAAAAGGCCAAGCCTAAGGCTAGGGTTACAGAAACTGTCCGATTGTGCGATCATGATCAAACTTTCGGGACATGTGTCCTAGGCATATTGGAACCTTTAGGGACTCTCGGATTGGAATTTTGAGGTCGTGGACCGACGGGGTCAGGAGTTGACTTTTGGGACTTTATCGCTTTTAAGTCCTGAGGCATTTTTAGACTGCTCTAAACTTTGGGAAAGGCGGGCACGCATAATTGGAAGCATATTCCACTATGCGAGGGTATATCTAAGGGTTATTAATGCTTAAGTGAAACTGAGGAAACCTCTAAGAGTATAACTATTTAATTATCTAATATTTACCATTTGTTTATATATTCATATGACTAATTGTGTTGTAAGATTATAAATGTAATGTTTGAACGTATATTAATTAGTGATCGATATGAGCAACAAACTAGTTAAGTATTTAATACATATATTCAATATTTGAAAAGGATGAATCATAGCACTTGGCTTTCATCAGATTGTGGCATATCAATGTATATATATTTTAAGTTTAATTGAGAACAAGTTTATTGAAAGTTGATATAAATGACGGGTTATGGTTTTCAAACCCACCACGAGGGTGCCCCCTAGTTACTTTGAAACAGTTTGGGTTATTTTGATAATGCCCCACGAGTTTCGGGGAAGCCTGAACTGTGTGGTGCGAGGATTGCGACTCAGATTGAAGTGTTATCTCTAAGACCTGCGAGGAATGCGGCTCGGATGGACTTGGTGTCTCCGGGACCTGCGAGGATTGCGGCTCAAATTGAAGTGGTATCTCTGAGACTTGCGAGGAATGTGGCTTGATTAACTTTATGTTTCCGAGACTTGCGAGGATGGAATTGACGGATCAGAAATGAGGGTACACCTACGTGGAGAGAATTTAGATTTTAAATGCTTTTGAATTAAATTGAGGATTTTATATGGTTACCATTATTTTCTTAAGCGTCACATTTGTTTTACATGTGCTAGATGGAAACATACATATAGATTCTAATTAAGTTGTTGATATATATATATATATGTATATATTTATTTATTTATGAACCTTACATGAGTTTCAATACAAGGATACAAGGGTCTTTGAAACTTATAAATCTTTAACTTATTTTATTTTATTATGTTTATTTATCTTTATCTTTTGTTATTCTATATAGTATTAAATAACTTAAGTTTTTCTAGCATATTTTGCTCCACGAGTCTTAAAAATATCCAGACTGTGGGAGCGAGGACTGCGGATCAGGTTGACCAGATGTCTCCTGAGTCCAACGAGGATTACAGGGCAGGACGTGTCACCAATGGTGTCACGAGGAAATGGATAGTGATGGCTTTCCAAGTGTGATTACCCGAATCTAAATGCTTTTATTCATTCATTTAATTATATATTGCCAAGTGAGTAATGCCAGGAAGCTTGGAACAGGAAGCTGAGATGATTATGAGAACTATATGTGGCTTGATCCCTTAATAAGGGTACGTAGGCAACCTAGGGTTCTAGGTGCAGCCACGAGGTCATATAATAAAAAGGTAGTCCAGTTAAGTTCTTATGAAATCTAACACTATTCGGGAGATGTTCTAAGAAATTGAATTGAATGCTGTTAGCATAATGAGCTATTTGATTTGTCAAGGCCTGAGGCCAGAATGACATGATGCTTGATTTCTTTTTGGATATAATTGATACATGCTAGTAGTTGGGTTATATAAACATCTGAGCTTGTTTTACATGTGGAAATTTTTTGGGAAATGTTCAATTTACATGGGAGACTGCCAAATTTTCGGCAGAAGTCAAACTTGAGATATATTGTATTTTTAATGGAAGGGCAAATAGGTCATTTGTGCCTGGCACCCGCCAAGTGTCGAACACGCACAGGGTTCGGCACAGATTCCAAAGTGGAATTTGGGTCGGCTCCTGTCAAATATAGTTGTTGAATAAAAACCCAATTTTCATTTATTAGTATCAATAAATATATAGGTATTATATTAATATTGGGTTGGGTAGAGATATTTCCATATGTCTCACTTAAGTCAAGTCCACATTTGCAAGAAGATATTTGTAATTTGTGCCTAGGGGGATGGGATGCAAGCCAATTGTTGCGTGGACACGGGAAGGCACCTTACCAAGTCAAGTTGAATCAATACTTGCACGTCAGTTGGAGCATGTGTTGGAAGGCAAATCACTATATCAAGTCAAGTCACAAGTCTTTGATCTCATCCATTAATTTCCTCAATATTCATTGATTCATTACTTGTTCACTTGGACCACTGACAAATTTTTCTTCAATTATCTTTTTCCACATAGTGACATGAATAAGAGTCAGTTGTACGTTGTATAGTTTTTTTCTTCTTCTTTTTAGAAAATTTGGTGTAGTCCACTTCTGATGAAATAAGTGAAATTGAACCTATATCTAAGAGCTCCTTTTTCCTTTTTGTATATTATAACTAGAGAGTTCTCCTCATTATAGATTACAAGACGCCACCCTAGATTCTTATTTTTTGTTGAACTCACCCTCGACTCTTAAGTAGAAAAAACCAAAACTTATTATAACATTATGATACAAAAAATTAAAAGAAAAATAATAGGGCCTTCAAAGCATGAACAATGGGGAAACAAAAAAAAAACATGATACAATTGGTAAAAATCAATTTGGTTGCTGTTGAGAATTAAAGTAGTGGGATATTAATTTAAGTATTATGATCATCATTCATTTCATCCAAGCCATTATAATTAAAAATAAAAATAAAATACCCAGCCCACCCCCAATCTCCCCTATCCCATGTCTCTGATGCACCTCTCCTTCCCCCTTTTTTTTTATGCCTATCTCTCTGTCTTCTCTCCCTCTCTCTCATATGGGTTGGGTATGGTAGGAAAAAAAATCCAGATGCATCTCACTACCCTACCTGACTGAGAATTGGTCATCGTCTTCAGCATCTCGCCCTTATTCCGACTGAGAATGGCTCGTCAACCAATCCATATGCATCTCACCACCCAAGCTCTCTTGCTTAACTGGGAGCGTGTTTTGCTCCTTAGTTTTAGCTTTTTCCATTTTAGTTGTTATTTAATTTTAAATTTGTTTTTTTTAATAACCCTTATATTATGATTTATATCCAATGGTAGGTGACCGCAATTTCCTTGGACCACAGGAATCCAGAAGAATGGGACTGAGTAATTCATATACTAATCATTTAACGAGCAACAAAACAAATCAAATCAAAGAATCTGAATGCAAAAAAGGAAGCTGCTATGAAACTCTATGATAAGATATCCAACACTAAATATACTTAAGTGTTTCATCATCATCACTATAATACGAGAAACTTTCGTGTGTAATTGTAAGACCCCATCTAATCTTAACCTAAATTATAGGAGCATTTCAAAATAGACTTGGTCAACAACCAAAGTGTTTTGAAAAACTCTCGTATTATAGTTGTTGAATAAAAACCCAATTTTCATATTTTAGTATCAATAAATATATAGGTATTATATTAATATTGGGTTGGGCAGAGATATTTCCATGTGTTTCACTTAAGTCAAGTCCACATTTGCAAGAAGATATTTGTAGCTTGTGTCCAGGGGGATGGGAAGCAAAACCAATGGTTGAGTGGACACGGGAAGGCACCTTACCAAGTCAAGCCGAGCTAATACCTGCAAGTTGGGGCACGCGTTGGAAGACAAATCACCATATTAAGTCTAAGTCAATAGTTGGTTGAAAGGCAAATCACCATATCAAATCTAAGTCACAAGTCTTCGATCTCATTCATTAATTTCCACAATATTCATTGATTTATTACTTGTTTATTTGGACCACTGACAAATTTTTCTTCAATTATCTTTTTCCACATAGCAACATGAATAAGACTCAGTTGTATGTTGTATAGTTTTTTTCTTCTTCTTTTGAGAAAATTTGGTGTAGTCCACTTCTGATGACATAAATGAAATTGGACCTATATCTAAGAGCTCCTTTTTCCTTTTTGTAAATTATAACTACAGAGTTCTCCTCATTATAGATTACAAGACGCCACCATAGATTCTTATTTTTTGTTGGACCCACCCTCAACTCTTAAGTAGAAAAAACCTAAACTTCGTATAACATTATGATACAAAAAATTAAAAGAAAAATAACAGGGTGTAAACAAAAAAAAAAAACATGATACAATTGTTAAAAATCAATTTGGTTGCTGTTGAGAATTAAAGTAGTGGAATATAAATTTAAGTCTTGTGATCATCATTCATTTCATCCAAGCCATTATAATTAAAAATAAAAATAAAATACCTAGCCCACCCCCCCAATCTCCCCTATCCTATGTCTCTGATGCACCTCCCATTCCCCTTTTTTGTATGCCTATCTCTCTGTCTTCTTTCCCTCTCTCTCATATGGGTTGGGTATGGTCAGCAAAAAAATCCAGATGCATCTCACTACCCAACCCGACTGAGAATTGGTCATCGTCTTCAGCATCTCGCCCCTATTCCGACTGAGAATTGCTCATCAACCAATCCATATGCATCTCACCACCCAAGCTCTCTTGCTTCATTGGGAGCGTGTTTTGCTCCTTAGTTTTAGTTTTTTCATTTTTTAGTTGTTGTTTAATTTTAAACTTGTTTTTTTTAATAACCCTTATATTATAATTTATATCCAAGGGTGGGTGACCACAATTTCCTTGGACCACAGGAATCCAGAAGAACAGAATTGAGTAATTCATATACTAATCATTTAACGAGCAACAAAACAAATCAAATCAAAGAATCCGAATGCAAAAAAGGAAGCTGCTCCAAAACTCTATGATAAGATATCCAACACTAAATATACTTAAGTGTTTCGTCATCATCACTATAATACGAGAAACTTTCGTGTGTAATTGTAAGACCCCATCTAATATTAACCTAAATTATAGGAGCATTTCAAAATAGACTTGGTCAATAACCAAAGTGTTTTGAAAAACTCTTGTATTATAGTTGTTGAATAAAAACCCCAATTTTCATTTTTTAGTATCAATAAATATATAGGTATTATATTAATATTGGGTTGGGCAGAGATATTTTCATGTGTTTCACTTAAGTCAAGTCCACATTTGCAAGAAGATATTTGTAGCTTGTGTTCAGGGGGATGGGAAGCAAAGCCAGTGGTTGAGTGGACATGGGAAGGCACCTTACCAAGTCGAGCCGAGTTAATAACTGCAAGTTGGGGCACGCGTTGGAAGACAAATCACCATATTAAGTCTAAGTCAATAGCTGATTGAAAGGCAAATCACCATATCAAATCTAAGTCATAAGTCTTCGATCGCATCCATTAATTTCCCCAATATTCATTGATTTATTACTTGTTTACTTGGACCACTGACAAATTTTTCTTCAATTATCTTTTTCCACATAGTGACATGAATAAGAGTCAGTTGTGTGTTGTATAGTTTTTTTCTTCTGCTTTTTAGAAAATTTGGTATATCCCAATTCTGATGACATAAGTGAAATTGAACCTATATCTAAGAGCTCCTTTCAAAGAAAAAACACATAAATGGTAAAATAAAGTTATTGAGCAATTAAAAAAGCAAAAGGAAAAAAAAAAATTACCGTTTGCTGACGTTTGAGTTAAATGTTGATGTGCAAAGACTTAAAAGTCTAGTTTACACTCTAGTATGTGGACTTAACAGTATTTTTGTGAAACCAAAAAATTGAAAAGACTTTACAGTCTTTTTGTGTGAGTCAGTCATCATGAGTTTGCATACGAAGACTTCAAAGTCTACTCGAAGATAGCTGTCCATTGCAAGCTCCTTGCCCAATGTTACAAATTATTAAGATGGACCAATGCTCAATAGGATTTAATTAGGATAATTAGTTGATTTAAGGAATGCCTCTTTTTCACGTGTTATTTTTTTATTGACTAGTAAAATATGTGTTTTCATAGATCCTGCATTGATTGTCTTAATAATTTCCTTTGCATCTAAAGAAAATTTATTTAACCCTAAAAAAAATATTACTCCATCTTGAGACGTTTCCCCTTAAACTTGTTTGCTACACTAATAACAAGGTATACTAGTAAATGTTTCAAACCACCTAGGATTATTTTTTCAAGCATTATTGTGGAGATAGCAAAATAGTGTTATTCCCGTTACAAGAAATGTTTTTCCGTTCTGCATGATACATTCAAATGTATTTGAAATTGAATCTACATATAAGGGGTGGTTGTCCACATGGCATGGTATGAGAGCATCATTGAGCTATGTCACTATACAGCAAAATAGTACTCTATGTCACCGAATGTACACAATTCTTTTTATATTAAAAAATTAACCAAAATTTTAAAAATAGTACTTTTATTTTATCGAAATTAAAAAATAGTACTTTTATTCCATCATTAAGCATCTTACTTTTTAACTCAAGCATCATAATTAATTTGGTTTCTATAAGTTATGATGGAACAATTATAGTGTACTTAATTTAATTACCTCCATGATAAAGAGATTCGAATCTAAAGTATTCTTATTTGTAAGAACTTCGAATTGCACCTTGACATTCTAGTCTCATTATGATTGACGTGTGATTCCCATAACATTAATTATGCACTGTATATAGCAGATAATTTATATGGTTTTGTCTTGTATGAATTATGTGGCACTGCTATGATGGATTGTGGTTTCAATAATTGCAGTGTTCTGCGATGTTTCATCAGTGTTTGTTTGTATTGATTTGATTGTGATTCCTTACTAATAGTTTTTTTTTCTTTCTTACACGGTATCATAAGTTCCCAACTTTGTGGATTTTTAGTCACATCTGAAGCAGTCCCTTTTTTTTTTTTTTTTTTTTCTTCCTTTAAATTTCTTTTTTGGGGTCACATGAATCTTCCGAATATGTTAAGTTTAACCATTGCAGGTCATTCATGAAGGTCATCAGAAAGCAATAAAAAGATAAAACTTTAAGAAAATAATAATAAAATAAAATAATAAAAACTATTACTTGGAAGGTAGGTAGGTATATATATAAAAAAAAACACCAACAAAACAAGAAAACAGCTTATATGAAAAATAAAATAAAATAAAACTAGTGAATTATTATTTCTGGAAACAGAGAAGGAACTTGTTTGAACCATATCGGGGAAACAATTAAAGTGGACTGCTTCAAGATGTCATGTAAGTATCGTCCTCTCTAGAAAAATAAAACCGAAGTTGGGAACTTGTTTGGACCAAATCACTTTTGCCTTGAAATTTCATTTCATTTTGTGGGTCTTGGTAATTTCACTTTGGCAGTATATTTCACGTTTTTCCTCTTGACTTTTATATGGTCATTGGACGTGTTCATCTCTTTTTTGGGGATTCCCTCGTTTCTTCTTCCGTGTGTTTTGGCCCTGTTTTGTGTGGAAATTGTTTTGGCACCACCACAGTGTACAGTACAACAATGTTTCATCATTGATTGTTTGTTTGTACTGATTCCTTCTTATTAATGAAATAGTTAGAGCATTTATAATGGGCTCCTTAAATCACATTCTTAGACAAATTTTAGGGAGGATCTGGACAAATTCAACTCCAACTATGCTCCTTATCCACCTCTAGGAGCTCCTAAATCTGAGGAGAGAGAAATGACTCCTAGTTGCTTCTTATAATTTAATGCTGCCTTATTTAATGAGTATTTCAAACCTTTAATTAATGTTTATTATTATTTTATTTATTTAATAGAGATAGACCAATTAAAAAAGAATTATAGCATTTATAACTCCCTAAACTAGAAAGCGTGATTGGAGCTCCTAAAATAAATTTTGTATGTTTTTAGTTAAAATTTAACTAAAAAATAGAGAGCATGATTGTGGATGCTCTTGGAGTTTTCTTTCATTCATTGTTTCATCGGTAAATTAAAGTTAAAAAAAAATGTATTGTTAATCATTAAAAAGAAATAATAAATTTTTTTAAAAAAATAATACTGTTTTGAGGGTTTTTTCTTTGTGAAACTCCCTACTAAAATAGTGTGGGACTCCAGTTTCAGTGGGGTATTGGACGTGTTCAGCTCTTTCTTTGGGATTTCCTTGTTTTTTCTTCAATTTCTTGCCCTGTCTTTTGGCTCTTTAGTTTGATTCTTTAGTGACTTAGATTCCAATTGTGTGGTTTTCTTTGGTCAACACAACCACGCGGACATAGAGTTTTCCATCTCTCTCTGTCGCTTTCTGTCTCTTTCTCTCTTCCATTATTTCCTTTCCTACGTCCCCTACCCTGCTTTCATTATCTCCATTGTGTTTTTATGAATTAATTTTGGGTTTGTGCTAAAATATATTTGAAATTTATTATTCGCATAAAGTTTCCAAGTTGGTGGTTCTCTCTCTCTCTCATTATTTGCTTTAAATTTCCTTTCACTTTTTTTTTGGTGGAAAATATTTTTCCTTTCTTTTTGGTAAAACACTCTCACGTATATTTTTTTTTTTTTTTTTTTCGGTTTCTTAACCTTAACCCTTGTGGGTATTATTGGACATGTTCAGAGTTAAGCTCTTTCTTGGGGGTTTCCTTGCTTCTACTTTAGGAAATTCACACGTAATGTAAATTTCCTTTTTCCTCTTGAGAGTTTATTGTGCTATGATGTTCATATCCATTCAACTCACTTTAATAGCCATTCAACTTATCTGTGGTTTCAATAATTGCAGTTTACTAATAGTTTTTTTTTTTGGGACATTTTGGAAAAAGCAAAAGGAGAGAGAAAAATTTTAAAAGAAGCAAAAATGGACGAAAATGCCCTTATTTATTTTTAGATTTCCTAAGAAATCCAATACATTTGCATGTTTTTGATTTGAAAGTTGAGTGATTTTTTGTCTTTTTTGAAAAAGTTTTGGCTTTTTCCAAAAGTGAAAATTTTTTTATGTCTAAAACCTAAAAAACCTTTTTTTTTTTCTTTCTTACATGATATCATAAAGTTCCCAACTTTGTGGATTTTTAGTCACATATGATCTGAAGCAGTGCCTTTTTTTTTTTCTTCCTTTAAATTTATTTTTTGGGGTCACATATGAATCTTCCGAATATGATAAGTTTAATCATTGCAGGTCATTCATGAAGGTCATCAGAAAGCTATAAAAAGATAAAACTTTAAGAAAAAAATAATAAAATAAAATAAAAAACTATTACTTGGAAGGTAGGTAGGTATATATATATATATAAAACACCAACAAAATAAGAAAACAGCTTATATGAAAAATAAAATAAAATAAAACTAGTGAATTATCATTTCTGGAAACAGAGAAGGAACTTGTTTGGACCATATAGGGAACACAATTAAAGTGAACTGCTTCAAGATGTCATGTAAATATCTTCCTCTCTAGAAAAATAAAACCAAAGTTGGGAACTTGCTTGGACAGTATATTTCATGTTTTTCTTCTTGACCTTTAATGGTCTTGGTCATCACTTTTGCCTTGAAATTTCATTTCACTTTGTTGGTCTTGGTTATCACTTTGGCAATATATTTCACGTTTTTCCTTCCTTTCCTTTTTTTTTTCCTTGACTTTTGTGGTCATTCGACGTGTTCACTCTTTCTTGGGATATTTCTTTGTTTCTTCTTCAATTTCCAGCCCTGTATTTTGGCTCTGTTTTCAGTGGAAATTGTTTTGGCACCACCACATAATATAATTTTTTCTCTCTGGAGAGTTTACTTTTTGGGTTTTGTAGAGAATGTGGTACCAACCTTTGAACCCAAGACCACTATGAGTTAGTGCAAGCGCACTTAACCACAAGGGTAGGTAGAAGGCCAGTCTAGAGAGTTTACATTGGTTTGCTATGATGATGATTAGAGAATTTGGTTGAGGAACTTATATTTACAGTGTGCATCATGTTAAGAGTGTTTGTCCCACATTGAAAAGTTAAGGGACTAAGCCTTGGTTTATAAGGTGTTGGGCTACTCCATCCATTGCCAATTGGTTTTGGGGTGGAATCTCAACTTCCTTCATGATACCAGAGCAAGGCTTCACGTGTTGGGCCCAACGGCCACACGTGCTCCCATGTCACCCAATATGTGTTGTCCACGTGTTAGGCTTGAAAGTTCTCCACACATGCGGGGGGTGTTGAGAGTGTTTGTCCTACATTGAAAAGTTAAGGGACCAAGCTTGGGTTTATAAGGAGTTGGGCTACTTCCCCCATTGCCAATTGGTTTCGGGGTGAAACATCAATAATAATAAAAATAACTGTTTTATAGATAGTGTGGTTGGACTCCATTATGCCTTTTTTTGTACACATGAAAATATTAATGCAACTAGACAATTAGGATACATGAATTGTAATAATCAAAACAAACAATTTAACTTTATAATGTCATCTGAATTTCTAGAGTTAGAAATCGCTTCATCCAATTAAACATTTTATAATGTTTTTGAAATCTATTATTCACGTATAATACGGATAGTAACTACCTACCAAAATATGGAGTTTGGTACACATCCATACTTTTCTTGGGTCAAAAAAGAAATCATTCACCCTTTGACAATGTTTCCAATTTGGTCACCACGACGCAGTATTCCATATCTCTCCCTCTCGCTTACGGGTAAGCTCTCTCTTGGGGATTTCCTCGCTTCTTTAGTTTTTTGTCCTGTCTTTTGAGTCTCTTTCCTGTGCAAATTGTTTTGCCACCACATGGAAAATTCCATTTTTTGACTTGTGCTATGATATTAATTAGAAAAAGGGGAAATTGGTCGCTTTGTCTTCGGATTGAATAAAATTGGTGGTTTCATTCATGAATTGAAGTTTATCTTTTTATTGCAAAAAAGAAAAGAAAAGACACCAGACCCACGGGCTCTACCACCCACAGAAAAAAATAGAAAGTGTGTTCACTACCCTCTCTCTGTTTTTTTGGGGTGGGTTTTTGAAGGGATTGGTTCTTGTGGTTGTTTTCTTGCCAATTCTCTGGCTTTGTGATTTGTTAATTTGTTGTTCTGCTGAGATAATGTTTGAGTTGGTGTGTTTTGTTGGCATGACTTGTAGACTATTGACTTATGTTTTTTTCACATTAAGAATTCCTATTATAATTGTAACTGATTTACTTTAATTCCTGATTTCCTACCGTAAATAGAAATATGAATTTATTATTTACCTGCCCATTAAAGTTTCGTTGTACTATAAATATGACCTCCTACAAGGAGAAGAATACATATAAAATTTCCACAAATAAATATTCTCTCACAGTTCTCATATTTTAGCATGGTATCAAAGCGGCGATCTTGGAATTGCTGACTCTAGTTTCAAAACCCCATCGCCGCTGAGCTGTTGTTTGAGTTGCTGCATTTCCATTTCATTAATCTCTAGTTTGTTTTGCTAGGTATTTGCTCTCTTCCCTTCTTCTCTTTTCAATTACCCAAAAGAAAAATTAAAGCTACCATTTTCATTTTATGTATTTCCTGAGTGTTTGCCGAACCATATTTCCAGGAACTGTCTTTTTCTCATGGCCTTGAGCACCCAAAGAGCCTCTGCATCTCGTACTTCAGCTGAATGGGCTCCTCCCCATTGGAAGCATGATGTCTTTTTGAGTTTCAGGGGTGAAGACACTCGCAGTGGTTTTCTATCCCATTTATACCATGAACTGTACTGGCAAGCAATTAAAACTTTCAAGGACGACCGAGACCTTGAAATAGGAGCAACTATTTCTTCTGAGTTGTTGACCGCAGTCAAAGAATCACATCTTGCCATCATTATTCTCTCCCCAAATTACGCTTCTTCCGCCTGGTGCTTGGATGAACTTTCCAAGATTCTTGAATGCATGCAAGACACCAAGAGAATTCTACCAATCTTTTATCACGTGGATCCTTCCGATGTACGAAATCAAAGGGGGAGTTTTGCGGAAGCCTTCACTAAGCATGAAGAAAAGTTTAGGGTGGTGAATTGGTGGAGAGCTCCTTTAAGAAAAGTAGGCAATCTCTTCGGGTGGGATTCAAAGCATGAAGAGTTTAGTGGAGATGTAGAGATGGTGAATCGGTGGAGAGCTGCTTTAACAAAAATAGCCAATATCTCTGGGTGGGATTCAAAGAATTATCCGTAAGCATGCATGGATTAACAACTTGCTTGTTTCTTAACAAGAGCTCTACTTGGATGTTACGTTTCAGTTCTTGCCTTAATCAATAACCTTGGATGTTATATTTATGAATTAATGGTTATTTTAATTTTCTTCCTTGTAGGTCGGAAGCAGAGCTTATTAAACACATTGTCAAATATGTGTTTAGGAAAGTGCATCCAACGTTCATGTTGTCAGGTTCTCTAGACAAGTTAGTCGGGATTGATTCTGCACTTGAGCAACTACATTTGCAATTAGCTCCCAAAGATAATGATGTTCGCTTTATAGGGATATGGGGGATGGGCGGGGTAGGCAAAACAACCCTTGCTAAGCTAGTTTTCGAGAGAATTTCCCATCATTTTGAACTTAGCTGGTTTCTATCTAATGTGAGAGAGGTTTCTGGAAAGCAAGGTGGTCTAGTTAATCTACAAAGACAAATTCTTTTCCCAATCTTGAAAGAAAATGTTGCCTATGTTGGGGATGAAGAAGCCGGAACCCTTTTCATTCAGAACCGTTTATGGAATAAAAAGGTTCTTCTCGTGCTTGATGATGTGGGTCAACTAAACCAATTAGAAAAACTGGTTGGAAATAAAAAATGGTTCGGTGTAGGGAGTAGAATTATCATCACAACTAGGGATGAGCGTCTACTAGTTGAGCATGGTATAGAGAAACTGTATAAGGTCGTTGTATTAAAGGATGATAAAGCTCTTGAGCTCTTTTGTCGACATGCCTTTAAGAAAGATCAGCCTAAGGAAGGTTTTCAGGAACTGTCACGGCATTTCCTAGATTATGCCAAAGGCCTTCCATTAGCTCTTAAAACTTTGGGGCGTGCTTTGTATGGGAGAGATCAAGATGCGTGGAAGAGTGTGTTGCATAATCTAAACAAAATTCCTGATCCAGATATTTTTGATTCACTCAAAGTAAGCTATGATGGACTAAAAGAGATGGAGAAGAAAATTTTTCTACATGTTGCGTGTCTCCATAGAGGGAAGAATAAAGAGCAAGTAATTCAAATACTAGACTGTATCCTTGACATTTCCAGTCATATTGAGATTGATATTCTTATTGAGAAATCTCTCTTAACTATTGAGAAATGCCACTTTCGTAGCAATATTGTTGAGATGCATGATTTGATACAAGAAATGGCATGGAAAATTGTTCGTGAAGAGTCTCCCGAGCCTAGTAAACGCAGTCTTTTGTGGCATCACAGTGACATTTCTCATGTATTCATGAACAATACGGTAAGAAGTTATTTAGAGATACTATATATACTTGGACCAAAATATATGCCATTTTTCAAAGAGATTTTCTATTTAAACCCCATACTTCTCTTAGTTCACCTCATGTTCTAAGTTCACCCCTACTTTTAATTTAAATTTTCAAAATTTCCAAGAAAACCCCACTATCTTTCCAAACTACCCTTAAATACACCCCAAACTGAAAAATTAAGAATTAAAAGAGATTTTCTATTTAAACCCCACAATTTTCTTTGTTCCCAACAAAAAAAAAACACAAACAAATGAAACCCTAAATCCGAAATTTAATATCTAGAGGAAGAGAACAGCTTTACCTCTCTTCAAGGATTGTAACTGGAATTCTAACACTTGGGTATTGTTGAGTTGAGAACTTGAGAGAGAGAGAGAGAGAGAGAGAGAGTTTGTAAACAGGAAGTTGGAAGGATGTTTCTAAAACTTAATATGAAGAGTGGTGGAGTGTGTGGGGTGTGTGTACTAGGGTTAATTATTAAGTTCGATGACCTTTTTTGTCTTTTTACACAATAATAAAACTTACAGCTTAATGATTTAAATATTGGGGTGAACAAAGAGAAGTGCGGGGTTTAAATAGAAAATCTCTTTTTCAAATGAGAAGTTATTTAGAGATATTAGACTTTAATGAGATGAGATGAATTAACTTTTTCCTTTTTCTTAATTATATATATTAGGGAACAGGAGCAATTGAAGGCATGGTCCTAGCTCTGCCCAAATTAGAAGAAGTGCCCTGGAATTGTACTGAAGCCTTCAATGAGATGCACGGGTTAAGGCTCCTTCACTTTGATAATGTGATGTTTTCTTCAGGCCCTAAATTTCTTCCAAATTCCTTAAGAATTATCCATTGGAGTCGGTATCCTTCCAAATCGCTCCCATCATGTTTTGAACCACATTTGCTTTCTAAACTAAAAATGAGGGAAAGCAAACTTGTCCGGCTTTGGGATGGAGCAAAGGTAAGATTCTTGAAAGAGATTTTCTATTTAAACCCCACACTTCTCTTAGTTCACCCCATGTTCTAAGTTCACCCCAACTTTTAATTTAAATTTTCACAATTTCTAAGTAAACCTCACTATCTTCCCAAACCACCCTTAAATACATCCCAATCTGAAAAAATAAGAAATAAAAGAGATTTCATATTTAAACCCCACAAGGAGAAAATACGTTCTGAGCATGAGAAATAGTAAGTATTAAATTATTTTTTTTGATGATATTTCAGAGTCTTATTCATTGTCTGTTTTCAAGTGCATAAACATACAATTTAACTTAAGTCCACAAGCTTAGCCCATTCATGTTTACACTGAAAAACTTCACGTGGCTTGTTTGACATTTGAATAATTGTCCTTAAAAGAATTCCTTCAAGTTTCAAACTGATATAAATTGTTGTTGCTTCCTATTCTTCCTTGAGTTTTGCAGTGCATTGGTTCATTCTGGCAGCATTCTTATTCGTGCATGTATTAATCTTTTATACTCAAAGTAATTTGTTTTCTGAATCTAAATTGGACCCAAAAAAAAAAAAACACAGCTGCAGACAAAGCAATCCATTGCTCATAGCCAAAGTAGAAGTACTTGTCTTTTGATATACGACGAACCCAGCAAATTGTAGGACCATTATCAAAGCTTGGGCTTCTTCTCTCCCTCTTCTCAGCAGGATAATAAAAACCCAACTTAACAATATTCCCATGAATCTCTTAGTTTCGTGCCTTTTGAACGTGTATGTCAATTAATATAATATGAAGAAAAATTCAATACTTTCTAGAGAAAGAGAACAGTTTTCAAAGAGGTAGGCTCTTCAATGTTCTACGTCTTTAAAAGAGAAACGTAATATGGCATAGGATGTAGAAGAGTTTGTATTTTTTTAAAACTTAATTTGAAGAGTTGTGGGGTGTGTGGGGTGTGTGTATAGATGTACTAGGGTTAATTATTAAGTTGGATGACCTTTTTTGTCTTTTTACACAATAATAAAACTTACAGCTTAATGATTTAAGTATTGGGGTGAATTAAGAGGAGTGTGGGGTTTAAATAAAAAAAATCTTCTTGAAATACGGCATTTTGTAATTTTTTTAATTATAATTATATTGAGTATGGTTGTATTGTACCTTGTTTTAACTTGCAAGGTTTTTTGAAACTTATAATTCTACAACTTTTATGTACTGGCAGGATTTTCCGAATTTGAAATATATGGATCTTAGTAACTCTGATAAATTGACCAGTATCCCAGATTTCACACGCATTCCAAATCTTGAGAAATTGAATCTGGGCGGTTGTAAGAAATTAGGCGAGGTTCACCTGTCTATTGCAGTTCACAAAAAGCTAAAGGTTTTAAGTTTTTATCAATGTAAAAGTATACAGTGTCTCCCAAGTGAGTTGGAAATGGATTCTCTTGAATTCTTTAGTCTTTCGGGCTGCTCAAAAGTGAAAAAGATTCCAGAATTTGGGGAACATATGCAGAACTTGAAAACGATTGTTCTATGTGAGACTGCTATCAAGCATATACCTTCATCAATTGGACGTCTGGTTGGCCTTGTTTGTCTAGATATACATGATTGCAAAAGTCTCTTGGGTCTACCGAGTGCGATATGCAATTTGAAGTCTCTTAAAAGCCTCTATGGCTACGGATGCTCAAAAGTTGGCATGAAAAATCTCAAAACTCTATCCCTTAGTGGATCAGTTGCTTCAAGGGATGGCATTGGGTGGGGCGTTGACCGCATATTTGGAATTAGAAAGAATCCTGACCCTGAGCGTTGGGGTTTGGTGTTGCCCTCTCTAAATCGTTTAGGGTCTTTGACGAAATTAGATCTGAGTGATTGTAATATTGGTGAAGGAGCCATTCCAGATGATATCGGCTGCTTGTCTTCTTTAAAAGAGTTGGGCCTTAGGGGAAACAATTTCGTTAGCCTTCCCTCAAGCATTAGATTCCTTTCTGAGCTTTGGATTCTTCGATTGCAGAGGTGCGAAAGGCTTGGGCAATTGCCAGATCTTCCGCCAAAGAGATCCCCATTATTTGTACATGTAGACGACTGTACTTCCTTAAAAAGGCTGTCAGATCCATCAAAGTTGAGCGAAGGAGCCAATGTGTATGGTTTTATGTTTACTTGTTTTAATTGCTTCAGATTGGTTGAAGAAGAAGGCTGGATTAATAGAATATTTGCAATGATAATGGGATTGGCCGCTGAGGTACACACACACTCTCTCTCGCTGAATGAATATATTTTATATATATATATATATATATATATTCGTGGTTTTCTTTCTCTATAGTAAGTAAATATAATTGTAATTCTTTTAGTACAGGTAAGGTATCATGATGACCGTATTGTATGGCCTGTAAGTGAAATTCCAGATTGGTTCGATAATCATTGTGTGGGAGATTCAATAATTGTGGAGCTGCCACCACAAACATGTAGTGACTGGGTTGGGATTGCTTTATGTGTTGTTTTTGAAGATTCTGCACATCCAGACTACAATTTTTTCCAAATTCGCTTTTCATGGAAACCGTATGATAATACTTTTATAGTCGGGGATCTTAGGTCACAACACCTTTTCGTTTTCTATTTGCCTCGCAATGGTCCCTATCTCAGGGATGCCTCAGGCAGTCATCAGTTATCATTTGAAGGGCAGTATTGGTCAAAAGATTCTGGGAAAAAAGAACTGAAAACAAGCTCGATTATAAAGAAATGTGGAGCCCGTTTGGTGTACAAGAGAGATTTGGAAGAACTCAGCCAAATACTGAAAATCTCGAAGCCAGTAGTATATGGATACGATGACGAGGCAGGCCCAATTGATAGTGGAAGTGGTGGCTCTGATGAGGAAAACTAGTGTTATTCACAAAGTTTCAAATTTATGAGAATGAACCAACCACAAGTTCTCAATCAGCGAAAACAGTATGATAACATCCACAATGGGCTCTCTAAACCACCTCCTTAGACTAGGAGCTCCTGTAGAAGCTCCTAAATCCGAGGAGAGAGAAAGGACTCCTAGTGGCTTCCTATAATTTAATGCTATTTTATTTAATGAGTATTTCAAACTTTCATTTAATGCTAACTATTTTTTATTTTATTTTTTAATAGAGATGGACCAATAAAAAAAGAGTTATAACATTTATGACTCCAAATTAGAGAGTATGGTTGAAGTTGAAATTTTTTAGAGAGCTCATAAAATAACTTTCGTATATTCTTAACCAAATTTTAGTTAAGAAATAGAGAGCACCATTGTGGATGTTCTTAGTAGCAACCATGAGGCAAAACTTGAGACAATGCAATCATCATTTTTGGAAACAGAAAAGGAAGCTGTCTGTATATTAGGGGAAATAATTAAAGTGGACTGCTCTCTGGAGAGTTTGCTTTTTGGGTTTTGTGGAGAATGTGGTACCAACCTTCGAACCCAAGACCACTAGGCAGTGCAAGCGCACTTTATCACAGAGGCAGGTAGAAGGCCAGTCTGGAGAGTCTACTCCCCGGAACTCAGCGCTCTCTCTCGCTCTCTCTCATTCGCGCTCTCTGTCTCTGTCTCTGTCGTTCATTTTCTCCATAGAAATCGAACTGAGATCTCTCTCCGCTGGGTTTCTCTTTCTCATATCAGTTAACGGTAAGCATCCTCTTCCTTTGAATTTAGGGTTTATTCTTCTAAACTAAATTTAGAGTTTTTTCTGTTAAATTAATGATGAGGAAAAACAAGCAATTGGTGGCATTCTCAAAGTTCTAAATTTGACTGCGTCATTCTGTCTCTGTTCATTGTTCTTGTATTAGGTAGGAGGAGAGAGAGTAATTCTCTTGTTACATCTTGTTTGTATAGTTTGCAGGATGTGCTGTAATTTTCTGTTCCTCTATTTAAACTGCTCTGTCAGATTTTATTGTTTTCAGAATGAAATGAACCTAGTCACCTAGTGCTATTCTATAAACAGATAACTCCGGATAATGTACTGAAAACAGACAAGTAAGCTTCTGTATGCCATGAAACTGCACACTGTAAATCAACATGTTTGGTAACTGAGGAGTGTCTTGTTGTGCTTAGATGGTTTCTGCTGTAGGCTCAAGTCCGCATATTGTATACAGTTTGTTGGTCAGGTTATCCCCAAATTTGAGATTTACTTTAACTATGGGTTCCATAACAATGAAGTTGCACAAAAATTGCTCTTAGAATATAATCTTTTGAAATAGTTTTGTCTGAAAATGGACTAAGCCTTCATATAGCTACTTGTACACACAGAAAACAGTAGAACAAATCCTAAAGTATATATATGCTATAGATTTACAAAACAAACTTGCGCTCTGCTTCCATGACTTCATTTTCCCTAAATTGTTTGTCCTTTTCCTGCATTCGAGATATTTTCTGAGTGGATATGACTTGGATTAACTTGTTAATTTCAATGTGTTAGAATATTTACTTCCTATAGGCTTTGAGTAAAAGAACATTTTCAGAGCAACCTTTCAATGCGGTGCTATCAAACTGTTGCTATATTGAAATAATGCGTGGAAATTGTTAGTATAGTTCTGAGTCTTCCGACCAAAGAAAAAAGGGGAAAATGATTAATAATGACGAAAGAATGTGTGTGAAATCTTGGAGAAAGGATGAAAGAATAAGAGCGTGAGAGAGGAATACTGCTTCTGTAGATCTCTCTAGAGCTAAGGTTACAAGGAATATGGAGATATGGACAAGTGTTGGCCTGATAGAATCAGTCGTTTTCCTTAGATTTTCTAGAGTAATGTTGGGGTCTTGTTATTGTGAGGTCAGCTCCATGCTTTGCTGTATGCTCTTGGTTCAGCTGACTATCAGTGTGAAGGTTAACAATGAGAATAGCTAGGCTAATGGCCAATACAAGAATAAAAATGTATATGTTTTAGGCATACAGTTTAGAAATAAGATTTATTTGCTACTCTAATTCTCAATGGAACATATAAATCAAGCATAGTATGAGATTGAAGAAACAAGATAGCAGAAAATATACTTGATTAGTTCTTTATTTGAGATATTGTAAAATTGGTTTTGAAAAAAAAAATTAAAAATATTGAGACGTAAAACAAATTTCTGGGTCATGTTGTAGGTTTTATTAGTTAATACACAGAATAACAATAATGTAACTTGAGATGCAGTGTTTTGGCCCTTTAATATATTTCAATTGAAACTCGTCCCTTCATCTTACAATACCCACTTTTTATGCAGATGAATTGGGAGAAACTTATGAAGATGGCCAGTGCAGTTCACACTGGTGGAAAGGGTAGCGTGAGGAGGTGGGTGAAATTTCAGCTTGAAACTCCTTTTCTCTACCAAGTTGATTCACAGAGGCGGAAGTATCAAGTTTTAGCCTTACTGGTTTTGAGTTAAATATATGTGCAGTTGTTAATTTATATGTGTGCCAGTTTCATGTCTGATATGCATTAAATTGAGCACCTGATCAAGTATTTTACTTCATCAAATTATTGATTTGCAATTTGAGTTCATTATGTGAAGCAGTTAGCCTGATGGCATGTTGAGTGGATTGTTGTCTTTTGTTGTTTTACCATGTTTATTTTATCTTATTCTTGTAATTTTTTTTTTTTAAGATGAGAAATACCTTAATTTTTAGAGTTAACTGCTTTTCCCGGGGGGACAGTTTTTTTAATATCAATTTGTATAACATGCAATCTTTATGTGGTGAATTGCAAACTTAAGTACAATAATCATTTATTGTATGCTGCATTTGGTGCATTAGCTAGTCTAAAGTTCCTCGTTAAACCAGATGATTCCCTAGCTTAAAGAGCCCATAACAGAAAGGTTGTCTCCAATAGACTTAGTGTAATTGTTTTTCCAGTAGAGAGCCTACTCTGGTGGAGAGTGTGATGGGTTCTTCTGCTCTTCTGTATTCTATATTATCTAATGGTGTGTTCTTCTTCTCTTTAGATAGGATTGTTAAACAATTGAGTAGGCAAAAAATAAGAAAGTAATTCAAGTAGTTAAAACTGAGAATTGTTGGAGTTTACCTCAAATAAGCCATCTAATGCTCTCTGCTGCGGAGAAAATGCTATTTCTGATGTACACAGCATTGTCGGGGAATGGTCATTTGGACTTAGACTGCCCTTGAAGTCATTTTATGACCAGTTTTCATTCATAAGTTTTGCACATTCCTGCAATTGTTTGTAATTAGCAAATGTTTGTTGTGTGATCTTCATCTTGTTTGTACGTGATTTTGTTTATTAATTTAATTTCCCAACTTCAGAAAGAAGAAGACTGTTCACAAGACAACTACCACAGATGACAAAAGGCTTCAGAGCACCATTAAGAGAATGGGGGTGAACGCTATTCCTGCAATCAAGGAAGTTAACACATTTACGATGATGTTGTCATCCAGTTCATGAACCCCAGAGGTGAAGCTAACATGCCAGAACTCTGATCCTGTAAATTATTATTTTGATTTTCCTTGTACATTTCAGTTCAAACAAAGAGTATGCCACTATTTGTTATCTATCTTTTAAATTTGAAGTGATTATTTGACTTGTTAACCATTTTGGTGTCGTCCATATTTTAAATGTAGTAGTAATTTATAAAAATGGATAGAATATTGGTGTTGTGTTCTTCTTTAGTGTATTTACCCAATGATTTTATTCCGAGGTTTAGCTGTCAATATGTGCCTTGAATTGGAATTTTTTTTTTCAGTGTTGTATTATCTGGTAAGGCAACGCACATATATACATGTTTAGATGTGTTTGTGCCTGGATTTTCTGCTGCGCATTGAGCCTTTTATTTGGCCTTCTCTGCGCTGTCTTTGTCCCACAACAGCAGCAAGGGCAACGGCAAGTCTTTGTTCACGCAGTCACCTCCCATTACCAATTCAAAAGCCTGTTCAATCCCATCACCGAGGAGAAATACAATCAAAATTAAAAAAAGGGGAAAGAAATTGAAATACAGTGGAGGCGATTAAAAGATGCAAACCTTGTTTCTATGTCAAAGTCCATGAATAGATGTAATTGCGCCATTTTGTTGTTATAGTCCTGCAATGCACACAGTCATCAGCTTCACCCAAGCAGCTCCGGGTGCCAATTCAAATCCACCATGAACCAATCCATAAGCTCGAACGTAGAACCCAATCAGATGATAAACCATCACACAAAAGGCTTAATCTTGGTCCAAAAGGGCAATTCGAGGATATGGTTCTTACCTGAAATGCTTTGGTGAGGTTGCAAAATCACCTTTGTCCTCATGCTCAAACCCTTCAACAACAAAAAAAGAATAAAAGGAAATTTTCATTGTAATTCCAAGCACATGCAAGAAAGAACAAAGACACCAAATTTTCAATCCAACATAATCATAGAACAAAGACTCAAACTTTTGCCTTTATGTCCTTGAGTATCCACAGAAACCCAAGTGATTTCAATAAAAAGTACTAATGTTATTAAGTGGGTGACTTCAAACGCTCTTATAAGAATAATTTGTGAACTCCTACTCGCAAAACAACAGTAAAATGTTTAAAAAGATGAAATTTTCTGTTTTTTTCTTGCTTTTTCTTAGCAAACAAACAGAGGGTAAGTAGGTTTCTACATATTTTATACAGTGTTAAATCTGATTTTTTGTTTGAATGATCTTATATTGAAGCAACCATCTTTACCTTCCACCTGAGAGACTGGTCGATTAGTTCAGAATATAAGCTCCAAATCATATTTCCTGTTAGATGCAGACAGAGAGGGAGACACAGAGATCTTGCCTGCTTAATAATTTTTTGTTTGAGATCCTCAGAGAGACCGCCGGTCCTAAACGATTGATCATGTCATTGTCGGACGGCTGTCGTTGAATCTCAGAGGAGGCGCGATCGGGAGATACAACGGGTGAGGCATCAGAACCGTTCGTCGGAGACGGTGGGGGCGAGTCGGTGCTTGTGATGATGACGGTGGAGGCGGGGGAGAGAGAGGAAAAGAGTCGGGGAGAGAGAGAGAGAGGTCTGGGATGAAGGGAAGGGTGTGGGGCTGATTAGAGGTTTTCCTTCCCTCAGCGACTCCAACAAGTCCCGAAGAGAAGGGAACAGAGCTCAAGGGTAAAAGGGGCAAGCCACTGTTCATAATCCTACAGAAGGAAGAGACCAACCATTTAAGCGGGGGCAAAAACGTCATTTTACTGTTACCATGAACTTAGCTCGTTTCTGTCTAATGTGAGAGAGGTTTCTGCAAAACTTGGTACTCTAGTTAATCTACAAAGACTTCTTCTTTCCCCAATTTTAAAAGAAAATATTATCCAAGAGTTTGGTTTGGTATAACGAAGCTCTTGGGCTCTTCAGTCAGAAGGCCTTTAAGAAAAGTCAGCCTGAGGAAGGTTTCTTGGAATTGTCTAAGTGTTTCCCACAATCAACAATGTGTCGAAGGTCTTCCATTAGCTCTTAAAACATTTCTAGTCGCATTGTGATAGATATTCTTATTGAGAAATCTCTCTTAACTATTGAGAAAAACTATTTTTGCAGTCTTCGTGGCTGCTCAAAAGTGAAAAAGCTTCCAGAATTTGAGGAACATATGAAAAATTTGTTCAAGCTCATTTTAAAAGGTACTGCTGTTAAGAAAATTCCTTCATCAATTGAAGGTCTGGTTGGCCTCGCTGTAGAGGGTATGTACAGTCACAAAAGTCTCTCGGGTCAAATACTCATGCAAAGATCCTCAAAACTTGTCAAGCTGCCATGGGAGGTGGAGTGTTTAGAGGAGCTTGAATTAAGTGAATGTGCTATGAGAGAGCTGCTTGTTTTTATGAAACATATATCTATCCTTTTGTGGATCATCAACTTCAAGGGATGCTTTGGTGAGTTTTAAGAGGAATGTTAAGGTCTTGACATTGTCGATTTAGAAGTCATCGATGCTTTGGACCCAAAGTGTGTTCTCATTAACATTGGAAGAGGTCCTCATGGTGATGAACCTGCTGGATGGCCAGTTATAGGTGGGAATATTCTTCTAAACAAAGAGTTGGGAACTTGCTTGGAAGTTGATTACACTTTGGTATTGGACGTGTTCAACTCTTTCTTAGGGATTTCCTCAATTCTTAGTTTCTTGCCTGTCTTTTTGATCTCTTCTTGAGAGGTTCATTGGTTTTATTATTTTATGGCTTGTGATACGCTGTTCATCGCGAAATTTGGCTGAGCAAGATTATTTTAATAGCCATCTAACTTATCTCCGGCTCAATTCATTATTGCATATGCAATTAGATTACACCACCATGCGACATAGTTTCCATCTCTCTGTATTTCTCTCTCTCTCTTCCTTTATTTCCCCTGTTTTTCATCTATTCCTACAACTTTCGTATTGAGTATTTTCTGAGAGTTTGCAAAACAAGATTTCTAGGGACTTATTTTCTTTTCCAATGGCCTTCAGCACCCAAAGAGCCTCTACATCTTGTACTTCAGCTGAATCGGCTCCTCCATATTGGAAGCATGATGTGTTTTTGAGTTTCAGGGGAAAGAACACTCGCAGGGGCTTTTATATCTCATTTATACCACGAACTGCAGTACTGGCAAGCAATAAAAACTTTCAAGGATGACCGAGACCTTGAAATAGGAGCAAGTATTTCTCTGGAGCTGTTGACTGCAATCGAACAATCACATCTTGCCATCATTGTTCTCTCCCCAAATTACGCTTCTTCCACCTGGTGCTTGGATGAACTTTCAAAGATTCTTGAATGTATGAAAGACACCAAGAGAATTATACCAATCTTTTATAAGGTCGGTCCTTCCGATGTGCGAAATCAAAGGGGGAGTTTTATGGAAGCGTTCACTAAGCATGAAGAAAAGTTCAGTGAAGATGTAGACAAGGTGAAGCGGTGGAGAGATGCTTTAAAAGAAGTTGCCAATCTCTCTGGGTTTGTTTCAAAGAATTATCAGTAAGTATGCATGCATGAAACGTGCCCAACAAATTTAGAGAGCTTTACTTGGACGCTAAGTTTTAGTTCTTCCTTTGATGCAACATCCTTGTTAATTATGTGTAATGTGTACCCTCTTGATAGTTAGTTTACTTTTCTTCCTTGTAGGTGTGAAAGAGAGCTTATCAAAGTCATTGTCGAACGTGTGTGGACCAAAGTTACTCCATTTTGGTTGTTAGATTCTCAAGAGAAGTTAGTCGGAATTGATTTTGCCCTTGAGCAACTACGTTTGCAATTAGACCTCAAGGCAAATGACATTCGATTTATAGGGATATGGGGGATGGGTGGGTTAGGCAAAACAACCCTTGCTAACCTAGTTTTTGAAAGAATTTCCCATAATTTTGAACTTAGCTCGTTTCTATCTAATGTGAGAGAGGTTTCTGCAAAACATGGTACTCTAGTTGATCTACAAAGACAACTTATTTCCCCAATCTTAAAGGAAAATATTATCCAAGTTATGGATGAACGGTCAGGAATCTCTCTCACTAGAAAATGTTTATGCAATAAAAAGGTCCTTATTGTCCTTGATGATGTAGATCAATTAAAACAACTTGAAACACTGGTTGGAGAGAAAAATTGGTTTGGTTTGGGGAGTAGAATTGTCATCACAACTAGAAATGAACGTCTACTAGTTGAAAATGGTATAATGATAGCATATGAGGTCAAGGTACTAAATGATGATGAAGCTCTTCGGCTCTTCAGTCAAAAGGCCTTTAAGAAAAGTCAGCCTGAGGAAGGTTTCTTGGAATTGTCTAAGTGTTTCCTACAATATGCCAAAGGTCATCCATTAGCCCTTAAAACTTTGGGAATTCTTTGTATAGGAGATATCAAGATACATGGAATAGTGTGTTGTGTAATCTAAAGAAAATTCATGATCCAGAAATTTTTGATTCACTCAAAGTAAGTTATTATGGACTAAAAGAGATGGAGAAGAAAATTTTTCTCCATGTTGCATGTTTCCATAAAGGGAAGTATAAAGAGGAAGTTATTAGAATACTAGATATGAACCATGACATTTCTAGTCAGGTTGTGATAGATATTCTTGTTGAGAAATCTCTCTTAACTATTGAGAAAATCCACTCTCGTTTCGACACTGTTGAGATGCATGATTTGATACAAGAAATGGCATGGGAAATTGTTCGTCAAGAGTCTATCCAAGAGCCTGGTCTACGCAGTCGTTTGTGGCTTCGCGATGATATCTCTCATGTAATCATGAACAATACGGTAAGAAGTTATGTAGAAATATTATGTTTGGAAGAAAATATATGTCATTTCTTTTAAAACAATATTAAACTTGATGCAATTTACCTTCTTTTTTTTCTCTCTTAATTGTTAGGGAACCGGAGCAATTGAAGCAATTGGCTTGCATTTGCCAAAATTAGAAGAGGTGCATTGGAATTGTACTGAAGCCTTCTCTAAGATGCATGGATTAAGGCTTCTTGAATTTGATAATGTGATCTTTCTTCAGCCCCAAAAGATCTTCCAAATTCCTTAAGAACTATCAGTTGGAGTTGGTACCCTTCTAAATCACTCCCATCAAGTTTCGAACCACTTTTCCTTGTTGAACTAAAGATGAGTCACAGCAAACTTTCCCAGCTTTGGGATGGAGCAAAGGTGAGAGATTATTGAAATATGGCATTTTAGAATTCTTTTATATACATAATTTGGATATAATTGTAACTTGTTCAACTAAGGGTTTACTTTAAATTATTATTTTACAATTTTTATGTACTGTACAGGTCTTGCCAAACTTGAAATGTATGGACCTTAGTTTCTCTGACCAATTGACAAGTACCCCAGATTTCACAGGCACTCCAACTCTTGAGAATTTGTGGCTACAACGTTGTACGAAATTAGTTGAGGTTCACTCGTCTTTTGCAGTTCACAAAAAGCTGAAATATTTGCAACTTACGGTGTACAGGTATTAATAGTCTCCCAAGTGAGGTGGAAATGGATTCACTTAAAAGTTTTGATCTTTCTCAGTGCTCAAAAGTGAAAAAGATTCCGGAATTTGTGGGACAGATGAATAGGTTGTCATTTCTTTTTTTAAGCGGGACTGCTATTGAGGAAATACCTTCATCAATTGAACGCTTTGTCGGCCTTGTTAGACTGGATATAAATAATTGTGAAAGTCTCTTGCGTCTACCGAATGGTATATGCAATTTGAAGTGTCTTGCAAAGCTGGGTATGGAGGGATGCAGAAAAATTGACAAAATGCCAGGGCAGATGGAGTGTTTAGAGCGGCATGATTTAAGAATAATTGCTATGAGAGAGCCGCTTGTTGCTAAATCATCAACTCCAAAGGATGGCTTATTTAGAAAGAGTCATCCTGACCCTGACCTAGAGGTGTCAAACGGGTCGTGTCGTGCCGGTCCATCCCATTTAAACTCGTGCTTTTAACGTTTTCGTGTCGGGTCGGACCGGCCCATTTAGTAAAATTATTGATCCCGGCCCGGCCCAAAGCCCATGTCCATATTGAAACGGGTCGGGCCGGGCCGGGCTCGTGTCGTGCCCGTGCTCGTGCTCGTGCCATACTCGGGCCTAAGAACCAATCCATTTAATTTGAATTTTTTTCACTTCATTTTTTTTTTCACTAGATAATTCAAATTATAAACATTAAAAATATAATTAGATGCAAGAAATGATGAACTATTTGAAAACATTAATCAATCAAACATCCAAACAATATGAAAATGGCATAGGGCAAAAAGTGTCAAACTCTACAAAGTCCACTTCAAGTTTTCATCTTTAAACAACTTATTATTTTATATGTGAAATAATGTCTT
>NC_024131.1:19485679-19502595 GCF_000346735.1 Prunus mume
GGGAGGGGGCCTGCCCTAGCTCTCCCCCTTGCCATGGCTAAGGGCAAATGGGTGGAGTTGCTCTAAGAGCCCAAATTATATATATAAAAAAACCTATATGAAATGGACTTTAAAAATATACCCAAAACCCATTTATAATATAACAAAAAGGCTTTTAACTTCTTTTAAATTACAAAACTACCATTGATTTCTTAAAACAAACTCAACTCCAAAACCTCATAAAAAAAGTCCAAAACACTCAATAGGGCATCAAAGTAATTTAATAATCAAAATGAAATTCAATAGGGCCCAACTATCATTTTTTAGGTTTTTTTTGGGTTTGTTTATATAAATTAAATGGTGTATGGTTTATCTATATTATTAGTGTTAAGAATGAATATATGACTAAATATCTCTATAATTTTTTCTCTCTGGAGAGTTTACTTTCTGGGTTTTGTAGAGAAAGTGATGCCAACCTTCGAACCCAAGACGGCTAGGAGGTAGTGCAAGCGCACTTAACCACAAGTGCTGGTAGAAGGCCAGTCTGGAGAGTTTACTTTGGTTTGCTATGATGATGATTAGAGAATTTGGTTGAGGAACTTATATTTACAGTGTACATCATTGATTGTTTGTTTCTTGTCAATGGCGGAACCAGAAATTTTTCAATGGGTGGGCTAGCTAAAGTTATTAGCTTAAAATCTAATGATAATTTTTTTTTTTGTACTTACATTTTCTGTAGTAAAATGCTTCTTTTTTGGAGACAAATTAATAGAAATTTTTTTAAATTGATGTTGGGACAAACTTTGACACCAAATACAAATGTGGAAGACCTCTTACTATGCTTATTGGTGTTGAAATTGTATATATATTTATTTATTTTTAGTTAAAATATTATGCTATAAATATATTTAATTTATTTTTTTCCCAAACCTTCCCTAGGCTACAGCCAAGGGCAGCCATTGCCTTGGTTCCGCCCATGTTTCTTGTATTGATTCGTTCTTAATAATTAATTAGAGTTTTCTTTCTTTCATGGTTTCATTAGTGAATTAAAGTTATAAAAAAATGTATTATTAATCATTAAAAAGTAGAGAGCTTAAAAGGTGAAACATTAATAATAATAATAATAATAATAAAATACTGTTTTATAGATAGTGTGGTTGGCCTCCAATATGCCTTTTTTTTGTACACATGTAAATATCAACGCAAATAGACAATCAGGATACATGAATTGTAATAATCCAAACAAACAAATTAATTTTATAATGTCATCTGAATTTTTAGAGTTAAAAATTGCTTCATCCAAATAAACCTTTTATAATGTTTTTCAAAACTATTGTTCACGTATAATACGGATAGTAACTACCTACCAAAGTATGGAGTTTGGTACACATCCATACTTTTCTTGGGTCAAAAAAGAAATCATTCACCCTCTGACAATGTTTCCAATTTGGACACCACGACGCAGTATTCCATCTCTCTCCCTCTCTCCCTCTCTCCCATTATTTGCTTTTTTCATAGCCCTGTCTCTCTCTCTTTTTCATATGAAACTGACTTGGGGAAGCTCTTTCTTGGGGATTTCCTCGCTTCTTCTTTAGGTTTTTGTCCTGTAGTCTCTTCTTTGTGCAAATTGTTTTGCCGCCACATGGAAAATTTGAATTTTTGACTTGTGCTATGATGTTATTTACAGCATGAACAGTGGAGAGTGTAAATTCGGGAGTGTAAAGTCATTTTTACATCCCCTTTACACCTTCGGGGGTGTAAATATGTTTTTTGCTCTAATGGGGGTGTAAATTCGGGGTGTAGCCGTGGGTCATAACCTTTTATGTTAACTTTTATTCTTTTTTATTCTTTTTTTTCTGGTGGGTCCCGCCTGAAAGGGATGTAAAAATATATGTAAATATACATTTTATTTTACATCCTCATGGTGGTTATCTATATTTACATCTATTTACATCTCCCTATTGAAGACGATTCTGGTGACTCGGGGTGTATATTTAATATACACCCCCATATACACCCCCAACTGTGTGTATGCTCTTAAAAACGAAAATTGGTGGCTTTGTCTTCGGATTGTATAAACATTGATAAAATAACAACTTTTTTAAACCATATAAAACTAACCGCATATAAATATCTTCTTATCCCCAGTTTCATGTCTGCAGTTGATAATTGATATGTGCCCCAGTTTCATGTCTGATATGCATTATATTGAGCACCTGATCAAGTAGTATTCTTCCGCACCTGATCAATTTATTTTGAACCAAATAGCATCATCATTGAACAATCTTTTTTTTTTCTCCTGCCCTTCTCTCTCTCTCTCCTCTTTCCTTTTTTCTTCTTTCCACTAGCATTCTTCTGCCCTGTGGGAGAAAAAAACAGAGGGGAGGGTGGGGGAAACGCAAGGTAAAAAAAAGACTTAACTCTGTTAAAGTGGTTAAGTGAGATGGCAGGTGTCAAAAAAATAAGCCAGGGACACACGAAAACATGGACAGAGGATCTGAACCCTACAATATAGCTACCTCAACCAATGAGTTGATTTGCACTGATAGTTTCTCAAGTCTCCCATGCCATAGTTTTAACTTGTGCTCTGCTTCCAGGGGATCATTTTTACCTTGTGCATATACCTCTTCTTTAGTTGTTTTCCTAAATTATTTGTCCTTTTACTCTGTTGGGGATATTTTCTGAGTGGATGGTAATTACTTAAGACTTGGATTAACTTGTTAGTTTCAATGTGTTGGGATAATTACTTCCTATAGGCAGTGAGTAAAAGAACATTTTCCAGAGCAACCTTTCTATGCTGTGCTTTCATACTGTTGTAGTGAAATAATGCGTGAAAAATGTTAGTATGGCTATGAGTCTTCTGACCAAAAAAAGGAAAAATGTACTGAATTTGAGAACATGTCGATCCCATTTAAGTGCTGTACAAGGAAGGAAGGGACAATTATCCTGCTCCCTATATATCTGTGCACATGTCTTAGTTAAACTATTATTTTTGTTACATAATTCTAATCTTCATCCTCAATTTTTAAATTTTCTTTTGTAAAGATTGTTCATTGATGATGCTATTTGGTTCAAAATAAATTGCATTGGGTTCAAAATAAATGTATAGAATGTGGCAGGATGGAAAATGGAAAATTCATTTTCATGTTTGGTAATGCTAACTCACAAACTAATCCCTATTAAGAAGTTCATTGTAATCATGTGTTCAATTCCCTCTGCATCATTAAATACTAGACTGAAAGTTGATGACATAAATTTCTTAGGCTTCAGGAAAGAAGAAAAGAAAAGCCAAGGACACGATCACTTCTGGTGAGAAGAAAGAGAACTCATCCCAGCAAGGAAGTTTCACTGAGGTGTCGGTGGAAAACATTAGTCCTTTCACTTATTTTTTGACTTTGGTGTTGATTCGAAAATCGTGGATTTTTTAAAACTATTTCTTTCCGGATTGTTTTCTTTTGCTCCATACTTTGGTCACATCCATACTTTTTTTGGGTCAAAAAAGAAATAATTCACCCTCTGACGATGTCTTCAGTGGTCAAAAAAGAAATAATTCACACTCTCTCTCTCTCTCCCCCATTATTTGGTTTCTACTGCCCCATGTCTTTCATCTGAACTTTCCTGAATTAACTTGAGGAAGCAAACATGGACAAGACCCTCCTAACTCGGATTACTTTGATTTTGCAATGTGAATGCAACTCTATAGGAAAGGAGAGATAAGCAGCATTCTTAATTAGCATTGACGCTCGGCTTTGATTATTTTTTTAAAGAAAGATTAATCGGATGAAAAGTTCATTCCATTACTGTCATATCAATGCTTGTCATATCAAACCTGGAAAAAGCAAAACAAAAAACTGGATTTTGTAAGTACCTTGGCACCCGATAACTTTGTTGAGAAAAGAATTTCCTTGAAATTTCCTCTCACTTGTTTGGTGGAAAACATTTGTCATTTCACTTTTGTAGTACATTTCCTTGATATGTCAAAATGAAATAATTAGCTTTTTTTTTCCTCTTGAGAGCCTACAATTTGATGTCAGAATGAAGTGTTAGATCAAAGGTCTGACGTGGATAAGGCTACCGAGTTTTAGAATTTGAATGATAGTTCTTTATCCTCAAGTTCTTTTGAATGAGGAGCTTTGTATTGTACATAACTCTATCACTTAATAGCTGATATCCTGATTTGTAGGAACAGCTTTCTGCTTTTCAAACTTGTACTTTTGGTTAAGCAAACTCTATCACTTAATACAATCATTATAAATACAAAGCTGCAGCCATATTGGTTAAGCGAACTTTTCATGTTATTTCAAAGTCTTACGAGAAGACCAACCGATTCTACCATCGGAGACTCTACAATTGACATAAGAAAAGACTCACCACACCGACACTTAAAAATAACTAAAAAAGAAACAAAATAGAAACCCTGTTGTTTCTCTCTCTCTCTCTTCCATTATTTCCTTTCCTACGCATCCCATCCCTCCTCTTTTCATCTATTCCTTCAACTCTCGGGTGCATATTGTAATTTTCTTTTTTTCATTTTCTGGTGACAGTTAACTTCGCATCTTGTTTTTGGTTGGATTGGTTTGTTTTGCTGCCAATTCTCTGGCTCGTGATTGTGGTGCTGTTCCGCTGAGCTGTTGTCCGAGTTGCTGCGCTTCCATTTCATTAATCTGTAGTTTGTTTTGCTGGGTATTTGCTCTCTTCCCTTCTTCTCTTTTGCTTATAATACGTTTTCAATTACCCAAAAGAAAAATTAACGCTACCATTTTCATTTTATGTATTTTCTGAGTGTTTGCCGAACCAGATTTCCAGGAACTGTCTTTTTCCCATGGCCTTGAGCACCCAAAGAGCCTCTACATCTCGCACTTCAGCTGAATGGGCTCCTCCCCATTGGAAGCATGATGTCTTTTTGAGTTTCAGGGGTGAAGACACTCGCAGCGGTTTTCTATCCCATTTATACCATGAACTGCAGTACTGGCAAGCAATTAAAACTTTCAAGGACGACCGAGACCTTGAAAAAGGAGCAAGTATTTCTCCGGAGTTGTTGACCGCAATCGAACAATCACATCTTGCCATCATTGTTCTCTCCCCAAACTACGCTTCTTCCACCTGGTGCTTGAATGAACTTTCCAAGATTCTTGAATGCATGCAAGACACCATGAGAATTCTTCCAATCTTTTATCACGTGGATCCTTCTGATGTACGAAACCAATGGGGTAGTTTTGCGGAAGCCTTCACTAAACATGAAGAAAAGTTCAGTGAAGATGTAGACAAGGTGAAGCGGTGGAGAGATGCTTTAAAAGAAGTTGCCAATCTCTCTGGGTTGGATTCAAAGAATTATCAGTAAGCATGCATGGATCAACAACTTCTTTGTTTCTTACTAGAACTCTACTTGGATGTTACGTTTCAGTTCTTGCCATAATCAATAACCTTGGATGTTATATTTATGAATTAATGGTTATTTTAATTTTATTCCTTGTAGGTCGGAAGCAGAGCTTATTAAACACATTGTCAAATGTGTGTTTAGGAAAGTGCATCCAACGTTCATGTTGTCAGGTTCTCTTGACAAGTTAGTCGGAATTGATTCTGCACTTGAGCAACTACATTTGCAATTAGCTCCCAAAGATAATGAAGTTCGCTTTATAGGGATATGGGGGATGGGCGGGGTAGGCAAAACAACCCTTGCTAAGCTAGTTTTCGAGAGAATTTCCCATCATTTTGAACTTAGCTGGTTTCTATCTAATGTGAGAGAGGTTTCTGGAAAACAAGGTGGTCTAGTTAATCTACAGAGACAGATTCTTTTCCCAATCTTGAAAGAAAATGTTGCCTATGTTTGGGATGAAGGAGCCGGAACCTTTTTCATTCAGAACCGTTTATGGAATAAAAAGGTTCTTCTCGTGCTTGATGATGTGGGTCAACTAAATCAACTAGAAAAACTGGTTGGAAATAAAAAATGGTTCGGTGTGGGGAGTAGAATTATCATCACAACTAGGGATGAGCGTCTACTAGTTGAGCATGGTATAGAGAAACTGTATAAGGTCGTTGTATTAAAGGATGATAAAGCTCTTGAGCTCTTTTGTCGACATGCCTTTAAGAAAGATAAGCCTGAGGAAGGTTTTCAGGAACTGTCTCGGCAATTCCTAGATTATGCTAAAGGCCTTCCATTAGCTCTTAAAACTTTGGGGCGTGCTTTGTATGGGAGAGATCAAAATGCGTGGAAGAGTGTGTTGCATAATCTAAACAAAATTCCTGATCCAAATATTTTTAATTCACTCAAAGTAAGTTATTATGGATTAAAAGAGATGGAGAAGAAAATTTTTCTGCATGTTGCGTGTCTCCATAGAGGGAGGGATAAAGAGCAAGTAATTGAAATACTAGACTGTATCCTTGACATTTCCAGTCATATTGAGATAGATATTCTTATTGAGAAATCTCTCTTAACTATTGAGAAAAGCCACTTTCGTAGCAACATTGTTGAGATGCATGATTTGATACAAGAAATGGCATGGAAAATTGTTCGTGAAGAGTCTCTCGAGCCTGGTGAACGCAGTCTTTTGTGGTATCACAACGACATTTCTCATGTATTCACGAACAATACGGTGAGAAGTTATTTAGAGATGCTATATATACATGGGCCGAAATATATGCCGTTTTTCAAATGAGAAGTTATTTAGAGATATTAGACTTTAATGAGATGAGATGAATTAACTTTTTCCTTTTTCTTAATTATATATATTAGGGAACGGGAGCAATTGAAGGTATAGTCTTACGTCTGCCCCAATCAGAACTGGTTGACTGGAATTGTATTAAAGCCTTCAATGAGATGCATAGGTTAAGGCTCCTTGACTTTTATAATGTGATGTTTTCTTCAGGCCCTAAATTTCTTCCAAATTCCTTAAGAATTATCCATTGGAGTTCGTATCCTTCCAAATCGCTCCCATCATGTTTCAAACCACATTTGCTTTCTAAACTAGAAATGTGGAATAGCAAACTTGTCCGGCTTTGGGATGGAGCAAAGGTAAGATTCTTGAAATACGGCATTTTGTAATTTTTTAAATTATATTGAGTATGATTGTATTGTACCTTGTTTTAACTTGCAAGGTTTTTTTAAACTTATAATTCTACAACTTGTATGTACTGGCAGGATTTTCCGAATTTGAAATATATGGATCTTAGTTACTCTGATAAATTGACCAATATCCCAGATTTCACACGCATTCCAAATCTTGAGGAATTGAATCTGGAAGGTTGTAAGAAATTAAGCGAGGTTCACTCGTCGATTGCAGTTCACAAAAAGCTGAAGGTTTTAATACTTGATGAATGTAAGAGTATTAAGAGTCTCCCAAGTGCTTTGGAAATGGATTCTCTTGAACATTTCTCTCTTTGGGGCTGCTCAAAAGTGAAAAAGATTCCCGAATTTGGGGAACATATGCAGAACTTGAAAATGATTAATCCCTGTGAGACTGCTATCGAGCAAATACCTTCATCAATTGAACATCTAGTTGGCCTTGATTATCTAAATATAAGTGATTGCAAAAGTCTCTTGGGTCTACCGAGTGCGATATGCAATTTGAAGTCTCTTAAAACCCTCTGTGTGAAAAGATGCTCAAAACTTGATAAACTGCCAGGGGATATGGAGTTTTTAGAGGAGCTTAATTTAAGTGGAAGTGCTATGAGAGAGCCGCTTGTTGCTATGAAAAATCTCAAAAGTCTAACCCTTAGTGGATTAGTTACTTCAAGGGATGGCATTTGGTGTGGCCTTGACTGTTTATTTGGAATTAGAAAGAGTGGTGAGCCTGACCCTTGGGGTTTGGTGTTGTCTTCTCTAAATCGTTTAGGGTCTTTGACGAAATTAGATCTGAGTGATTGTAATATTGGTGAAGGAGCCATTCCAGATGATATCGGCTGCTTGTCTTCTTTAAAAGAGTTGGATCTTAGTGGAAACAATTTCGTTAGCCTTCCCTCAAGCATTAGATTCCTTTCTGAGCTTCTGTCTCTTCAATTGGAGAGGTGCAAAAGGCTTGAGCAATTGCCTGATCTTCCGCCAAAGAGAACCTCATTATTTGTACGTGTAGACGACTGTACTTCCTTAAAAAGGCTGTCAGATCCATCAAAGTTGAGCGAAGGAGCCAATGTGTATGATTTTATGTTTAGTTGTCTTAATTGCTTCAGATTGGTTGAAGAAGAAGGCTGGATTAATAGAATATTTGCAATGATATTGAAAAACGCCACAGTGGTACTCTCTCTCTCTCTCTCTCTCTCTCTCTCTCTCTCTTTGTGTATATATATATATATATATATATATATATATATCATGGTTTTCTTTTTCTATAATAGTAAATATAATGGTAATTCTTTTGGTACAGGAAAGGTATCCTGATGACGGTATTGTATGGCCTGGAAGTGAAATTCCAGATTGGTTCGATAATCGAAGTGTGGGACATTCAATAATTGTGGAGCCGCCTCTACCTCCACAAACATGTAGTGACTGGGTTGGGATTGCTTTATGTGTTGTTTTTGAAGATTCTAATAAATATTTGGAAAATCCAGCCTATGCTCTTTTACATGTAGCTTCGCAGGGATGGCATAAGAAGATTGAAGTCGGGTGTGTTGAGTCACAACACCTTTGGGTTTTCTATTTGCCTCGCAATGATCGCTGGCTCAAGGATGCCTCAAGTCATCGGTTTTCAATCACAGGGAGTTATTCAATCAGACCTGTGAACGAAAGATTCAAAATAAGCTCGATTGTAAAGAAATATGGGGCCCGTTTGGTGTACCAGAGAGATTTGGAAGAATTCAGCCGAATTCTGAGAATCCCGAAGCCAGCAGCACTACATGCATCCGGTGACGAGGAGGCAGGCCCAATTGGTAGTAGTGGAAGTGGTAGCTCTGATGACCGCGATGAACCAGGAATTTGTTGCTCTAATGACGACAATGAACAAGGAATTGGTAGCTATGAAAATGAACCAGGAAGTTATAGCTCTGATGACGACGATGAACCAATCAGCAAAAGATTCAACAAAGTCTAAATTATTTTGTGCTTGGTTCAGTCATTCAATGAGGTAGGAGGAGAGCTGTTCTCTTTTTAATTTCAACGTGTTAGAAATATTTACTTACTCTTTTTCAACAATGCAACTCCTCTCATAATTTTATATCGACATTGGTAAAATAACAACGTTTTTTAAACCTTATAAAACTAACGCATATAAATACCTTCTTATCCCCACCCTCTTACTCTTTTCGCACTTTCGCCCAACTCCCCCGAACCGAACTTAGCGCGCTCTCTCTCTCTCTCTCTCTATCTCTCTCGTTCATTTTCTCCATAGAAATGGAACTGAGCTCTCTCTCCGCTGGGTTTCTCTCTCTCTCTCTCTCTCTCTCCCTCTCTCTCGTATCAGTTAACGGTAAGCATCCTCTTCCTTTGAATTTAGGGTTTATTCTTCTAAATACAATTTAGGGTTTTTTTCTGTTAAATTAGGCTTATCGAATTGGGGGTTAAGGTTGATGATTCTTTCTGTTAAATTAGGCTCTGTTTTGATTTGGGAATTGAATTGAATTGATTAGGCTCTGTTTAATTTCTGTTATTTCTGTTAAACTAGGCTTGTGTCTAATTGATCAAATACCTTCATCAATTGAACATCTACTTGGCCTTGGTGAATTTCATATAAATTGTTGCAAAAGTCTCTTGGGTCTACCGAGTGTGATATGCAATTTGAAGTCTCATAAAATCCTCTGGGGGCTAAGTTGCTCAAAACTTGACAAACTGCCAGGGGACATGGAGTCTTTAGAGGAGCTTTATTTAGACGGAAGTGGTATGAGAGAGCTGCCGCTTGTTATGAAAAACCTCAAACGTCTAAGCTTTGCTAGATCATCAACTTCAAGGGATGGCATTGGCATTGGGTGGGGCCTTGACCGTTTATCTGGAATTAGAAAGAGTCATCCTGACCCCTGGGGTTTGGTGTTGTCTTCTCTAAATCATTTATGCTCTTTGACAAGTTTAAACCTAAGAGATTGTAATATTGGTGAAGGTGTCATCGCCACTTCTCTTCTTTAGAATATTTAACATTTCATGGAAACAATTTCATTAGCCTTCCCGTGAGCATTACATTCCTTTCTAAGCTTAAGTCCCTGGACTTGAGGCGGTGCCAAAGGCTTGAGCAATTGCCAGATCTTCCGTCAACGACATTATTTGTATATGCAGACGATTGTACTACCTTAAAAAGGTTGTCCGATCCATCTAAGCTGAGCGAAGGAGCCAAAGTGTACCATTTTGAGTTCACTTGTCTTAATTGCTTCAGATTGGTTGAAGAAGGCTGGATTAATAGAATATTTGCAATGATAATGGTACACACACTCTCTCGTTTTTGTTTGAATTAATAGAATATTTGCAATGATAAATAAAATGATAATTCTTTTGCTATTCAATACAGATTCCTCTCCGTACCTTTTTGTATGGCCTGGCAGTGAAATTCCAGATTGGTTTGATAATCGAAATGTGGGAGATTCAATAACTGTGGAGTTGCTTCTGCAACTACCTCCACAATCATCATGTAGCAGCGACTGGGCTGGGATTGCTTTATTTGTTGTTTTTGAAGATGCTGAATATTTGCAAAATCCAGCCGCCCTTGTTGGATGTGTTTTCAAAATTCAATGATTGCGGGGTCCATCTGAGACTTTTGAATTTGGGGATCTTAGGTCACAACACCTTTGGGTTTTTGTTTGCCTTGCGATCATCCCAGCTTCATGGATGCCTCAAGCAGTCATTGGTTTTCATTCGAAGCACATTATTGTGCATACAGATCTTCCAACACACTCAAAACAAGCTCAAATATAAAGGAATGTGGGGCCCGTTTGGTGTATGAGAGAGATTTGAAAAAATTCTGCCGTTTGGTGTACGTTGACAAGGCTGTCCCAATTGGTAGTAGTGGAAGTGGTAGCTCTGATGACGAAATTGAACCAGGAAGTGATAGCTCTGATGACAACCATGAACCTGGAATTGGTAGCTCTGATGACGACAATGAACCAGGAAGTTATAGCTCTGATGACGACGATGAACCAATCAGCAAAATATTCAAGAAAGTCTAAATTATTTTGTGCTTGGTTCAATCATTCAATGAGGTAGGAGGGGAGCTGTTCTCTTATTACATTTTGGTTATATACTTGTTGAAAAAAACCTTTTCCATTTCCAAATACATAAATCAAGCATAGTATGAGATTGAAGAAGTAAGATAGCAGAAAATAGACTTGATTTGTTCTTTATTTTAGATATTGTAAGATTTGTTTTGAAAAAAAAAAATTTGAGACGTAAAACAAATTTTTGGGTCGTGTTGGAGGTTTTATTGCTTAATACACAGAATAACAATAATGTAACTTGAGATGAAATGTTTTGGCTCTTGAATTGTTTAATATATATTTCAATTGAAACTCGTCCCTTCATCTTACAATGCCCACTTTTTATGCAGATGAATCGGGAAAAACTTATGAAGATGGCCGGTGTGGTTCGCACTGGTGGAAAGGGTAGCATGAGGAGGTGGGTGAAATTTCAGAATGAAACTCCTTTTCTCTACCAAGTTGATTCACAGAAGCTGACGTATCAAGTTTTAGCCTTAATGGTTTTGAGTTAAATATGTGTGCAATTGATAATTTTATGTGCGCCAGTTTCATGTCTGTTATGCATTATATTGAGCACCTGATCAAGTAGTTTACTTCATCAAATTATTGATTTGCAATTTGAGTTCTTTATGTGAAGCAGTTATCCTGATGGCATGTTGAGTGGATTGTTGTCTTTTGTTGTTTTACCGTGTTTATTTTATGTTATTCTTGTAATTTTTTTAAAGATGAGAAATACCTGAACTTTTAGAGTTAACTGCTCTTCCCAGGGGGAACAGAAAGTTTTATCTTTTATTAATTTGTATAACATGCAATCTTTATGTGGCGAACTGCGAACTTAAGTACAATAATCATTTATTGTATGCAGCATTTGGTGCATTAGCTAGTCTAAAGTTCCTCGTTAAACCAGATGATTCCCTAGCTTAAAGAGCCCATAACAGAAAGGTTGTCTCCAGTAGACTTAGTGTAATTGTTTTTCCAGTAGAGAGCTTACTCTGGTGGAGAGTGTGATGGGTTCTTCTGCTCTTCTGTATTCAATATTATCTAATGGTGTGTTCTTCTTCTCTTTAGATAGGATTTTTAAGCAATTGAGTAGGCAAAAAATAAGAAAGTAATTCAAGTAGTTAAAACTGAGAATTGTTGGAGTTGACCTCAAATATGCCATCTAGTGCTCTCTACTTTGGAGAAAATGCTATTTCTGATGTACACAGCATTATCGGGGAATGGTCATTTGGACTTAGACTGCCCTTGAAGTCATTTTATGACAAGTTTTCAATCCTAAGTCTTGCACATTCCTGCAATTGTTTGTAATTAGCACATGTTTGTTGTGTGATCATCCTGTTTGTACGTGATTTTGTTTATTAATTTCTGTTCCCAGATTCAGAAAGGAGAAGGCTGTTCACAAGACAGCTACCACAGATGACAAAAGGCTTCAGAGCACCATTAAGAGAATAGGGCATGAACACTATTCCTTCAATCAAGTTAACATATTTATGGATGATGTTGTCATCCAGTCCATAAACCCCAGAGGTGAAGCCAACATGCCAGAACTCTGATCCTGTAAATTATTATTTTGATTCACCTTTTCTAATAGTTGATGATTTTCCTTGTACATTTTTGGTGACCATACTAGCGGCATGCAGGCCTAATTTAACACCGTTTCACAGGTGACCCTCAATGACATAGTTGTCTTATCTGAACTTGGCTTTCTGTTTTGTCGAGAGAGTGACTTGCTTGTGATTGCAGGAGCATCGACGTAGAGCTAAGAGTTAAGCGCTTAAATCAATTTAAAGCCGTTTGGTTGCTAAATGCAAAAAAAAATTTATCAAAAAGATTTTTTCATTACTACTGCATAAAGCACTACATTACATAAACAACCACATATGCCTTTAATAGAGCTTTTTCAGTTCAAACAAAGAGTATGCCACAATTTGTTCTCTATCTTTTAAATTTGAAGTGATGGTTTAACTTCTTAACCATTTTGGTGTCTTCCATATTTTAAATATTGGTAGTAATTTAGAAAAATGGATAGAATATTGGTGTTGTGTTCTTCTTTAGTGTATTTACGTAATGATTTTATTCCGAGGTTTGGATGTCAATATGTGCCTTGAATTGGAAATTTGTTTTCAATGTTGTATTATCTGGTAAAAGAACGCACATATATACATGTTTAGTTGTGTTTGTGCCTGGATTTTCTGCTGCGCATTGAGCCTTTTATTTGGCCTTCTTTAGATTTTTGTCATATTGGTTTAGAACTTGACATAGGATCTTCTCTGTTGTACAGTTGAAAGATATTCTTTCCAGTATATTATCAGCCATTTGGGTAAGTGTGCATGTGATCCTTATATTTTGTTCTTGCTTTTGTCCTCAAAAGAGGACTTGGAGAATTCTTCATGGCACCTTTAATTATTTTCAGGGCCAGATAACTTAGACAATTTGATGAAACTGGCAGAGTAGTTCCAGAAGCAAGCGCCTGGTGCTGGTGCTGGTGCTGCTGGTGGAACCACTCCACAAGAGGATGATGATGACGAGGTCCCTGAGCTTGTTTCTGGTGAGGCCTTTGAAGCTGCTGAGGAGGAGAAACAAGCTTCGTAGAGGGTTTCAAGGGGATTTTGTGTTTCATTTTATACTTGGTTAATTTTATCTTTTTGGTTAAAATCTAGTTTTACCGATTATTGTGTTTAAAGATTACTTTCCTGTTTTTAGATGATTGTTATAAACGCTTCAAGTAACGAAACCCTTTTAAGCCTTCTGATTCTGGAGTTGTGGCAACGAAACCCTTCCACAAACGTACTTTTATTTCACTCTACTTTCCTCATCAAGTTGAGCAATTCCTTCCCATTATTATATGTAGTGTGAAATTAAGACTCGTTCCTTAATTTACAGATAATCTTTTTTACTTGAACAATGTGATAAAAGAACTTTCCTAGCTAGCTAGCTTGCTAGTTGACCGGGGAAAACTTCAAAAGTAAAACCGCTTAAACTTGCCCACTTATCATTTCTAGAACATCCATATTTTTGTGCCTCGAGGGTAAAAAAAAAAAATTAATTATCCATCGAAGCAGCAATCGTTTGGAGTGGTTAAGAGCAATTAATTAAGGAAAATATAAGTCCACAAAACATTATTATATTAATCAGATTAAAAAAAGGTAGTAATTATTGAAAGAAAAAGTTGGATTTAGGTTGGTGGCCTCAACATGCTGGATCAATAGAATTCCAGGTTGCACATTAGCTTTTCTTAACCTAATACACGGATATAAACATACGTGCAATGCAAGTTATATATTTATACGTACAGAAAGGATAATGTTTCTTACTCATGATAGGTGAGAAGGAATCTACTTTTTTTATTAATGTGATATTTACAGGAAATAATAAAAGTCATAGGATCATAAGAATTAAACTGATAACATCAAGGGCGGCAAGAAGCTTGATCCCACAGCTATATATAATCTTCATGAGGCCCTGTCAGATAAAATCAAGATCCTCAATCAATACAACCCAAAATAGAGAAAGCAAACTTAGCTAACCTACGAGCGAGGCTTCCGAACATATAAAGGAAAGGAGCACTTTGAGTTCATGAGTAACAACTATTAATCACTTGAGTTAGGAGCTTTTTTTGCAATATAAAAGTGCTCTTTAAGTATATAGTCATATCACATCAGGATGATGTCGTGGTATGATCGTCCTATAAAAGTCTCTTTGTAATAATTTTTTCTTCCTTTTTAATCAAAAGAAATTTAAGTGAGAAACCCCATTATTAAAAAATAAAAATAAAAAACCTTAGGATACATAACATATATTAACAATTGAGCTAGAAGCCTTTTTACAATATATGGCAATAATTCTATTTCTCTTAATTGCAATAATTTCTGAGTCGGATGAGTTTTTGGGTTGAATATGATTTAGAATAATTATTTAAATATTTTTACAATTAGATTTGATTTTGGACCTTTGGATCTGTATTTTTAGCATTGAAAACAGTCAGAAAAAATGTTGGCTGTTGGGTAAAGGATCGACGGTATAAGCTGATTGGGTTTAATTAAGGCATTAATTAATAAAACCTTCATACATGATATTTGGAGGAAAAAAACCCAAAAATGACCAAATGACCAATTTCTTTAATTTAATAAGGGAGCTGATTTTCCCACTCCCATTTTCTCCACTTACACTCTTTTTTGCTTTTTCATACTTAACACTCTCTGTACGCTAAGTTTTTTTTAAAAAACCAAGTATGTGAGTACTATTTATCTTTATTGTAGTTAATAGATGATAAATGTTTTGGGTTAACATATTTATAGGTAGAAGAACCAAAGAATGCTACTAACCAAACTGTCATTAGGAGCTTAGATATGCAGAGTGTAAGACATGCATAATAGTCTCAGATTATTCTTTTATAATATTAGTAAGTGATTGTACATGTCTTCTATTAATAATACATTAAAATGAACCTGGTGGGTGATCACAAATTGTTAGACCAATAAGAAACAAAAAGAAGAAGAAAGTCCGCCCTATGCTGTCTGTTGGTGCTGGTGGCGTCTAGAATTTGTGTTAGTTTCCTTGCAAAAATGAACAAACGCTTGAGTATTTTATTATTTGATGATGTAAGCTATTATGAAGGCCAGTCTCTAGGTGTTAGTATGATTTAAGGTTGCAGAATGACTACAGAAGTAGTGAAATGGCTTGTATGTGCTTGCGCTGCTGCTTGCGTGCGTCAGTCTGGCCGTGGCCGACATCGGCAAAGAATGAGCTGTCAAAATAAGTGTAATAGTCTTTGCTTTTATCAACGGAATTGTTATCATTCAATTATCATTATTTGTGTATGGAGTTAGAACCCCCTACAGAATTGCTTTCAGTGGATCCTTATTTTCTTGTTTAGCAGGAGTCCAACAATGGTTAACTTTATTTCAAAGTGTTGACAGGATATTATTTAGTAACACCGCATATCCCTTTTTTTCTAATTGCAAAACCAAAGAGGACAACGTGAGAATATTGATAAACTATATTATGATTGAACAACTATTAAATTGGATATAACTGTAACTCCAAAAGCGAGAGTGGTTTTCATTGTGAGGGAGAGGGAGAGTTTTAGCTGTGAGAGAGAGAGAGAGAGAGAGAGAGAGAGAGAGAGAGAGAGATCAGCTATTAAATTTGAAATTCTCTTTCAATGATGCGACTCCAAAACAGAGAGTGGTTTTTTTAGGAGAGTAGTGGCATATCCAGAATTTGAAAGCTGGTTGGGCGGAACTTACCTAATAAACTCAACTATACAAGCGAATTTGACATAAAAAATACACGTGAGAACCAAAGATAGATGAGAGAATCGAAACCAAAGATTGTTGTTGGATTAGTAAATCGAAACCAAAGATGAAAAAATCCAGTTGAAAGTTGTAATCATGCATGCACAAAGAGTAACTATATAAATAAAGGAAAACTTATTAATAGCACAAACAGAAGCATCCTCTTCTATATAATGATGACAAAAAAAAAAGCAATAAGCTAGAATATATGAGAAGAAAACGTTGGAAAGAAAAAATAAAAATAAAAACTGATGAGGGAAAAAAAAAAAAAAAAGAGGAAAAAATAATATCGGATGAGGGGTAAAAAGAGCAACTATAAGAGTGAGTAGCTATAGTATTTTAATGATTGTTGGCTTTAAACATTCCTAGCAGAGAAAAAGAAATTTTTATACAATTTTATTGTCTTACATTGGAACATATGCGTCTGGCTGGCTCTCTAGATGTCACACAGCCTAAGATGTGGCTGGCTGGCTGGGTGGCGTAGAGGGTTTTGTTTCGTTTTTCTTGGCTGCCACTAGGAGAGGGAGGGTTTTA
>NC_024131.1:19509931-19537734 GCF_000346735.1 Prunus mume
GATGCTCAAAACTTGACAAACTCCCGGGGGAGATGGAGGCTTTAGAGTATCTTGACTTGGCGGGAACTGTTTTAAAAGAGCCGCTTGTTATGATGAAAAACCTCAAGTTACTATCTTTACGTGGGTCAATTGCTAAACCAAGACGCTGGTTGGGCCTTGCTGGCTTATTTGGAATTAGAAAGAGTCCTGAGCCTTGCCCTCAGCCTTGGGGCTTGGTGTTGTCTTCTCTTAATCGTTTATGCTCTTTATTGGAATTGGATCTAAGTGATTGTGATCTAAGTGAAGGGGATATCCCCGATGATATTGGTTGCTTGTCCTCTTTACGAGAGTTATATCTTAGAGGAAACAATTTTGTGAGCCTTCCTGCAAGCATTAGATGCCTTTCTCAGCTTTGGTGTTTTAACTTGGAGAGGTGCAAAAGGCTTCAACTACTGCCAGATCTTCCATCAAATAACGAATTACACGTAAATGTAAATGATTGTACTAGCTTAAAGAGGTTGTCATATCCATCAAAGTTGAGCAGCAGATTCCCCAATTTGTATGATTTTACTTTCAGTGCTGTTAATTGCTTTAGCTTGGTTGAAGATGAAGGCTGGAGTGCTAGAATAATTTCAACAATAATGAAATTGGCCACTAAGGTACACACACACACACACACACACACACACACTCTCTCTCTCTCTCTCTCTCTCTCTGTGCATAAATGATATTGGGGGAGGTGGGGAATTGAACCTAGAATCTCGGGTGCAAGGGAAATATTCTTAACCACTTGACCTACAAACCCCTTGCATAATATGTAATGGTTCTTTTGATGCAGGGAATGTATCCAGATTTGTACGATAAGTATATTGTATTCCCTGCAAGTGAAATTCCAGAGTGGTTCAATGTTCAAAGTGAGGGACATTCACTAAATGTGGAGCTACCTCCAGAATCATGCACCAGCTGGCTGGGGATTGCTTTTTGTGTTGCTTTCGCAGATCATCAGGAAAACTTGGGAAATTCAACATTCCTTGATGACTTTGATTGTTTCAGAATTCAATGTTCATCCGGTCCGTGTTGGACTTTTGAGAAGATAGGCCATATTCTGTCACCACACATTCTGGTATTTTATTTGCCTCGTGATTACTGTTGGGAACAGTTTTCATTCGAAATGTATTACGGCACATCTAGAAATTTGAACATATTTCTGACATGCTTGAATAATGTGAACAAGTGCGGGGCCCGCTTGGTGTACGAGCAAGATTTGGAAGAAGAACAACTGAACTGGACACTGAAAATGCTGAAGCGAACAGTGCAAGAATATGGTTGTGACGGGGCAGGTCCGAGTGGTGGAAGTGGTAGCTTTGACGACAGTATTGAACCACGCTGCAAAAGAATCAAGCAAGACTAAATTGTACTTTCTTTTGCTTTTGGCGAGAAGAGAACAGGTAAATAAAGAGAGCATCCCATGAAGGAAGTTTCCTTGAAGTTTGTAAGTGTCAGTATGTTTTGTGGCTTTGATAAATAAAAGTGAATCCTTCCTTGATGCCTTGAGCCGTATCTTTACCGATTCTTTTGTTTTAATCTACGCATCCATGCAAAACAAGGGTTGCAATGCAAACCGGTGAGTTTTGGTGGGAAAAGGAAATAAGGATTACTCATCCACGTGAGGGACTTGTAAATACATAAATAATTGATGTAAAAAGACACAAAACAAGATGATATATTCCCACGTCGGAGAATACAGGCCAAGGTTTAAGTCCCATCAGCGCACCAAATTTCTGCATTATTAGGCAATTACATGGTGGTGGTCCAGTTCGGATTGGAAAAATTTACCAATTTGGCCAGTTATCTGGCCAATTTCAATGGTAACAATTAGAAAACCGGACCTACCCATCAGAACTTATCCGGTTCAGTCGGTTTGGCCAGGTCTTCGGTATAAATGCCCAGCCCTAACATAATTGAAGCAACAAGGCATCATGGAGCCATATATATTTTGCAGGTATAATCTCGTGTAATCCAATTTTCATAATCTGCATTGAGTAGAAAAATATAGAATATTTAGGGGTGGAGAGGAAGCATTGGGAGGAGGAGTGGAGGCTACATGTATATTAATTTTAATAAAGAAGAGAGAAAAGGAACAACAGTGATTGCAAAGAAAAATTATTGATTGTATGGTGTGTACAGTGGTCTAGAGCTATATATATACACTAAATTTGAGTAGAAGCAATCTAGAATAAGTTTGTTGCAAGGAATATGGAGATGCTGCCAAGTGTAGGTGAATGATGCAATTGGCCCTTTTCTCTAGTTCTTCTACAACAGTGATGAGGTGTTCTCCAGCTGTGCTTCATTCTTTGCTTGCTTCTCTGTGTGTTCCTGGTTCGCTGTGATGGAGGATTGAGAGTTTGCTGCTTGCTTTATTGCTCTGTTTATTAGCATGCACTGTATGCTGCCCCTGCATGTGTTTTTGAGTTTCAAGGGTGACATTCTCTTTCTTCATAGGTATATGAGGGATGGGTGGAGTAGGAAAGACTAATGGAAACATGCCATTTCTTGTATCAAGTCATGGATCTATATCTGATAATGCTTCTCAATAGATTTAAGGCTTCTCAACGGCTGAGAGTGAAAACACTCTGAACTATTTAGAATCCTTATCAGATATGTGGATGCATGACTTGATACAAAAATGACATTCACAATTGTTCGTTAGGAGTCTAAAGAGCCTGGTCGATGCAGTCGATTGTGGCTTCGTGACGACATTGCTCATGAACAATATGGTAAGAATTTATATAGATATAAGACCGAACTGGGAACAAACTATGACTTCTTTTAGCAAGATATTGGACAAAATCAGCTTACTTTCATTGCTTACTTCTTATGTGGTATCTTTTGTAATGGTTTTCCTTTCTTAATCTCATTTCAGTTCTCTGGAAAACAAGTTGGCATTATCGGCTTAGGAAGCACTGGCAAAATTAAAGCTTGGCCTCAGACTCTTGCATTTTGATCGTTGTGTGAATCTCTGATCACTTCTGAAGAGACCAATGACATTGTCAGATGTTGACGTCATCGATGCTTTGGGTCAGGGTGTTCTCATTAACACTGGAAGAGGTTCTCATGGTGAAGAACCTCGGTGTCTGCACTGCTGGATATTTATGAGAATGAACCAACCACAAGTTCCTGCTCAGCAATGTAATACTGTGGCAGATTTAATTTGTTTCAATCAGTTTTATAAGTAACGGAAGCACGTTATAGTCCAGAAATAGCAATATTTTCTCTGCAAAACAAAACAAATTCCGTAAATCATTGTGCATTATGTTATACAGAATTTGAGAACATGTCAATCCTCTTTAGCTACTTTAGGATTGATTGGCGGTGTTTTAGAAATCAGAGAAGGAAGCTGTCATGGAAAACAGAGAGTATCTCATTTCTATTTGACATCAAAACATTCTAATGATTCTTCTAATAAATTGGCCAATCTAAGAACTATATTAGGACAAATTATGACTACAAAATCTACAAACTACTGCAACTAAAGGATTCTCAGGTCCCCAGTCAACAAGACGCTCCTAGCTAGTCTGTTACAAACTGCGCTGAAATTTCTTCTCTCAAATCTGAGGTTACTCGATCTATTATGAGCTACTAATCTTTGCCAAAGTGGCTCTTGGGGGTCAAATATTGTACATCATCGAGTTCAAGACTGGGCCGAAGACCACATAAATTTGGGATTTCTTCAGAATCATCAGGAAAAACAGGCCTAAGGTTCACTCTTGGTTTGCTTGCTGGCAACACAGGAAGTGGCACTTCGCCTTTAAGAATCCTCGCTGCTTCCTTCATGGTTGGCCTCTTCACATGGTTTGGGTGCACACAAGCAAGTCCAGTCATCAGTGTTCTTTCCATCTCTACCATATCGAACTTCCCCATCAACCTCCGATCAGCAGCTTCAATCAGTTTCCCATTTTCCCACATGCCCCAAACCCAATCAACAACCACTGTTCCATCATCCTCCACCGGCTTTCTCCCTGTTGCCACTTCTAACACCACCACACCAAAGCTATAAACATCAGTTTTAACAGTTGGAACACCTGAATAAACATATTCAGGAGCAAGATATCCCATTGTCCCAGCTGGTATAGTTGCGTCTCTTGCAATGGAACTATGTTCGTACACTTCTGCTAGACCAAAATCCCCAAGTTTGGCATTAAAATCTGCATCAAGCATTATGTTGCAGGTCTTAACATCTCTATGTATTATTTGCCTCTCACACTCCTCGTGAAGGTATGCAAGAGCAGAAGCAACTCCAAGAACTATATTAAGTCTTTGCTTCCAGGATAGAACAACTGAGGAATTGAAGCTTTTGTGGAGAATTTTGTTAAGGCTTCCATTTGGCATGAGCTCATATACCAGGACTAACTCATTACCCTCACAGCACCATCCATGAAGCTGAACCAGATTCTTGTGTCGCAAACAACCCACCATAGTTGCAAACTCAGTAGTAAAAGGACTCCGCAGACAACCAATCTTATCAGCCCTCTCAAACCTCTTGACTGCCACTTCTCCACCGGATGGCAGAGACCCTTTATAAACCTTAGCTGATGCCCCTTCCCCAACAACTCTGTTTCGGTTAAATCCCATTGTAGCTGATCTTATCTCTGCAAGTGACAAACTTGTTGGAACTCTTTTTGCCTCAACTCTACAAATTTGGCCTTCTCGGCTCCTTCTGGCAATGACCTTTCTCTTCTTCACACATATAAAACAAATAACAAAAAGAAATGCAAATATAGAGAAGAGAAATGCAGCTAAACCTCCCAACCCAAGAGCCATCTCCACCATCTTTGTTTTTCTTTCATGAGAGTGATCAACAGGGCTGCTGTTGATACTTGAATCTTCTGGTGAAGAGCACATGAAACAGTCCCCTTCTTCAACAGCATCCATAGGAATCCCAGGTGGAAGAGACCCAAAAGTCTTGAATTTCCATCTGTCAACAATGTGAATTGAAGAGCCCTGCCCATTAGAAGCAGAAAACCCAACACGCATGAACTCCTTGAATTGCTTGGAGAGATCAATCTGAGCAACAAGGAGAGGAGTTGGAGGCCTAGTTGACGAATACCCGACCCAAACCCGGATCATCTTGATTGCATCTCTGTACTCAATCCAAGCAGTAATCTCTCTCCCACTTGTCAAATCAATTCCTCTTGAAACAACATCAACAGAAGCTACAGAAACAACTGTGTTTATATCAATGCCAATATGATTCCCATTGATGTCACCAACCATAGGGTCAAATCTGGTATCAAATTCCACAGCAAAGAATGATTCTTTTGAAGTTGACATTGTCTCTGGAAGGCCCATGTACCCTCTAGAGGAACTGAGAGAATCCACATCAGGGGTGATGACAAAGGCAATGCCATCTCCACAAGAACACAATTGGGAACTTGGTGTGATTGAGAAAGAGAAGCGGCACAAGAAAGAAGCAGTGACATTGGTTTTAGAATCAAGAAACCGGATTGGGTAGGCATAGAAGGCTCTTCCAATCCCAGAAGTAGTGGTAGAAGAAGAAGAAGAGGGGCAGGTGGTGAGTTCTTGAGTGAGGCTAATGGCATTGTTGTTGATGTAAGCGTCACCTGAGAGCGTGACATTGTTTGTAGCAGGCGAGAATGGGACAGAAATTGAAGGGCATGTGAGGTTAACGAAGAGAAAGAAAAGGACCCAGATGAGAAATGGATGAGATGAATGCATTACTGTAAACCAAACGGGAACATAGCAACTTTCTCGGGAAAAAATGCAGAAACTTTCTCGGAAAAGAAAAGGGAAATAGTGATAAAGTACCAAGATTTTCCTCCCTTCTTTGTGTCTGAATTTCTGTGAATGCTTGACCCAATCTTGATACTTGAAGTTTAACGAGTTGCAGACAGGAGAGAGAGGGAGAGGGAAAAGAACCCCATTTGATTGATCAAGAAATACCCAAATTGAGTCCAAGGCCAGACTCTGTTAAAATGCGTTGGTCCAGGGGCACTATGGGTGTGTGAAGAAATTTGTTGGGTGGCATTAGCATGTCCTGGGTTTAACACTTAAAGAATAGACAAATTTATAAATAAACTCAATCCTAGACATGTATTTATAAAAAAACCCAAGCACTATTTAAACATAGAAACACACCCAAAATCAACCCTAAAGTCAACTTTTTGGGTGTGTTTATAAATGGGTTTTGAGTGTGTGTAATGATGGGTTTTGGGTGTGTTTATAAAATGTTTTGGGTGTTGGGTTTTTTTATAATTTCAACCTCCATTTTGGGTGTTTTAGTGAAACTCCCCAATTGAAAAACAAAAAAGAAAAGAGCCCCAAATATGAAACCATTCATAAATCGTAATTTCGCTCCAAATCATAAGTCCTACAATGATTACAAGAAAAAGAACGGTCATTTGCTTGTTTTTTCTCAGCTAAGATCTTCTTGTTTTTATCAATCAAAAAATATAAAGTGTCAATATGTCCTTTTAGAATTTAAGGGGAATATGACAATTAGACCACCAATTCACTAACTTTCATTTTTCCACAACTATCCAAATTTGTTTCACCCAATTATAACTTCATATTAGTTTTCAACACATTTTTCAATTCGAACTCACTAAATCGTATCTCCCTACCGTATTGTTTTTCGAAATCAAAATCAAAATGGAAGTCGAATGAAGATAAAGATGAACATTCCATAAGCATAACATGACCTCCTTGGGAGATTTTCCATGAAATGTTCAACCTTGTCAGTGCATGTGACTTAGATAAGACGTGTGGTATGCCTTATTTTGACATGTTTTCACCCAATACTTGGTTCTAGATTTTCCCTTTCCCACAAAATAATATTTCTATTTTCCACTCTTGATTCGACAAAACCCCAGATTTTTTGACAAATTTGGATTTCTTGAGTGATTGTTTTCCTCTTATGACCAAAAAGAAAGATGACCTCTGCAAAATCCTAATGTTCTTGGCTCCTCCTTGTCTCTCACTCTCACATTCTCTGAGTTCAGTTTATTTCACAGAAAATTTTAGGGTTTCAACTTCCATGTTGGAGTTTTAAGCTACTTGCAAACTATGGTATGTTTCTTCGCCCACTACCCATTTGAATTTTGGCTACATTTTCCAATTAAATTTCATAGTTTGCTTTTGAAAAGTTTTGATTTACTTGAATGGTCCTTTGTCATGTTAGTAGTAACTGTCTTGATGATTTTTTTAAAGCCTGTTGAGTGTTTGAGGGAGTGTGATTATGGACTTTTTCGTCAGAAAGATTGCTTTTTGAAGTAGAGTTTTTGAGTGTGAAGTGGTGGGTGTTCTGGGGACCCTTTACCTGTTGCATTTTGTTGCATTGGTCTCCTCCTTTTAGTTTTGTGGTCAGAAGAATTTTGCTTTTATTGTGAAAGCGATAGATTTGGTTGTGTAACTTGAGACTGGTTCCTAATAAGTCAATGTCATATGTGCTGTGTGTTTGCTCTGTACCTTATTTAATAGGATCTTTTCTTCTGTTTACTGATTCATCCAATCTTCTTCTTTTTCATGTTCTCACATTATTGTAAACCTTTTTTTTGTTTTCTTTAAAGAACTTTCATATTGAGAATGGCGATAGCATACTAAACTCACACACACTACACAGATGCTGGGACTCAAACCTAGGGCCTTTTTTGGGGAAACAATTGCTCCAAACCACCACACTAGTGGGTTTTTTACTGGTAAACTTTTAAGTCTCTATTTTTGTGGTTGCTTCTATGCATCCAATTATTGAGTTGAGTAAATATTGGGTTTGTGGTGTGTGATTGTTTGTTTTGTTATTTTGCGCTACTAATCTACAAATAGGGGAGAAACATGCTAACGTTAGCTATGAGTTGCTGCAGATGACTGTTTGTCAAACGTGTGGTGATGGTGACAGAAGCTATGAAGATGGTTTGATCTACTGTGAAAAGTGCCTGAATTATGCTATTATTGATCTGTATTGTTTCCATTTTTCTTTTGTTTGTGTGTTCTTTTTTTCTTTTTAATTCAATGAAAAAGAAGTGTCATTACTGTGATTTATATACCACATTATCCTGAAATAATTGCTCCATTTCCTGGTTATTGAAGTCTGAATTTTGTCCTTAAGAGTTAGTTGTTCGAATGCAAGATGCATGCATAAAGGGGTTTTATCCCAAGTGATCTCTGAACTTTTCCTAAGTTTTTATATGAGTCTTTATAAAGGGGTTTTATCCAAGTGATCTCTGACCTTTTAATAAGTTTTTATATGTGAGTCTTTAAGGGCCCGTCTGGTAACGTTTTCGGAGAGTGTTTTCTAAGAATATTTTCAGAGAATGAAAACAAGAAAACAAATTTGCATTTTCAGGAAATGAAAATGCGTCTGGTAGATTAATTAGAAAACATCTTCAGAAAACAAAAACAATGAAAATGTGTCTGGTAATACAATTTGAAAATAATAATATGTGACTTATTTTCAATTGTATTTTTGCTAATTTCAGTTTTTTTTAATAAAAAAAATCTGCCATTTTTCGAAGACAAAAATTTATAAACAATAAAAAAAAATGTATAATTTAACAAATAAAAAATTCTAATGTTTTTTTTAAGACAAACTATCTTATCTCATTTCTTTTTGAGTGGTGATTTTCCCACTCATTTTTCTCCTATTTTATCCACTTACACTCCTTTTTTATAACTAAAAAAGGAGTGTAGGTGGATAAAATAGGAGTGGGGAAATCATTGCACTTCTTTTTCTCTTTCTCTTTCTTTCTTCCTTTCCTTCCTTCCCAGGCCCGTGCCCTTCTTTTTTCTCTTTTTCTTTCTCTTTTCCTTTTTTCTTCTTCTATTCCTTCCCAGACTTTCTTTTTTCTTTCTTCCTTTTTCTCTGTTTTCTCTTCTCTTCTTTATAGATTCTTTCTCTTCATCTTCCTCTCTTATTTTTTATTTTCTTCTTCCTCTCTCTGATTCTTCCTGTTCTTCTTCTCTCTTCATACCCATCCTCTCTCTGTTTTCATTTGTTAATGGTTGGTGGTGGTTCGATTGGGTGGTGATAGTGGTTCAACTGGGTTTGTGGCAGTTATGGGTCGATTGCTTTGGTGGTGATCGTGCTTTGGAGGTGCCGGTGCGGCAAACTAGACGATGGGTCTGGATCGGGGGAGATGGGTTTCCACAGTGGTGCTCCTCAGTTGAATTTTTTTTTTTTTTTTTTTGGGTCTGGTGCTTGATAAGTAAATCACGATTTTAGAGATTTTAGAAGAAGAAGAATAGCTATGGAGAATTTCAAAGACAAGAATCGATGTTGATTGGAGAAAGAGAGATGGAAAAAATGAATTATAGTATGGACTGAAAATGAAAACGTTGAAAATGAAAACAACATAATTTCGTTTTCAACTTTTGTTCATGAATTGGATTTGTTTTTGGAAAATATTTTTAGGGAAAACAGAAGCGTTCCACCGAACAGGTTTTTGCCAGAAAACAGGAAATGAAAACAGAAAACGGGCCGTGAAAACGATACCGAACTCGGCCTAAACTTCTAAATCAATCAAATGGTCTTTTGTTCCACTCGTTAATTTGATCCATGTAGTTACATTCCGTCAAAATATTCATTAAAATTGGTTGCATATTCACTAAAATTGGTCACCTAATAGCACGTGATACACTTTAAAGTGTTATTTTCGTCAAAATATAACATGTCCACCAATGAAGAAAAAGGTAAATGTTACTTATTTTGCTCAACAAGGCTATTTACTCTCCAAATTATGTGGAACTCAAACGTAAAATCCTAAATAGAGAGAAGATGGTCTTGTAGATAAAAAAATGCGAGTTTTAGAACTAAGATAACTTATATTTTGATGAAATACCTTTTAAGTTGGTAAGTTTTGTCGGAATTTGACTAGAGGGACCAAATTGTTGTGTAGACCAAAAAATGAAGAATCATATGAATTGAGGACTTTAAAAAAGTTCAGGGATCACGTATGATAAAAACCGCGACTGTAATGATGGTGAAAGTTGAAGTTGGATTAGTTCTTGAAATCAAACTTTAAAATATAAGAGCACACAAAATGAACTTTTTCAAATTCTATGAAATCTTAGCTGCATGAATTCTCAATTTTTCACTTTTTAAATGATTTTGCATGGATTGGTGATTAACTGATGGCTCTTTTTCTTTTTTCTTTTTTAAATTTATATATTTCTATCCAGCTATTGCCTTGATCTGCCAGCAGAAAATATTTTGATGAAGATATGACTTGGCTTTGTGTGGATTGTGAACCAAACAATGTAAAGCTTCTGCAAATGATAAATCGGTGAGATCAACAGAAAATCATCTGAACAAGATGTTGAAGAAGTCGAGGTTTAAAAGGAAGAGTAATATATATGTTGCTGAAAAGGAGCAGATACGTGAAGGTGCTAAGAAGAAGATGAAGACATGTGAAAGTGAAAGGGCTAAAACGAAGGTGCATGGATATCACATGTGAAGAAGGGGGTAAAATGAAGGAGCAGATATGTGAAGGTAGCTCTTCTGAACATGAGGTTGAGAGTAGTAATAATTGTGACCATGGTCAGAATGTTGGTAATCCGTGCACAGAGGTTCTGAAAGATCAGTTCAATTCTTTCCACGACGTTGCCAAATCTGTAAAAACGCCTCAAATTACTACTAGTGATGCTTTAGAAATCACATAACACAATTCTTATGTTGCTGCAAAGCCTACTATTGATCCAATCTTGAGGTAAAAATTTATTTCCTTTCCGCCTCCTTCGAATTTATGGTGGGCAGGGTATAAATCGTGAGCTACGCTTATAATTATGTATCCTAAGGCATTCAAATTGGGTATCCTAAGAGCATCCACAATGGACTCCCTAAACCACCTCCTTAAACAAATTTTAGGGAGGAATAGTAAAAATGCAACTCCAATCACGCTCCCTATCCATCTCCTAAAATAGGGAGTCCTCTAGGAGCTCCTAAATCTGAGGAGAGAGAAAGGACTCCTAGTGGCTCCCTATAATTTAATGCTGCTTTATTTAATGAGTATTTCAAATCTTTATTTAATGCTAACTATTTTTTATTTTATTTTTTAATAGAGATGGACCAATCAAAAAAAAGTTATAGTATTTATGACTCTCCAAATTTGGGAGTATGGTTGGAGTTGAAATTTTTTAGAGAGCTCCTAAAATAGCTTTTTTATATTTTTAGCCAAATTTTAGCTAAGAAATAGAGAGCATCATTGTGGATGCTCTAAGGCATTCACTAATGTAGCATAATGCGAACGGCTATCAGTCCACGTTCAGCTGCATATCATTTATGCTTATAATTATGTATGGTATACTATGCTTTTGGTACAATTGTATCTATGTAAACACTGTATATTGCAGGAGTAAAATAGAACCTGGTTTTGAGCTTGGTATCCTAGAATCTGAGGTCTATGTTGACCGAGTGAATAATATGTCGGCAGCAAGTATGGTTCTTGGAAAAATCAATGACATGTTGACTGGCCCATTAAAGGAAAGATTTTGGAGACCTGCTTTGGTCATTTGTCTGCACTTAATGAGATATAATTGTTTAGTTCATAATTTCATACATATATGTGTCAAATTTACATAGTTTTTTTTGCTTAGTTTCTTAGCATTCTAAGTCATTTACTTCTGTTTGTGTGTTTTGTAGGTCAATAGAGCAAGAGAGCATAATTCATGCAATTCAAGCATGTTAAGGCCTGATTTAGATGAATGGAAGAAGTGCTTACAGACAAACCCAATTTGGGCTACACTCCCTTGTTAGTTCAATTTCGTAGGTTACATTGCAAGCCTTATTTCAGTAACTTATACAGCTCGGATGAGGAGATATCCTTCATGGAAGTTGTTCCAATGGGTGTCTACCATAACATATCCAAAATTTCGTCCCATTGGATAAATATGGAGTCTGTCACCCATCAAACATGGAACCATGCTTAGGAGGACGTTTATCTGCAGTTGCCAAAACTGAAGATTGAGTTAGCAATTCGTTTCGAACTTGCCTTCTTCATCCGACCTTGAATTGGTCTAAATGACATGTGGTTGGAAATATGACATTATGAACTTCAAAATGGAGGGCTCAAAGTCGTCATTTGATTAAGGAAAGCCCAATTCGTGAGCCTATGAAGTTGATGGTCATTTTGACCTAAGCATGATGTGATTTCTTATGGTAGGGAAGTTAGGTGAGCTAAGCATGATGTGAGTTCTATCACATTATACACAAAGAGAGGGAGAATTGAGAGTCAAAAAAGGAGAGAAGAAAAAAGGCAGCAGCTGGGAGGCTTTGGGCAAATAAATGTGCTCAATTAATTGGCCTAGGAGATATTATCCTTTTTCATGTGGCACCTTGTGATTGGAAGCCAATTATTTGCTCCCATAAGGTTGTTGGAGAGAGTTTCTGATGTGACTCACCTATTTTAGAATTCCAAAGGTATTAAAGAGACTGTTATGCTCTGTTTGAATGAAGGAATTGCAAATTACACAGAATTCTAAAATGACAGAATTTAGATTTTCGTCATTTCAATTTCTGGAAATTGAATATTTCAGTGTTTGGATTTATGTATGTCAAATTTTGTAAATGACAGAAATTGAAAATTTCAATGTTTGAATAGCTCATGTAAATTATAAATGACAAAAATTAAATATTTTGATATCTTGGTCTTTCTTCCGCCGACACTGTTATTGGAATGTGAGTTCCATCAAGTGCCCCAGGATAATTCTAAACATGCAATATAAAACTATATAAGTATGCACCAACGCACCGTTTTCTTCTAAAATTCTATATAACTTTTTGAATGCACTTTTACTAATTCATAATTGATCAATACAATTAACTTATTTTCTGTTTGTACAATATCTGGCCAAGCACTCCCAAGCCAATCCAAGCAAAGGGAAGGAAGTCCCACATCGACAAAACACAAGAAGAGGGGACTCTCCCTCAATTATAAAAGGAGACCTCTCTCCTTCAAGAAAGGGAGAGTCAGACGGGCTATTAGGGCCTCATGGGCTTACCCCTGAGCCTATTTACAAGCTCACGGATCATTGGCCTTCAGCCAGCTCTTCAGCCTTCGGCCTTCGGCCTTTAGCCTTCAGCCTTCAGCCTATGTGCAATGTATACGGTCTTTATCATAATGAGAACATACTTCTCCGTGGACGTAGCCTATTATTCGGGTGAACCACGTACATTTGTCTTCTGTATGCATGACTATGTACTTACCTAATGCTCTCACATACATAGGGTCCTTACCTTCATCATCCTCCTCCTCATCTTTAAGTTGGCATAATTACTACCCGTTTAGTTTTTACCTCCAACAGATTGGCGCCGTCTGTGGGAAAACGACACGAAGGGCTATGTCGTTCTCCTTCTCGAGTGCCCTCGACACCCTACAACAAAGTGCCTCTCGGCACTCCTACAATCGGCCATCAGCCTTCGGCCTTCGGCACCCTTGCATCATTCGACGCGTGCAATGTCTTCACATCCCCTCAATGATTCAGCATATGTCTTCGGCACCCTTTGTATCATTCGGCGGGTGCGATGTCTTCACATCCCCCCAATGATTCGGCATATGCCTTCGGCACCCTTGCATCATTCGGCTCTTGTGATGTCTTCACATCCCCCCAATGATTCAGCACTCTTTGCATCATTCGGCGCGTGCGATGTCTTCACATCCCCCAAATGATTCGGCATCTGCCTTCGGCACCCTTTCATCATTCGGCGCGTACGATGTCTTCACATCCCCCCAATGATTCGGCACCCTTGCATCATTCGGCGTGTGCGATATCTTCACATCCCCCCAATGATTCGACATCTGCCTTCGGCACCCTTGCATCCTTCTGCGCGTACGATGTCTTTACATCCCCCCAATGATTCAGCATATGCCTTCAACACCCTTTGCATCATTCGGTGCATGCAATGTCTTCACATCCCCCCAATGATTCAGCATCTGCCTTCGGCACCCTTGCATCATTCGGCACGTACGATGTCTTCACATCCCCCTAATGATTCGGCATATGCCTTCGGTATTCTCAGATGATTCGGCGCGCTCGATGTCTTTGACATCCCCCAATCATCATTAGGCACTCCAAAATTATGTGAGTATCCATTACTTAATAATTATGCCTTTTCTAAATACTACAGCTACTCATTTGCTAGGCCCAAAGCTTACGGCAGTAAGCCTTCTAAGCTTCCCAAGCTTAGGGCAACAACTCCTAAGCCAAAAACATCCTCCTAAGCCAACAGCATGCACCTAAGTCTACAATAGTGCTTCCAAGCTTACGACAGCATCAGCTTCCATACAGCAGTTCCAAACTTATGGCATTAGCTCCCAAGCTTTCGGCATCAGCTTTTGAAGCTTACGGCGGCAACTCCTAAGTCACGGCATCAGCTCCCAAGCTTTTGGCATCAGCTTCTAAAGCTTATGGCAGCACCAACTTTTAAAGCTTACGGCTGTAACTCCAGCATCAACTTTATGACATCAACTCGCAAACACTTGCTTGCCGAACGGCACCCTATAGGTAACATCTTTATGGCGCCTCTTCTCAAGACCACATGCTGAACAGCACCTCATGGAGCCATTTCTCTTTTACAGCACCAAATCTACCTGCCGAACAGCACCTCATGATGAATCTTCTCCCTTGCGGCGCCAAGGCCACATGTCGAACGGCACCTCTGAAGACGCTTTTCACTTACAGCGCCAAAGCCACCTGCTGAAATCTTCTGTGTCAAGGAATGCTGAATGGCACCTCTCAAGAGATATCTTTTCATTCCATGCCTATGCCACATGCCGAACGGCACCAATGAAGAATCTTCTAAGCTTCCGGCACCTATGCCAACTGCTGAACGATACCCATTATTGTAGTAACACCTTCAGCACCTACGATAGTGCATGCCTCCAGTAGTTGTCATGCAACTCGAGCTCCATGCCCTTCAATAACTGCTACTCAACACTCGGTACCTTTACCTTCAGTGATCGGCAAGTACTAACTGAACAACTCTGCACCGATAATGCATACACGAGAAAGCGAAGAAGGAGCTGAAGCATTGCTTGACCAGTGCATTTATAACTACAAGTCCCCAATCAAGAAATACCTCCTTAATCGGGAGCTTGGGGGACTCCTGTTTGTACAATATCTGGCCAAGCACTCCCAAGCCAATCCAAGCAAAGGGAAGGGAGTCCCACATCGACAAAACACAAGAAGATGGGACTCTCCCTCAATTATAAAAGGAGACATCTCTCCTTCAAGAAAGGAAGAGTCAGACGAGCTACTAGGGCCTCATGAGCTTACCCCTAAGCCCATTTACAAGCTCACGGATCATTGGCCTTCAGCTAGCTCTTCGGCCTTCAGCCTTCGGCCCTCAGCCCTCGGCCTTCAGCCTTCAGCCTATGTGCAATGTATACGGTCTTTATCATAATAAGAGCATACTTCTCCGTGGACATAGCCCATTATTCGGGTGAACCACGTACATTTGTCTTCTGTATGCATCCATATGTACTTACCGAATGCTCTCACATACAGAGGATCCTCACCTTCATCATCCTCCTCCTCATCTTTAAGTTGGTCTAATTACTACCCGTTTAGTTTTTACCTCCAACATTTTCCATTGTACATACGGTTCAAATAAGATCGCATTTCTTCATCCCAATCATGTGAAGGCTCTTTAACACAAAAATTATCATAATAACATTGTACTAGCGAAACCATAAAAGAGATCATTGTACAAACAATAATTGTGAAATGAATTTTGGCGCTGTTTTTTTATGCAAGTTTTGGCACAATAGAAAATATGAATTCCCGCATTATGGAAATTGTGAAATGACGCCTATTTTGGTAGAAATTAAACTTGAGAATTTAATGCCTCAATTTCCACGATTTCTTTTGCACGTCATTTAATTAATTCCTCGCTTAAGTTGCCAAATAAGGGAATTGTCAATTTCATCTCTTAAATTCCTGACTTTTAGCTAAATTCCGAATTATTTTTCCTCATCCAAACGAAAGATTAGAGATGCTCTAAACCGGAATCAACAAACGAAAAGCTTTTGAAAACCAAAAACCCAAAAAACCCGAAGACTGAACTTCTGACTACGTACTCAACGACTCTGCATTTTTGCGCTTGCTTTGTAATGTCATATAGGTAAAGACAAGGCATGACATGTCATGTCTTATTTTTGACAGGGGTCACTGCAGTAGGAGTACTTTTATCGTCCACATCGAAACGACTTCACGTTTGCACTCGACTCAAGGTGAATGAACGACGTACCGTATAATGGTTTGTTTCCCACCCAAAGCGCCACGCTTCCTCCACCACGACTACCACTATTTTCAGTTGCTTCACCTTCACATTTCTTGGTTTTAAGATTTTCCCTCTTATTTGTTTTCCCACAAAATATTTATATTTTCAATTTTCTCTCTCGATTTCATCTTCTCACTGACAAAATCCCAGATCTCTGACAAATTTGCAGTGCTTCACTGATTGGGCAGCACTGAAAGACGACCTCTTCGAAACCCTAATGCCCTTGGCTCCTCCGTGCCGTGCCTCTCACATTCTCGCTCCCAATTGACCCCCAGAGTTCTCGTATTGCAGTTTATTTCACAGAAAATTTAAGGGTTGCAACTTTCATGTTGGAACCTTGAGAACATGCAAACTATGGTATGTTTCTTTGCACACTACCCATTTGAATTTTGGCTACATTTTCCAATTTTAATTTCATATTTGGCTTCTGAAAAGTTTCGATTTACTCAATATGTTTGAATGGTTCTTCGCTAAGTTAGTAGAAACTGTGTTGCTGATTTTTTTTTGAAAGCCTGTGAAGTGTTTGAGGGAGTGTGATTGTGGACTTTTAGGTCAGAGATATTGCTTTTATAAGTGAAGTTTTTGCTGATTTTTTAGCTGTTGCATTTTGTTGGTTGGTCTCCTCCTTTTAGTTTTGTGCTTATAAGAATTTCTTTTGTATTTATTGTGAAAGCGGTAGATTTGACTCTGTAATTTGAGACTGGTTCCTTCCTTAGTCAATGTCATATGTGGGTTGTGTTTGCTCTGTACCTTACTTTAGCCTTCAAATTACTTAGTTCTTTCCAGCGACTTTTAAGATGGTAAAGTAATTACTGGGAGTATAAAATTTCTCCAGGAAAGTGATTGTACTTGAGTGGCAGAGCCAGAATATGTTATGATGCTTTAGGATTGTCTCTGCTCGGGCATTTCAGTTATACAACGCTATACTAAGCAGCTTTAGATTATATACCTCAGTGATAAATTGCATTTCTATTTTCTGTTGCCATTTTTATTCATGAGTCTCTAATGCTAGAGGGCTAATGCTTTGAAATCTTTTTTTTTTATATATATATAGATCTAATTAATATATTATTGTTATTTTTGCTGTCTAACCCATCAAATTTCAAAATCTGCAAACCGAAGTCGTTTCTTTTTTTATCTGAACAAACCTAGTTTTTTTTGCTTAATTATAAACTGCACCTCAACTTGCCTTGTCTTCTTTGGGGTAATTATATATCCATATTCGCAGTAAGCAGCCCTGTTAATTAAGATTAGAGATTATAAATAAAGGCAGCTTTTCCTTTTTGTCTTTCATTGGTTTCATCCTTCCTAACATGATTAAAGATGTAATATCATTGGATCTTCTCCTTTTGTTTATTGATTCATCCAATCTTTTTCCTTTTTCATGTTCTTACATTACTAAAACTTGTATAGCTTCAATATGTACAAGAATTTCTTGACTTTTAGGCTCATGTATCATTTAATGTCTCCATAAGCATTAGATTTTAATGAAAACCGGATGTGCGTGAAGAATGAAGATGTCAGAGCATAATTGTTAATGTAACCTGTACTTAAATAGTCCTAAATTATCAAATTTGGCTACTCTTGGTAGTTGTATTTTACCCAGTTAGACTGCGTAACATACAAGATATTTATTGGTGTTTGAGGTTCACTTCTTTTTTTTTTTTTTCAATTATTTATATGGCCATGTTTGATTTGATGGATCCTCTTTTACCAGTCAATACAGGGGAAAATAAAGATAAAGCAAAACCTACTATCTTGTTCCAACGACATTGATTCTTATTAATGCTCATTTATGTTGATGCTATTTCATTCAAATAACTCTGAGATTCCAGCATGCATTATAAATGATTTCATATGTCCACCTTTTTTTTTTGGGTCATTAATTAGGCAGCTCTCATTAGTTTCGGAAAAATATCTGAATTTGTTTTGATTGGTACCTCAAGAAAATGGATTTTATGATTCCACTTTTTTATACCAACTCATTTGGTTGACTGGTTTATCATTGATACTGCTAAATACTGGGGGTGTTTGATCCCCCTCACTCCCCAACCCTAGAGAAAGAAAAAAAATTACGTATGTGTGCATATACGTGCTTATTCGGGCAAGCATGTGGCTGTGGATTCATTGTCTTCAACTGTATTCCAATTCTTCTTCAATTCTCTCAGAACTTGATAGAAATTAGCAATTGACTATCTAGTGTCTGGCCAGTTGAAAAATTGGGTTTATTGGTTTATTTAAATGATCTATCAGTTGTTAGTTATTCGAGGTATAAATCTTCTCTTTTTTTAAGGAATTTAGTCGTTGACTAAACTTGATCATACGCCTGTGGTAGTGTCAGTGACCAGCTTACTGGTTAAAAGTTAAGGGGATTTTGCGTAAATCCTTTTTGGCTGACACAAAAGATCGAGGAGGGAGTGGAGCTGATACAAACATGTGCTTTTGGGTAATTGTGGATAATGGTTGAACGAATAAGTTTTCATGATTACTTCCACATCACTTTAAACTTGTAGTCTCTTCTTTTTGGTTGTTTATATGGATCCAGTTATTGAGTTAGTATTGGTTTGTGTTCTGGGATTGTTTGTTTTGTTATTTTATGCTAATTAATAATCTATAAGTAGCGCAGAAAGATGCTAACGTTAACTGTGGGTTGTTGCAGGTGATTGTTTGTCAACAGTGTGGTGACAGAGGCTTTGAAGATGCCTTAATCTACTGTGAACAGTGCCAGAATTATGCTATTCATCTGTATAACTTGTTTCCTTTTTCTTTTGTTTGTCTTTTTTTTTTCCCATGAGAAAGAAGTGACACATTACCGTTATTTATATACCACATTATCCTGAAATAAATGCTTCATTTCCTGGTTATTGAACTTTGGAAAGCACAGATGCATGCATGACTGTAATGATGCTGCAAGTTGACATTGAATTAGTTCTTGAAATCATATTTAAAAGTACAAATTCTATGAGATCTTAGCTGCCTGAATCCTCAATTTTAACTTTTTAAAATGATTTTGCATGGATTGGTGATCAACTGATGCCTCTTCTCTTTTATTTCTTTGCAGTTATTGCCTTGATGTGCCTGCAGAAAATATTTTTGATGAAGATATTACTTGGCTTTGTGTGGATTGTGAACCAAAGATTATAAAGCCTTCTACAATTGATAAATCAGTAAGATCAACAAAAAATTGTCATAACAAGAAGTTGAAGAAAAGGAGGAGGAAAAAGAATAGATTGACTTTTCCTAAATCTGTGGCTAAAAAGGCGCAGATATGTGAAGGGGATAAAATGGTTTTACAGATACGTGAAGGTAGCCCTTGTGAACATGAGGCTGAGGGCAGTAATAATTGTGACAGTGGTCAGAATGTTGGTAATCCGTGCAGAGAAGTTCTTGAATATCAGTTCAATTCCTTCCATGACGTTCTCGAGTTTGTAAAAACCTCTCAAATTATTACTAGTGACGCTTTACAAATCATAGAACACAATTCTTATGTTGCCGCACAGCCTATCATTGATCCAATCTGGAGGTAAAAGAAATTTCCTTTCCGCCTCTTTCAAATTTATGGTGGGCAGGGTATAATTCGTGAGCTAGTTTGTCTTATTGACAGGGGAAGTCTAAGCATATTCAACAAAGACTTCAACATTGTTAGTGGACTTGTAGCCCATCTCTCTAGCTTAGCCTGTCCTAAAGTGCGCGAGGAGGCAGAACTGTTGCCGTTGCTGATTTTTCCAGAATTGGTTCGTAGGACTGATGTGTGGCCAAAAGCTTTTGAGAAGTTGGGGCCTAGTGACCGGAGCATCGCTCTTTACTTTTTTCCCGACAACGAAAGGTGATACATTTAACTGTCTTACTTTTGTCCATCTAGTTCTGCTGTTTGGATTTCTTAACATTCGCTGTTTTTCTTAGTTATTATTTTTTTCTTTGGGTGCAGAGATGAGAAAGATTTTGACAGTCTCGTGGCTAGCATGATCCAGGATGATCTCGCTATGAAAGCCATTCTGGACAATGCTGAGCTTTTAGTTTTCACTTCGACTATACTGCCCGAGCAATATCAGAGTGAGTCTTGAAATCGCTATTTGTTTAAAGCTTTTCCAGTTTTTTTTCTCCTTTCAGGTTAATAGCAGTGTTGACTATATTGATTTGCAGGGTTTCAGACAAAGATTTATTTATGGGGAGTATTTAGGGCAAAGAAATTTCCAGAATTAACAAATGGTAATGCTCCCGGTGGGGAGAAAGACGTTGCATTGCCCTTAACCTTAACCTGTTATGGACAGAGTCCAGTTAGTACGTTGAGCAACAATGTAGATATTAGTTGTGATCCTGAACCACTGAATTCCTATTGTTCTTAATCCATGTGAATTGAATTTTATTTTATTTTATTTTCAATCAAACCCTGTACAGTATGATGTTAAGTGTAGTTTTGTTTTGATAATTGTAGGTTTTTTTACCAGTAGATGCTGGGATTTGTCTTTGCGTGGGCAGTTTCAGTTCCGATAAATGAGAATTAATTTCTTTTACCCCAAAAAAGAAAAGAAAAAAGAATGTAGTATTTCCAAGATGAATTGGAGGAATTTGGCATAGCACATAGGAGGGGCTTTAGAAATAGTAAAGCCATCAAATCATTTTTTTCTACGACTTTGTGGTTGAGGAACTAATGATACTAATGCAAATGGAAAGATAAGTCAATCCCATGTTTTGGTCCTTTTTCAGCATGTATATGACTAAATATCTCATATTATTATTTCAAATTAGTATGAGAAACGTGCCAAAATTTACTGGTTTCATTTTCATACGCAACTTGGCAACTTGGCGAAGACCTTAACGATCAAGAGTGCTGTGTGATATGTCATAGCACACTGAGCCAAAATAAAAATTTGATGAAAGTTTGCCGACTTTTCAACATTTGTTACTTATCCTAACGTTGCTTCTTGATCGTATTCCAGTTAAATTTCTTCCTTTAAGCCTAGGTAAAAACAAAGAGAAATTAATATAAAGAAAGTTTTATGGAATGGTGATACCACGTTATCACGTTGATGTGATATGACTATCTATAATCTTAAAGAACTCCGTAAAAAGGACTTCTAGTTCAAATTGTTAATATATATGTTACGTATCCTAAGATTGCTTTTTGATTAAAAAGGAAGAAAGAATATTATAAAGAGATTTTTATGGGACGATCATACCACGATATCATGCTGCTGATATGATATGAGTATCTACTTAAAGAATGAATTTTATCACAAAAAGAGCTTCTAGCTCAAGTGATTAATAGCAGTTACTAATGAACTCGAGATAGTACTTATGCGTTCAAAAACCTCGTTCCTAGGTTAGCTAAGTATGCTCTCTCTTTTTTGGGTTGTATTGATTAAGGTGAGCTTGCCGGATCAAGATTCATGCCGTCCTCTCTTTGTACCACTGAGGTTCTCTAAATTATTATAATTAAGGGCATTTTAATGTACTAGATTCTATTAGTTTCATTATTTCCTGTAAATAAGTACATATCACATTAACAATTAGTAGATTGCTTCTAACCTATCGTGAGACAAATAATTATCCTTTCTTTAATTATAATTATATAACTTACAATTTACACGTATCTTTATTATATCCGTGTATTAGGTTAAGAAAAGCTAATGTGCAACCTAGAATTGTATTGATCCAGCCTGTGGAGGCTGCCAACCTAAATCCAACTTTATCTTTCCAATTACTACTTTTTTAGTCTGTTTGATAGTTTTGTGGACTAATCCTTCCTTAATTAATTGCTGTTAACCACTCCGATTATAGCAAAGCATATGATTTAATGATTATTATATTGAATTTTTTTTGACTTTGAGACACCAAATATGGATATGTCACCTCAAGCACCAGATTTTAACAGCAATAATTAACCCTTGTCTTCTAGAAGGATATATAAGCGGGCAAGTTCCATAGTCAACTAGCAAGCTCCCGATAGGAAAGTTCTTTTATCGCATCGTTCAAGTTAAAAATAAATTATCTGTAAATTAAGGAAAGTCTTACTTTCACACTGATACAATATTGGAGTTGGAGAGAGAGAGTCGTGGACCCGTGGAGTTTACAAATTTGTGCAGGAGTTTGGAAGACTTGGTGTGAGAGTGAAGGTTCAACTTATAAGCTCGACTGCCAATTTAACTATTTATGCTTGATCGTGGTAGATTTATGAAAACATATATCAAGATTCCGAACCTCTATATTTAGATATTATACATTTATATATTATGAATGGCCATATGCATAAAATTCTGCATATATTTTAATTTTAATCACCTTTTTACCACTTATATTTGGATAACTTGGGCATAGGCGGCTGCATGTATTTTCCGTGCATGCAATTTTTGTCTGAAAATCTATACAATGTTTTTTCTGTCTCACCTTAAAATAATAAAAAATGTTAGTTTCGTAATGAATAACTTTAGTTTCTGCAAGCCCGGGAGTTAGTGTGTGTATATATATATATATATATATATATATATTATATTATATTAAAGAAGAAAGGAATTGAACAAAAAAGGAAAAACAGCCCAAGGTTTGCTAAGCTTGGTGAGGAAAGTAAAAGTTATCAAGCTGTTGTTTTGTGTTTCAACAATTACTTATTTTCTTTCGTCTGCTGCTAGGACTTTTAACGTTCACATTCATGTATTCTGATGTTTATGTCAATCAATGGTAGTCCACCCCTCCACAAAATCCTGGTTCAATCCTATATTTGTTGAGAGTATATCTGACATTGAATATGGAAGTATAGTGTAATAAGCTTAAAATTTTTTAGGCTTCTATACTCATTGTCAATTGATTTTCGTATAAGTAGAATTAACTTAGTGTATACGCATAAATGAATTTACGAAAAGAGCTATTGACAGTACACATAGTTCTTTTAATTTCGTAGTTACTTCTTTTTCCAAGATATTCAAATAACTCATATATGTTATGCTATATTTTCCATATAAGTAAAAATCCCATGTCATGCTGTGAACTCATTTATCAAATACTAAGAGAAAAGAGAGTTTTTCATAACTTCATACTATTTCTAGGATGATATGTTTCAACAACTATGCATGTGTGCATTCATATATATATATATATAGGAAGCTTCAAAATTAGGATGTTTACATTTGAGAGAAAGATAGTATTATATTGAAGAGAGAATGAGTAATTAGTACAAAAATCAGGCTATGTTGTCGGGATTAGAAGAATGTCTCTATATAAATGGACTCGATCGTCAATCCATCTGGGTAGCATTACCTGCTCAACCACAAACGGGAGCGGAAACCTAATTGGTTACATTTATGAAAAATGTGAACATCCTAACTATTCCCCCCAAATTAGATTATTATTGTTGTCATTTTATTTTTATCTAAGAAATTGTGTTTCTCTAGTTTAGATGATAAAATAAATTTCAATTTCATTGATTTTTATATATATGAAAATAATCATTGAATAAGAACCTTAATGTGGATGGTTATGTTCATTTTAGCAGAGAATAGTTTGAAATGCAAGGGATTCGAACAGTAGTATAAATTAGTGCAAAGCACGTATAAAACAAACTGAAAAGAGCAATGAGAAAGGTCAACTACATGTGCTGGAAATTACATGCCAAAGGTACATGACAAAAGATGGCATCGAAAACAAAAGCATGGGTATCATATATATGATATTTGAGAGCCAGCCACTCTCCATCCTTCGGCCCACAATATTAAACTAACAATTAATCTAAGAACTTTCCCACCTGCCTCCCCACCAAAACAAATTCAAAATTCCACTTTAGTCCCTTTTGTATTATCTTCTTCACCAATGACTAAAACTCTATTTCTCTGAAGAAAAAAAAAAAAACCAGGAACCAAAAGCAATCTATATCTTAAGTAATTCCCCTGAAATTCCCATTCTTTCTATGAAGGAAAAGAATCTGAAAATAGAAAAACTGAAGAAGAAAAGAAAAACTATAAATCGGGGAAATTGTTGAATAAGTCTATGGATGGAGTGCTAGGGGAAAAGAAGTTTGAAGGACTAGGCATGAAGCTACCTTCTATGAAGTTCCTGTTTCCATGGAGCACCGGGCTCAAATCATGGAAGAAGCTATCCGACGGTGGAGAGAAGAAGTTTGAAGGAATTGGATTGAGCGAAGCAGGCCCCGGTGACAAGATCCCCGGAAACAAACCCTTCTGCCTAACACCACCATCATCACCGTCCATCTCCATCCCTTGCGACACATCCTGAGCAGAACTTGTCTTCATCACTTGATCATCACGAGAATTATTGTTATTGTTATTGTCATAATTGGGAGGATTATTAGGATTATTTTGAGTAGGTGGGGAAGAAGATGAAGAAGAGTTTAAGCCCGTGAGGCGTTGGACAAGGTCCATGAAGTCACTAGGGTTTGTGTGGATGACCTTCGGGGACACGGTGTAGATTATGACCGGCTGACGTGGCTGCTGGTAGAGATGAGGCTGGTGGGAGGGTGGTTGTGAGGAGGGTTGGGGAACAATTGGAGGCTTCTTGATCTTGTGAGAGTCTTTATGAACCCTGAGAGGTGTAGGACGTGGGCCTTGAAGCTGAAGCTCTCTTCTCGGAGATTTGCCCGCCGAATAATCCATGCCGGTGAAGGCGAAGGCGAAGACGAAGATGGATCGAAAAAGAAGAACAAGGGTTGATCTGTTTTGGGGTTTTGGTGATGAAGTTGTGGGGAGATTAATTTATGTATCATGTTATATTAATATTGGAAACTCAAAGGGCAGGAGGACATAAGAGCTAGATGTGGTGACATGAAATATTTAAAGGAGAGAGAGAGAGAGAAGAAGAGAGAGAAGGAGAGCAAGTCAATGAAATGAAGGGGGATGAATTAAATAAAATAATCCAACAATAATGAAATTAGTAAAAATTGGCTACTGGCTATGAGGTTAGCTTGTGGAAGTGATATTTTAGTATGACGGGAGGGATACAGAGGCCGGTTTCGTGGTGGGATGGTGTTTGAATTGAAATTGTCGTAATGTGGGACTTGGAAGGGGTCGTTTGTGTGCCTCGTCACTCTGAGAGGTAATGACGTACTATATACCCTTGTAACATAAGCTTTACTATACATTTCTTTTTGTTTTTGTTTTTGTTTTTGTTTTGAGAGAGAGAGAGCTTAGGTATTTAATGGTATTAGATCAGTAACACTACTTATACTGTGTTTGTGGTTAAGAACATTAAACTTTCACCAGAAGTTGTTGGTTCGGTCTCCTTTCTTTCATATCAAAAGGAACAAAATTTATTATCATGAGACACATGTGACATTACATGAAACAATTACTGTGATATATGTGAATCGTGATAAGTTGTGTGAAAGAAAATACATAATTTAGTTATATATATATATATATATATATATATATATAACAAAGCATATAAATTATATCGTGCATTCGTTAAATGATTCAAATCAATAACTTATCAATCGTAATTAATATGTAATTAAAAATAATAAACATGCTAGTCATATTATATTCATATACCTTTTTGTGTACCACCTTTTTAATAGAGGTGTATCTCTTTGTATTGGTAGGCTCCACCTCCATTTAAAAAGAAAAAAAATACACAAATGTAATATGCGTAACATTACGCTAAAAAGAATCATTTTGCGGTGTGTCTCATAAGACTGCCGCCCCAAATTTTAAGGATGTTGTGAGAAATTGTGGATTACGGGGAGCGAGTGTGACTCAAGTAGTTGCAAGTGCTCATGTATAAAGCACACACTTCTAGTATGTGTGGCCCCAAACATATTGATCCTATATTTGTCTTGCATTAGGAGAAGACACTTTGTGTTTCACATTGTAATTCATCTTAGAGCATTTTCACCCAGCAGCCTAGTCGAGGTAAAAGGCTCTCTAGGCCTCAAAAATCATTTTCAGTGCAGCAATCCAGCCCAAGCAGATGGTGGGCTCCACCAAGCCTGGGCAGACCCAAAGGCAACAATAGCCTGAACTGTTGCTCTAGGGCAATGACATCATCAATGTAAATTTTATTTTAAAAAATCCAAAAAATTTAGATTTATTTTTATACATATGTATCAATTTTTATTATTATTAATCTCATACATATAAATAAAATTAATCCATATGAATAGTAATTGTCTTTAGGTTGCCATTAGCAATGGGTGGAAAAACAAAACAAAAAAAGGCAAGGGCAATCACTATTCATGTGAATAGTATTTCCCCTAACTTGCCCTTACCCTTTGTCATGGCATCATGGGTGGAAGTGCACTTATGTTTGTTCATTTTTTTCATGTTATGTTTTAGTGCGATGTTTAATTACTTAAAAACGGATTTTGAAATTAATCTGATTTCAGACTTTCCAGCATTTACGGCTAACACATAAAGGATTAAAACAAAAGGTGAGTTCTATCTTAAAATCTATAATTCGTAGTTGAAAAATAAGAAATTAGATTGATTTGAGAGGAGTATCTGTGGGAGCAGATATTTTCGTCTCCAATCACAGCACGCCACGTGGAAAAGAAGATTATCTCTTTTAATTAATTAATTGAACCAGTTTATCTGGCCAATTAATTAATTAGGATAAATATCTTAATTAAATGATATTATCTTTATGTAATACGATAATATCATTAATTAAGATATTATCCTAATAAAGAGAAGATAATGTCATTATCTCAGATATTATCTCCATAAAAAGAGATAATATCATTTAATTAAGATATTATCTCCATAAAAAGAGATAATATCATTAAATCAGATATTATCTCAGTCCGACTCGATCCCTACGAATTTGGGTAGAGAATAAACTCAGCATATTCTCTACGAAACCCTAGACCCGAGGCTCTTATAAATAGATGACTTCATTCATCATTCAAGGTACATCTAAACATACTCCTTATACCCGAGAAAAATACCCGAAGCTCGTTCTCCCTCTCCACTCTCCTTATTTTCTCCACACGGCTCCGGCCGCCCGGTTCACACCCTACATAAACACTACTCCGTACCCTTTGCTTAGCTATTGTTTTCCTACAAACACTCGAACTAACTTAGGTATCGGAGGGTCTTTGGCCAACAACCCCCGGGTGTGGTCTATTTACTCCAATCTGTTTTACAGGAATCGAGGAAGAGAGAGAAGGAAGATCGAAGGTTGAAGGATCTAGAAGCGAATATTCTCCCGTGAGATTATTTGCACAAACATTTGGTGCTTTCTTTGAGAGCACGAGTTATACTCAACGCGTGCTCAAGGAATCCGTTCCTCCTATTTTCCAATCCACCGAAGCCTTCCAAACAACCATGGTTGGAAGCAAACACACTAGGAGCAAAACCACCGCGGCTCGATCCGAGATGGCCCAAAGCCATTCCACCCACGATCCCGCAATCGACATGGTGACACCACCACCTCTCGCCACCGTGCCACCTACCGGACCCGCAACCGGATCTAGCAACCTTTGTGGCACTGTCGTCGAACATGGTGGACCCTCCCATCAAGGTGGGCTCGTTACCACCACCGATTTAGGCCTGGTCTTGGAGCAACTTCAAGCGTTCCCTCCATTGCC
>NC_024131.1:19545890-19565599 GCF_000346735.1 Prunus mume
TCCACTCTCCATATTTTCTCCACACGGCTCCGGCCGCCCGGTTCACACCCTACATAAACACTACTCCGTACCCTTTGCTTAGTTATTGTTTTCCTACAAACACTCGAACTAACTTAGGCATCGGAGGGTCTTTGGCCAACACCCCCCGGGTGTGGTCTATTTACTCCAATCTGTTTTACAGGAATCGAGGAAGAGAGAGAAGGAAGATCGAAGGTTGAAGGATCTAGAAACGAATATTCTCCCGTGAGATTATTTGCACAAACAGTATCCATACCAATTCATTCTCTCCTCTATTTTTAACTTTTCGGATTCATAATTTTTTTTTTCCATTTTAAGTAAATATGTCATTATTGTTGATTTAAGTGTGTTTTGGAGTTTCTGATACTCATTCTAGTAACTTCTTTGGGGCCCCCTCCATACACCGGGTCAAGGTCAACACAAATGGAGCTGCATGTAGAAAATTTTCTAGGTCTGGTCGGATTTGGAGGCTTCTTCCAAAATAGCTAAATTGTAAAGGGTATAATTGTATTAGATGGACTTGTCTGTGTTCTTGGTTCTTGGGTCACTTAGTTGCGTTAAACTTGATTCCAACCTTGCCCTCATTCATATCCATTTCTTCATGTTGTATTTGCTCCACCATAATTATATTTGCTTTGCACAAACAAACCTTCGAAGAAGCATCTAGAGAAAGGGGAAAAACAGTAACAGTTGAGTTCATCTTCTCGAGCATCAATCAATTGACTTAGTAAACAAAACAAGTCCAGCATCACTAATAAATTTGAGTCATGCGGCGTGAGGAGACTCCAGACGACGATTTAATTTTAACCCAATGAGAAAGGTAGTCGGCTTAATTAAGTCTCACCAAAACTCGGTAAGAAAAATTCAATGGTGACCTTTGTTTGTTGGTACTTGCTTGGTCAACCCAGTGGGGTGAGAGTGACCGGACCGCGACTGAGGCAAACTGCCATCAAGATTGGTGGAAGTGAAGTTGGTGAACTAGGCAAATGTTTTTAATTTGTTTTGACCTGTGAAAAACAATAGATTTACTATTTTGTTTTGTCAATGTGAAAAACATTTGATTGATGGAGAGAAAAATTAAATAGGAAAGCCCAATAACGTAAGTATGAAGAAAAGATCGGACTGGGCCTCCAAAATTAATAACCTAATTGGGTCCACAGACAAAATATTACAAAACCCAACCCAAACATGAAATGGAACAAAAATCGAAACGTCACCCAGACCAGCTCCGGTCCAATCTCAATCCGCCTGGTCCGATACAAAACCAAGGAGTCGAACCGCCTCCCGATCTCGAGAAAAAACTCTGTTTTTGTCACTCAACATTGTCTTGCCACATGGTTGGAACATCCTACATGAATTTTTATCCTAGTTATAGCAGATACATTTTAAGTCATAGTGAATGTACTTGAATTGAAACTTAAAATTTATGGGACTGATCGTAATACAGAAACATAACTTTTCATTCAACAACCGTTTTTTATGAGATTTTAACTTATGAACTCGTCCAACAAAATAGAGGCTAAAACAATTAAACCAAACGGTGATCGGCAAAAGTACCGTCTGTTAAAGAAGCTGTAAGAATTATATTGGTTTAACATGTTAGAGAGATTACGTTGTCCATGAAATTGAAAAGAGGAAAATGAGTAATGGGCCTCATTTCAATTCAAATTGTCCTTGGTTAGTGGGATGACCACTTCTTGTTGTTGACCCTATGATGAGTGACCTTTCATTGCTGAAGCATGCGCTCTTAAAGGTTAATGAAAATGGAAGGTCTTCAAATTCACTGATGAGTTGTTTCTGTTGTCTAAGCACAACCCGTTGGGAACTCAAACAAAAGAAAAGTGTACCTAACCTACCTTTTAATTTTGATGAACCGCCCAAAGAATTTTCAGTGACAGGATTGTGTTTGCTTTTCCTACCACAATCAATCGTTGTTTGTATTCAACATATTTCAATGTCTATTTCTTCAAAACCCCCAAAAAAAAATTAGCCCTGGTGCTGTGCAGTACCCTCAAGTTGAGGGAGTTGATTGCCATATTATACTGTTCATGTAATCTCTAGATATTTCGCGAAGCTTTAGAATAAGATTTGGATCAAAGTTTTGCTATCATGAGAGAAATTATTGTATGTGACGGTAACATAAAGAAGTTGTAATTGGTCCCCGAGACTTGATTGTCCACGTTCTTCAAGCAACTACTGTCGGCCCCCGAGACAGCAAATTTAAAAGGTACGCACGTACTGAAAGGAACAAAACACTAGAACTCAGCAAAATCTGATCATTTACAGTAACAAGACCACCGCATTTATATAGAATCGGTTTCCGTTTTCTTCACTCACACCAACTAGTGCATGGCTCTGTCGTCGTCCTTTGGCAGTCAATGTGCCCTGTCCTTTGGGGCACCGCCCAATCCTTTGCAACCATCAAATTCTAAAGCTACGATTGGCCACAGACACTCACAGAAGTCACAGTGGTGTGCAACTTCCATTATATGAGGTTGTTGACATTCGTTTGTAGATATATAAACAGGACAAAATCTAATGTAACTGCTGCTTGAATTATTGGCAGCTGAATTAAAATGCCAGATATATGGCTCCAAGTCAAGACAGAGGAGGAGTCGAAATTAATTCCAAAAGGTCTCATGCCATGCCTAAAACGTGTAGTTAAGAATTGAGTGACTAGCTGGCTTGAACTTTTGATTATAGATAGTTATATATCATCGGAATGAGAAGATATACAAATACCTGTATTTATAAAAAGAGATGTAAAACAAAGACAGGTAAACATAAATCAAGAGAGAGAATGAGGGAAAGAACAAGGGGATCTAATTAAGAAAGGAAATCAATGGAGGAAAGGTACGTCATCAATATCGGATTCTCTAGAGGCCGAGAGAGAGACAAACACATAGGTGTAGCCCTACCCTACACCTGCAAACAAACAAAGAAGTGGATGTACGGAATAAGAGTCGAACTTAAAACCACTTGCAAAGAATGCTCTAATACCATATTAGACAACCATTAGTCTCAAAAATTTACGATGTGTCAAAGAATGTGCTAACAATGTATATCAAGTGTACATTCCTAACACTTTTCAAGTAGAATATAATAATAAACAAAAAATTCTATTACATATTACATAGGATACCATGCGAGCTTATACCTCTAGGATCTCTGAGTATTTACCTTACATTTAAGGATGTAGTTCGAATCTCCACTCCCATATTGGCCATTCATCCCAAAAAAAAAAAAAGTATGGAATAGATGATCACACTATGTTGCTTCACATCATCACATGCAATATACGGACGCATTAATTAGAAACCCTGTAGACTGATTTGGCACTGTCACTCACACTGGACAGGATTGGCCTTTATAAATCTTCAAAACCATTCTTTCCAAATGCATCCCTTTCCACTTATCTTCTTTGCTGCCTACTTCATTCGCATATTTCTAGCTCACAAGTAATTGATCTTCTTCTTTCTCACTCTCCACTTCACTCAATTTACTTTAGTTTGACACATTTTATCATATATATAGAATTGGAATTTAATCAGAGGGAGGCAGTTACAAATATAATTGATGATTAGAGATTTTATTATCAGAAGCTAGAATAACGTATCTTTTTTCTTTTTAAGATTGTCTTTTTTTGGTTTTCTAATGCACTTGACTCATGGCACAGAGTTGAATTTTTCAAGCAGTTGAAAGAACGTATGGAGGCGGGTCGAGATTGTGAGTTAGACTGTGGTTCTGGTTTTGATCAGAGCACGTTTGAAGCTGCAACAACTGCACTGAGGACCGGAAACAAAGAGTTGTGTGTAAGCCAAGAAATGTTTGGCTGCTGCAACACAACTTGTATAACACAGCATGAAGAAAAGAAAAATGAAGCTGGAATATTGCGCAAACTAAGGAGAAGTTTTGAGAAGAAAATGGAATCACCAAGTGGAAAAATGATTCAGAAAACACAGTCGTTTGGCTCCCAACTATTGATCAACATGGATGAATTTATTCCTAGTGTTACTGGAAGCTTTGACAAGAAAGGTTCCATATTAAGCAGGGCATCTAGCAATGGGTTGGGCTATTCTTTCTCACTTGTTGCAGGTGACATCTCAGATATTGCGTTGAGAGTGCAGAGTCCAAAACACAGTATGATACTACTGCCAATTTTAAGTTATAATTAACCTACGTTTTTAGTATCAAAGATATATAAGAATTATTTTTTTTTTTTGGTTGAGAGATTACTTGGATGATATTTGCACCCTGTGCACAATTTGATAGGCCCCAGTGGAGGAAAAAGGAAATATAAAATAAGAATTCTCAGTTTTATTTATTTATTATTTATCAAACAATATTTGTGAAGTTGGGATTTAAATTCGGGACCTCGGATGCTGGGGTAGATGTTTAACTATTGAAACCAACTAGATCTTTGTATAGTAATATTTCTCCTTCCATTATTATAAGGTGTCCTAAGTTCGAATTGCCCTTAGATTCTTCAACATAGAGCTACAAACTCTTGCATGTGTGAAAGTCTCAGGTAAGGTAGTTTGAGTGTGAGGTGTGGAGATAAAAGATACTTGCTAGTACAATCTAGATCCTAATAATGAAAAATTAAATTAATGTTTGCCTCACTTCAGAAAAAATAAATAAGTTAACTGACTTATGATCTTTATGGTAGAAGACAATACTTCAACAGCTAAGTCTACTTCAACTGAAGGAGGAGGTCCAGATGCAGACAAAGGGAGAAAATTACATGTGGAACCTACCTTACCAATTTATCTTAAGGTGACACATGAACCCAACAGATGCATATTAAGACAAATGGTAATTTGGTTTATTTAATTGTTTCAACATTATGAATTGTGTTGCAGTTCGAAGATGTGAAGCATAAGGTAGCTGCAAAGGGTGTGAAAAGCTCAAATGCAGAGTACATACTGCATGGAATCTCTGGCTCAGTGCTTCCAGGAGAGGTTCTTGCTCTAATGGGACCTTCAGGAGGCGGCAAAACAACCTTGCTCAATCTCCTCAGTGGAAGAGTCAAACTCAACAGCGGCACCATCACTTACAATGACCAACCATACGCCAAGTCCCTCAAACGGAGGTATATATGACACATAACATGACAGTTGCTTACTCGTTACTATACAAATAAAAACAGAGGTTCAAATCTCGGCTCATATATAAACAAATGAAATGTTGTTGCGTCGGTTGGGATTTAAAAGTAGAGAACTTGATTTTGCAAATTTGCTGAAACTGATTTTGATGAAGCAGGATTGGATATGTAATGCAAGATGATCTTCTGTTCCCCCATCTTACAGTCAAAGAAACTCTAACTTATGCTGCCTTACTCCGTCTTCCCATTACCTTAACCAGAAACCAGAAAGAAGAAAGGGCCATGGATGTAATTAATGAGCTAGGCTTGGAAAGGTATCTGTATTGAAATTCTATGTAACATTAAGCATCCATCTGTTACTATTGGAAGGATCTTCTTAACTAATTTCCGGAATGAGATTGGCTCCTTGAACCATATGTGGTTTACTTTTCAGGTGCCAAGACACACTAATTGGTGGCACATTTGTTAGAGGAGTTTCTGGTGGTGAAAGAAAAAGAGTATGCATTGGCAATGAAATCCTTCTCAACCCATCACTTCTGTTTTTAGATGAACCAACATCTGGTCTTGATTCGACAGCAGCACTTCGAACACTTCAGATGCTTCACATTATTGCAAAGGTACTGGAATTTGAATTGTTTGGATGAACAACATGAATTGTTCATATGAAAATCATTTAAAAAAATCATAATATTGGGTTGTGCTTCTGTATATTTTAGGCTGGAAAAACAGTGGTGACTACAATACATCAACCGTCTAGCAGGATCTTTAACGAGTTTGATAAGCTTATTCTCTTGGGTAGAGGAAGCTCCTTATACTTTGGACAAGCCTCTGAAGCAATGATGTACTTCTCCTCAATTGGGTGTGCACCCCTTATAGCTATGAACCCGGCAGAGTTTCTCATTGATCTGGCAAACGGTAACACAAATGAAAAATCACTTCCAACAGAATTGGAGGATAGAGGGCCTTCTGCAGTTGACGTCCACGAGGTTGATTCGAAAACTGAATTTTGAATCCCACTTATAAATTTATAATTGCTAGCATGGAGCACAATCTTATTTTACATTTTTATGCAGTTTTTAGTTGAAGCCAATCAAATCAGACTTGGAAAAATGGAGAAGGCAAAGCTCCTAAGCTCTGCGCTGACAGAGGGTGAGAGTAAGATGCAGAGGATGTCATATTCAAGGGAATCAAAAGCAACTTGGGGCGAACAGTTTTTGATTCTTTGCAGGAGGGGCCTTAAGGAGAGACGCCATGAATACTTAAGCTGTCTGCGTGTAGTTCAAGTTATCTCCACTGCTATAATCATAGGACTTCTATGGTGGCAATCTGATGCTTCATCCCCAAGGCGAGTTCAAGATCAGGCAGGACTGTTGTTCTTCATTTCAGTATTTTGGGCTTTCTTTCCTATGTTTACTGCAGTTTTCACATTTCCACAAGAAAGAGCAATAGTAGCTAAAGAGAGATCAGTGGAGATGTACAAACTCAGTGCCTACTTTTTAGCTAGAAACATCAGTGATCTTCCTCTTGATCTCCTGCTCCCGATAGTGTTCCTCGTGATAGTGTACTTGATGGCAGGCTTGAAGCTCAGATTTTCTGCATTTTTTCAAACAATGCTTACAATTTTCCTCAGCATTGTGGCCTCTCAGGTAAAAATTATAAAAAAACTATCATATCAATAACTGTTCTTTTCCTTGAAACAAAGGCAAAAGTACTCTGTGTGTGTGTGTGTGTGTGTGTCTGGATTAAGAGATTATAAACTTCAAAATTGCAGGGTCTAGGATTGAGCATAGGTGCAGCATTTATCGACGTGAAAAAGGCAACAGCGCTAGCTTCCATCATTGTTATGACATTCATGTTATCTGGTGGATTCTTTATCCAGGTAAGATAAATAACCTAGCCAACAAGCACATTCTGGATTTGTTAAACAGAATGTGACAAGTACATTATAAATTGTGTGTGGGTGCAGAAAGTTCCATCAATGGTTTCGTGGATACGCTATATCTCTTTCAACTACCACACATACAGGCTACTCCTGAAAATTCAGTATGGTTGCTCATCAGGTAATTCAGGTACTTCTGGATATGAAGCTTGTCAGTCTCCCTTCATCAATGAATTAAGACTTGACTCTGGTGTGATGGAAGTGGGAGCTATGATGGTGATGATCATTGGGTACCGATTACTGGCCTATTTATTACTCAGAACAGTGAAGTTCAAGACAATGATGTAGTAGGATATCCAATTCTGAGACTACTTGATAATGAAAATCCCAGAATGTTTCTATCCATCGAAAATAGTACCTCTGTTCCCCATGTATTTCGATTTATTAAAAAATAGTTCAGTTTCTATGTGAGATTCTTGGACTGTTCAACAAAATTTATGTATGTCAAATTGAATAATCTAATATTTACTATAACTTGATTTTCCCACACTCTGTGCAGAGATATTTCGCATGTTCAATTTGTCAAGCGAGTTGTATAACATTTACTAGAGACTTTCTTAATTAGTATATTAGATGGTTATCTTCAGTCTTCATCATATTTAAAAAGAGAGTAAACATGTTCATCATACGTACCGAATCTATAATCTATCATTTTTGTGCTTAGGACACTTTTCCTTGTGCACTGTCGTCAGAAACGCAAACATTTTGCGTCCACTTCCATATCTTCTATATGTTTACATTTTGCAAGAATTTCATTGATGCAAGCATTTTTACTATAGATCTTCTTGAAGCTTCTCCGAAAAAGAAGATTTCTATAGAAATTTTGATGTCCATCAGCTGAAGAGGGTGAAAGAAAGTGAGATGAGGATGAAAAATTATGGGGCAGAGAGGGACTATCTCTTGCTTCGATGAACACCATCCATCCCCATATTAACACCATATAGATTCTCAAATGCTTCTTTCCCATTACTTACTTTTACTGTGAATTGCTTGTCATTTCGAAAGGTTGATATGCATACTAGAGGGGTTAAACTTGAGCACCACTTAGCGTCTAAATTATACCCTTCACTTTAAATTGTTAGACTACTTGATTCAACCACCGATTCATTAATTACTTATAATCAAAGAGGGCAAAACCACAATTATAATAAAAGAGTAAGGTTGATGGTGATTAATCAAAGACGGCAAAACCACAATTATACCCTTTTAACAATGAAGAATTTGAATAACAAACTTGAAATATAAGGATAATATAACTCTACTTTTTTACTCCCTCATTTTCGCTTCAATGTTATTAGTAGTGGAACCATTCATTACATGTTATATTTTATTTTGTCAAGTTTCTAATGTAGGACCTTATATTCTTCAACACTCCCTCTCTCGTGGAACCACTCTTTAGTGGGCCACATATGTAACCAGTCCCACATTGGTAACTTGCTCGCTCTACTGTCCCAACTAAATATTCAACATGTACTGTGGTTTGATATAAAAGGTCTCGATGCTATTAGTAGTGAAATTATTTTTGTCAATTATATCTCTTACTTTTTGTTATAGTAGAATAGTCTCTCTTTTTTTAATAAATAAACAAAAAGTTATGTCTTAGGTCATTACTTATATCTTCGGTGACTACATTTTGTTCGGTGTTTTTTTTTATAAATATTCTAAACTCTCTGCCTAATACTAGCTAGTTTATGTAATAATTATTTATATAAACTTAAGATCCTTGCAAGCTTAAATTATTTTTCCTTTAACTTTATATCTTTTTACTAGCAATTGTTTATTTTATAAAGGCAAAAATATTACAAAGAAGATCTACGACGGATCTGATGACCATGCAAATCGAAGTTAACTCTATAACTAATATCTCAAAGGAAGAAGATGAAATCAAACCCTAGAAAAATCTTGAAAAAGACCTTGCCACCACGAGCTTATTTGATTTCTCAAATTTCAGAACTGAAGAGCATGCGTTTAGGCAACCATCAAGCTTCGGTGACATTGAAACACTTAACCACCCATTTCATCATCAGGTGGGCCAATGGTCCCACAGAAAACATCGTCTGGCTTACGTGGATTTTGAGCCATGATCAACATCAATTACTCAAATGGTAGCCTATGAGTCATGCATGCAACATTACGCCCGTGCTGTTTTTGACACATTGAACATGACCTTAATTCCAGACAAGGCTTTGGAGAGAGTCTTGCAAGTTGGCAGAATCGAATAAGATGCTTGAAGAAGAAGAAGAAGCACTTGGGTTTTGTGATGATTTTGTTTTGTGATTTTGTGAAATCTGGAAAAATAAAAACTAAGGAGAAGTAGAGACGTGGAAGCTATTTGATCCTCTACTTCGCATCTTTCGTGAAAGCGACGCCAAACCCCCACGTGATTTAAATGTTTGAAACTCATCATCAAAGAGGTTTTCGATCCCATGGAGTTGGATCGATATATATTGCAACTCTCGTGATCATGAGATTGATGTTTGCCCACCACAAAAACCATTTTTAACTTCAATCCTACGTGCAATAATGACATCCAACTTCATTGATTTCGGTGGCCGGAAAAAGAATACAATATTATTGAAAGGAAATCACGAATGAATCACAAGGACGTCATATGAATTGACTTTGTTTCTAGGCTATAGCAATTATGTTTTCATCAAATTTTAGTTCTAGCTGTATTTTGCGATTTACTGATCACATTTCAACAGTTACGGACAATCGTTTACACGTGTATATAATTATTTCAAATCGGCTATGTGTGTAAACCTACAAAGAACATACAATTATAAATCACTTACGTGTGTAGTGGATTGTCGTTTACAAAAATCTCACATCACATACATTTTATTTTTATCACACTCACATCTGTTATCTGTTTAAATTAAAAGTTCTAAGATTTGTTTTAATCATTGTGTCATGCATGCATCACCCATCGTAAGAGGTTGTAAATTCTTCCCACAAACATAAACCACGTTAAACAATGTCTTTGTTTTGTTTTCGGAGATATCCCCTTCTTAGAAAAAAAAAAAAAGGACAAAGCAAATTAAAAGATGGAATTTGGTTAAGTTTCAAATGGGGGAAAATTAATTGAGGCGATCCGTCGACGCATGAAGTTGCCCTCTTATACCTGAACATTTGCACGCATATGCTGTCAAATGCCGACGTAATTTCTTGATGCCTTTGTATTGTTCGCTAATGGATATGCTTATTGTAGATAGTTCTATAATTTATAAACAATGACAAAACTAGCTTGTCATTTTTGGGCAACGACTCTAGATTTTTAAAATTTTCCATATCGCTGCGTAAATTTTTGATGAGATGAAGAGACAGAGTCACGCGAAAGATGAAATTTCAAACATATATATGAGTTGGGTAATGTTATTTTTATTTGAAAAAAAAATTTATTTGAATTACAAGTGTTGGAATTTTTGTGAGTATTTCAAAAATACAAAATTTATTTTATTATTTATTTTATGTTTCTAGATTTTGTGTGGTTTAATTACAAGTTTAAACTGAATTTATTTTGTAGATTTATTATATGAATGTATATATTAATTTTTATTTCAAAAGCTTATTTGCGTGAGTTTTAGCAATTTAGTCTTCAATTGGGATAATTATTGATTTGTTTTAAAGGTCTTTCTACGGCTTTATTCTCAAAGCTTTCATACAAACTTAATTGTTTTCGATGCCTTTGGCATTTAAAGATTTGAATTCAAAAATCATTAGCGTCAGTTTTGGTTGACCAATTTCTATTTTGCAAATGCTATATTGTTTTGCCATTAATTTGCTGATAATATAGCTGCTAAGTTTGTGAAAACGGGCAGACAATTATGTGGTTTTATTACTATTTCTTTTAATGCCTTAGCTTCTTGTTGAAGCGACTAACTATATATTTAAGCCCATTCTCTTTAATAGGGCATAATATATAAGGTTATTTTTCTTTCATATAAACCTTGAGGGAAAGATTCGAGTTGTTTATCCAACTCAAGTATTGCGAGTGTACGCTTATGATGGTCATATAGGTTGTTGTATCCTAGAGGGTAGGGTGCCATACAACCCTTGTTACACCGAGACATTGTCTCCGAGAGGCGAAATCTACTCTTAAGGACAGTGAATGACACGCCTCAACCTAAAGCTAGTATTCTACTCAAAGTATCAATGGAGACCAACTTCTACATCCCAACAGATAAGCATCTTGCTGTAATTTCATTGGTTTTATTTAATCTACTATATCAATGTAAATTACAATTTTCTAATATATATTCCTGTGATGTTTTGCAGGAAAGTGGCATCCATAAACCAAATTTTCCAACAAGAAGTAGTTCATCTATAAACTTATCTGATCAATTACTTATAATCACTAACTATTACATGATTGTTTACTTCAAAAGCACAACTAATATATATATAGAGTAATGCTCAAAAGCTAACTAGTTAGTTACTATGTCATTATTTCACCGTCTCTACAATATATCTCATGATTCAATTCATTTACATTTTGGATCTTCATTAAAGGATCACCTTTCCAAAAATTCACTCACATTGAAGAACATTTATCTAACTCTCACCAAATAAAAAGACGAACACAACATTTTAATAAACAAGGAAATGTTCATGAATAATCAAGTACTTTGGCCACGGGTTATCTGTGGCTGACACTAGTATTGGTCATGGGTGTACCTGTGGTTTAAACGGAACTTTTCTAGTAATGAGTGGCTAAGCAAATTCCCATTTGGATGAAATTTTGCAGAAATAACCTTCAAATGGAAAAGCTGAATAATTTGAATTATGAAGTAGACCCAAATGAGTAGTTAGGGTGGTTTTGACTTATTAATTGATTAACGCTTAAGCATCATTCAATCTTATAGGCTATAGCTAGAATAGTATTGCATGACTGGCAAAAAGAGCAGCAGATACGTTGACTATGATTACTAGTATCAAATGGAAGATCAATTCATACACAATTTAAGATTGGAGTGAGTGGTGGACCAACACAGTCCGCAAATTGAGATCAAGTATTTCAATTCAAGTCTCCAAAACAAGCTTATATTTTAATGTTTGAATAAATTAAAGTTGAAATTAAAAATTTGAGAGGAATGAAATGCTGCCACGTAACAGAGTGAGCCATGTGGGGGGCTTATGGGATGTGAAATGCAAGTTTATGCAACATACCCGCGACGTTAGCCTATGATTAATTAAGTAATCAAATCTTTCTTCCTTCCTTCCTTGCACACACAGTTGCACTAATTCCTCGCTAATCCCAAGAAGCAACGTACACTGTATAGTATTAGTCCATACATGCATTGCATGCATGCCCACAATTAACTTGTTGACATTCTAAAACTAATCAAGATTTGCATTCTCTTATCAACTCTTTTTTTTTTTTTGGTTACTATATTTTAAGCGTCCATGTGAACTTCGTATGGTAATCACACGTTAGGGTTTTAAAATATATTAAACGGTTTATATTATGAAATTACGTTGTGGAGGTCATTTAAGAGATTCTTTATCACATCTCAACAAAAGAAAAATTTATGAATTTGTCACCCTACAACCTATTGTTAAACGTTTTTCGGCAAGATCATTACACTAAGAGCAAGTACTCTTATTTGCATATATTAGGTGCTATTAAGAGAATGAGAATGTGAGAATCGAACTTTTACCTTAAATGTGAAGGTATGTGCCGAATTTCTTCTGTTGTCTTCAATTTTTTTGTTTATTTTAGGCAAGGTCTATAAATATGGACACTAACAAAATAGACAAAACCACAAGATTAGATATACTTGTAATTTTGCCCCTATAATTAATGCTTCTAATAGCCTTCATCCTCTTAAGTTATAATTAAGCATTCATTCCTCAAACTCATTGCCGGAAGTGCAAGTTCTCTGATCCCTAGGACAGGACCATATGTATGAAGGACATATAGCTTTCACATGATGGTACTGGCAAGGCCGAATTGGTAATTTGAAAAACCACCCCACACCCACAGTACAGAAACTATGACAACTAATAAGCTTTGACTTATCAACCACAGTCACTCTCATCCCATATGAATGTGCCCAATGAAGAAATGCCACGTGAGCCGAAGGAGCCACGGCTAATCCGCCTAGTAACGAGCACGCCATAACATGTATACATGAAAATAACACACTTTGCATACCAAAATCAAAATCTCACAAATTCACACCCTTCCTTGGTCCTAACGCTTCCCCCAACCGCCCACGTTCATCTTCAACCCCACAATATCCAAATTGGTAATTTCACCTACCCTTCCCCTACAAATTTCTCTCCCACACCCACGCACACGCACACGCACACCTCCCACACATGCCCTTGCACTAACTCCAACGCATACTCTCCTAAATCCCAGACCCTGTTATATACCCCCACAACCTCTCTTTTCTCCACAAACTCATTTCCACATTCCACTTGAAAATACCATTTTGTGTTGCCAGAAAATGTTCTCAGCTCCTGTTGAGCAGATGCTGCAATGCCCGTCTGGGCCGTTCATCATGATGGACAAGAGATCATGGAACAAGCCCCACATTGAGGTTGCCCCAAATTGTCCTCGCTGTGCCTCTTCCAACACCAAATTTTGCTACTACAACAACTACAGCCTCTCGCAGCCTAGGTACTTTTGCAAAGGGTGCAGGAGGTATTGGACCAAAGGCGGTTCTTTGCGCAACGTGCCTGTAGGAGGTGGTTGTCGCAAGAACCGTCGCGGGAAGGCGGCAAAGCTCTCGCAGGCTGACCGCGCTTCCTTGTCTTGCTTTAATCATAACTCGAGTAGTTCTGATGACACATCTGGGCAGTACTCAAGTGGTACTGATAACCAGCCAGGTGGAGGCAATGGATCAGATATTGATTTGGCTGCTGTGTTTGCCAAGTTTTTGAACAACAACTCCTCCAACCCTGCTGATGAGCATGATCATCTTGATCAAGATCATGAACCCAATTTGGTAATTTCCAGCTCAGAGCTAAATGATGTTGATGGGTCCCAAAATTCTTCAAGGGCTGATCAAGATCTTGTTGAAGCCGTTGATCACTTGCTTGGAGGCCTAGTAGCTCCTGATCATCATGATCATCATGATCATCAACATCAACAAATACAAGAAGAAAATGTTCAGAGTTTTATGGGAATTAATCATGAACAACAAGATGATATGAATATTCACGAATTTGGGTTACAGGGTTTGCTAGGGAATGATGACCAAGTGGTGCAAGATGTGTTTTGGTCCGATGATGCAGCAACGACGTCGTCTTTGACGAGTAGCACTGCTAGTTTTTCATGGCAGCCCATGGTGCATCTGCAAGAGCTGGACTATTCACTACCGTCCGATGATGATCATATGAAGATCCCCACCAATCTTTGTAGTGATAATTGGAGCTCCTTTGATTTTTCAGGATTTGAAGTTTTCTCACGGTCTTAATTGGATGCTAATTACAGAGGCATTTTAACTTCTTGTTAGTTAATTTCGTTTTACAATTTTTGTTCTTCTGTAGTTAGGGATCGAGTTCAGTACTGTCACATTGCCATGGTAAAAAAACAATGTCATGGCATATACATATATTTACACCTATATATAATACAATAAATTTTTTATATTAATATATGATCGAGCGAGTCAATTAATATTTTGCTAACTTTATGGCTATTAATTTCTGCTGAGCTCATCACATTTGACTTTTATACATTCAAAGTTGCTTCTATGATTATTAGTTTATCATACGCCCTTATTTTATCAGGTATTTATTCATTGAATATCCTTGAAAAAAATTAGACGAATCGTAATTAGTTAATTATGATAAAATAATTAAATAGACGAACACAATTTTTTCAAGAAACACTAAAATGATTGCCTATTAATTAATGCAATGGCAAGTATTTCCTGATTTGAGTGATCTTTTGCGAAAATAATTTATGAAATAAAACTTGAAAAATTTGACGATAAGATCCCCGAAATACAATAGGAAGTATGTGTTACAAAGATGTCTCTCTTAATAATTTTTTTTGATATGTCTATCAATTCAAGCTCTCTCTGTACGTATGTAATCAAATCAAAACCAACCAAGATATTAAGACAAAAACAAGGACCAAGAACATACAGATACAACCTACAGAGAGCAGAAACATGTTAGCTTGAGTACGGGTGGGCCCCGAAAATTGAAGCAGATGTGGTCCTCCTCAACTCGTCACTATGAAATTATATATATATATATATTGAATAGTATTGTTCGTTATCTTTCCAGGGCATGTTCTACTGTATGCATAATGCATCTGCCTTCTGTACTTATAAATGGATCATGCAGCAATGTACAGCTAGATAAGCCTGCAGCATGTCGTGTACTTTTGTTTAAACGTGTTCTCTTTTTCGTTTTTTTCTCTTTTTTCTGGTGGATCATGTTGTGTTCATTTTTAAACGATGCTACCGTCAGGGGCGCGTAGTTGACTCAAATTGTTGTTCTCGAGTCAAGTCTCACAAACATATTAGTAATTTTGATCAATCTACGCTTATATGCGCTACCGATTCTAACACTCTTTATTTATTTATTTTCAAATAATCTGACTTATGCATAATATTGTTAAACAGTCCATCTAAATTATTGATCAGAGTCCCTAGATTTAATTTTAATGTGTAGTAATGGATCACAGTATGGGAACATGTGTAATAAAGATATATGAGACGTAAAAGTGAGGAGGCTATTTGAGGAGGTCAATCTCACCATCATCAAATGTAAAGAAATCATGGGACTTAAAACATTTTAAATGTTTTGATGGTGGGATTGGCCTCCTCAAATAACCTCCTCACTTTAAACTCCTCATTGTAGATTCTCCCCTATATTGACCAAAAAAAAGGAAAAGAGAAAGGGCATGTATAACCTTTTTTTTATGTAATTGGAGTCGGAGCTAAGGTGTGAGAAAAGATATGCGTTCTGAATTGCATGATTTAACTACAATTTTTTCTTTGAAGATTTGCAATGTATCATCCTCTTTGCAGTATAAGTTTCGGAAAGCAAAGCTAGACTAATCAGAGCTCTACAAGATTTTCAAAAAAAAAATTCTTTCTTTCTTGTTAAGGCTTGTATATAAAGGAGAAGGGCCTCAATTTAATTTATGCCCTGGGCCACCCAAAAGTCATGGCCGGCTCTGGAAGAAGCTATCTAGGCCAGGAGTTCACTCACTACCATCAGATTTTGAACTCGTGTTCTTAGCCACAGAAGTCAAGCAAATCCTAAAATCAAGTAAATTCTAATAGATAAATCCAAATAGAGCATTCAGATTGTATTTGAATACCAATTTATGTGTGAAATAATTGGTTATTGGTTGTAAATAAATGAGACTCTAATCTCCACCATTATATCAGAGAAGGCATGTAAATAAATGTGGCCTGGTAGAACCGCAGAAGTTGAGAAATTCATGTTCAGTGTCTACCCCGAAGCTTGTCTAAAAGTGTATCTAATCCTTCATGCGGGCCACTTCCATGGGACTTCAGCAACAACGCTGCAAAACTCAAAAAAGTAGAGAAACCCAATTAGCCTTGCCCAAAAAGAAAGGGAAAAAAAAAACCACTTAAATTAGGAAATTTGAAAATAATTTGAGACTAATAAAAATATATTAGCATTAATTATCTCATTTGGATCTCAAAGTTAGGCTTCAAATATGGTATTGTTACCCCAAATAAAACCTCCCCATTGGAAGTGCCCCGCATGCAATGTGTAAGTAACTGAGTGTTTGCATACCTTCAGCCGCCATTGGATAGAGATCAAAGAAGGTACTTGCTGACTTTAAAAGTTTCTGCGTATTTATATAAATAAATTAATCAAACAATCAATCAAAGGAAGTAATTATATGTAAGCATGATAACTAGGTTATATGATCCGTACCAGTACCAAATCACCTGGTTTGAATGGAAGTTCTTCCATGCCGGTTGCTTTCCTGCATGTGTTCTCTTGTCAGGGCAGAATTTAGATAAAATGTATAAATTCTCTAAAGTACAAGACAATTGGAAATAATACCTAAGAAAGAGCTCTCCTTCAACTTGTTCATATTCAAAGAATGTGCAACCAGTGGCAAAGGGTATCTCTTTGTCTTTCCACTCTGTAAAACATCCAAAGACAAATCCAATCACTAGAAAATTTCATTTGAGGTGCCAATGTTATGTCCTATTGCAAAACATTCTTTTAATTGATTATTTTTACACAATTATTAGTCGTGTTCAACTTTGTTTACTCAAACATGACCAAATTATTAAACACGTAACACGATACGACACACAGTGACGCAGTCAAATTTAAGATGATTAAGGTTGTGAAAGTTACCAAGATGCCAAATTACACTGGCGGTCAAGTTTCCACCTTCAGTCGCAGCATCAATGACGAAATGAATATTGAATCCCATCGCATCCATCACCTTGCTAAGAAAATGCACGATCGCCTGGGCATATTCCCAAACACCTCATTTCATTAGTAAAGTACCTCTTTAACAAAAAAATTTCTTAATCAAATGAAATTTTGACCCCATTCTAAATCTCATTTATTCTTTAAACAAATAAGATATTGACATATATACTGACATTATTTTTCGTGAATAAATTAGGCGAATAAATCTGGTGTTCCTAGCATGATTGTAATTAATTTCTCAAATACCAACAAAACCTATTAACTTGTGTCGCATCTTCCAATTTCAATAAAATTCACTATGAGTAGAGATGAAGGAGGAAGCAATAAAACCTCTTTTCCTACAAAAGGAACATAAAAGACAAGGTCTTGATAATGGCAGTCATCAGCCAGAAGTTGCTCTAGAGCTTGAATGTCCTTGGCATTGATGGCCTTGTAGAAATCTTGAACTGCCTCCAACACAGAAGGTGGGAGTGGCAGAGGTGCAATCCCACAAGATCCATCATCACTGCCAAAAACTCTCCATTTCTCATATTTGCAATTTTTCCCAACAATATTTGAAATTAATTTTTGCTGCAGCTTTTTCCCACTTAATGACAATTGGGTCTTCTGGTTTCTGATATGACTTGTTGCATTGAGTGCTTGTGGAAAAACAGAAAACAATGTGTTGAGGTTGAAGCTCTTGTTTGGGGTGAGGCAAGCTCCTACATAATATTGGGTCAGAGAGGCCATAATTGGGAAAATTTGTGAGAGAAAGAGAAAAGTTGTTGTTAGGCATCCTAATTGGTTGTTATAACAAATAAGATGATTGCAAATGAGGCAAGGAATTGATGTTCCTTATTGTAAAGCATTATGGAACTTTTGGTGCACTTTTTATCCATCTGCAGCATAATTGTGAACTAGGCAAGGAATACTTTTCATGTTCTAACCAATATTAAGCTTGGGCCAGTTAGGGCCCAAATACAATGCCTTGATTGGGCTGATTTTGCATTGAAAGTAAGGTGAATGCTAGGTCCTAGGTCCAATCACAAGAAAATCATACAAACTCCCCTAATGATTATTAAAAAATTTCCCGACAGATTGAATAAATGCATGTATTATAATATAAGTGAATTAATAATAGCACGTGATTAACATCGTATATACTTACCTCTTTGGACTGATTGCAATAATCTAAAATTTATAGGGCTCGAAAAACTTTGGCAGCAAGTATACTTGGGTAAAAATGAAATTAATTAAAAGAAAATCTAAAATACCTAACATATTAAAGATTTTACGAAGTGTATGTTTGCACATTAGAGTAAAAATCCAGATCTCATTAGGTTTTTATTCTTTTTCCTTCTTAAATCTTTTGAACATATCTTAATGTAGTCCAACCTGCAATCAAGATCCAATATCTTCGATTATGATATGTGAACTGCAAAGGCCAATTCCTTCCCGTTGGTTAGATTTTGCGAAGCACAACAACAGAATTACTGTTCTGTCTTTCGCTTTTTGTGCCTCCCTGCTGAAGCAAATATGCGGCCCCCCACCCCTACCCCCTCCATAACAAGCCTCTCTTTTAGGCCATTACCACACGCTTTATTGGGCCACTTTATTCAATGATTTGTTTTACTAAGTCCAAACTTCTTCATTCAGTGCACTCAATTTATAAGCGACTATGAGATTAATTTGTAACTCAAGTGATTAAGACTCTCATTCATGTACCCGACAATCGATATATAAGTAGGTTGTAATTTAAGTGATTAAAAACATTCACTTATGCGCACATATATTATCGAACATCAACAAAAATGTCATTATTAAGTTGATAAGTGAATGATATGTCTAACCTTCGTGATCATCTAGAGGGTTAACCCTAGTGTCTCCTATCTTCACTTTCTGTTGATGCAATTTCCTTTCTAGGCATTTCCAACCTCTTTTAATTCCATTTTTTTCACCATCTTAATTAGCTGGAAAGAGTTATGGGTCACTATCAAGTAAAACCAAAAACCCAGATGAAAACTTTGCAAATTGAAATAGTCATTTGGCACCAAATGTGGTTGGGGGATCACTTGCCCCCACCATCCATACGTAACTTATCCCCTTACAGATATTCCACTTGTTTCCATTTCACATTGAGGAGACATCCTTATGAGACCTACGCTAGTGATGCATCATTTTCCTTATTCTTTTCTGTTTGTATGTTTGCTTTATTCCCAAAATTCTCTTCAGTGCCATGTTGACTAGGGCTTCCCTATAATTGTAGGCCTA
>NC_024131.1:19565609-19580225 GCF_000346735.1 Prunus mume
TACAAATTAATTAATGCTCTAGTGTATAATACTTGCCGCCTTTTGTTCCCTATATATATCTCTCTCTTTTTCCCGGAATTAGGAAGGAGATGGGGTATTCTCACACACTGCCAAGGTACTATGAGGGAAGGAAATGGTATTCTCGCACGCATTGGTGTGCAAATCAAAGTTCTTTGCCACTAGGCTATACCCCGTTAGTCCCTATATATGTTAATTTACTATCTACTTCTGTCCATGGACGTTGAAAAGGAAACATGATCTGATAGAAAAAAAAAATGGGTCAGAAAGAAAAAAACCAATACATCCAGGGAGGTACTTGCAAAGTTTTTGCTAGTAGGTCATGGACAAAGCAAATTTGAGCTGCTTTTTTTGGGGGTTTTGGGAAGGTTCATGCATGGGCAAGGAAAAGAGCCTTTTTCATGAAGAGGCATGGACCTGTGTTGTTGTCCCTTCAGAAAACCGCTGACTTACTTCCATGACATGAACAACTTTATCAGATACAAAGGTGATCTTAAGACCTCACCATACTCCTCCTCATCACATAAAAAAGTTGAAGTGTCTCTTTTTTTTTTCAATTTCTTTTTTTTTCTCTCTTGTTGGGTTGGGAGGGCTGCTTAGTCATTTTCATTATGTGGATTGTTCTGCAATTAACTGAAAAGATGAGCAATCATTATATAAAGGGATTTAGAGTGAATCCACCAAACGATAGCAGTATATCCATAGCATACTACTAAAGCTTGTTGTACAACAGAATTTGAAGCATGCAACCAAGTATGCAGAAAGCAAAATCTACCACATGGATGTTCTTGTATTTGTACAGTATACTTCAAAGACGAAAAATCGAGCACTTGCAGACGATGAACTCTCATCTTATCAGTTAACCTACCTAATTACAAGAGATCCCATCCAAATTTGGTGAACAAAAGGAGAAAAGCTTAACGAAATCTTTCTTTTATGTCCTGTAGTGATTTTGCCTCTGGTATTTTTCATAATGTTATTGGTTTTGACTAATTTCCAAATGTTATGAGAGGGAAAAAAACAAAAAAATATACACCCATGACAGAAAGGAATAGATGAATAATTAAAGATTTGTCAATTTTTCGAAGGCGGCATGTCCCTCATAACCCCAATCATATAAACTATAGTTAGGTCCCTTCATACTCAAAATTTTCTATGAATTTATATATATAATTTTTTAATATATCCAGAACTGCACTAGAAACCATAAACTAATCTGTCCCTCCAAGGCCCTAGCTTTTAGTCTATTTCAAGGAAATTAAAGCAATGTTTTCCATTGAAAAAGCAGTTTGAAAGATTGAGGCAGCCAGTTCAATATCCCACTATCACATGATGAGAGATTTAAAGAGACTTAGATGAGATAGAAAGTAGCAGTGTTGTTATTAACCTCATCATGTCAAGCAATGCAATCACTATTATTCTCTTGCTTCTCAATATCTCTCTGTTTCCTGCCACCTCCTCTGCTCTGAACCAAGAGGGCCTCTCCCTACTTTCATGGCTTTCAACCTTTAATTCTTCTTCCTCTGCTACTTTTTTCTCTTCATGGAATCCAGCTGACCAGGATCCATGCAAATGGGATTATATCATATGTTCCAGCAGCAGGTTTGTTTCCGAAATCACAATCACCTCACTCAATGTTCCTACCAGTTTCCCAAGCCAGCTCCTCTCCTTCAACTATCTTTCCACCATTGTAATCTCAAATGGGAACCTCAGCGGGGAAATTCCACCCTCAATTGGAAACTTGTCTTCACTTACCACCCTGGATCTCAGCTTCAATGCTCTAACAGGTAAAATTCCACAGGAGATAGGAAAGTTATCCAAATTGCAGTTATTATCACTGAATTCCAATTCCTTGCATGGTGTCATTCCAAAAGAAATTGGAAACTGTTCACAGCTTCAACAACTTGAGCTGTACGATAACCAGCTATCCGGAAAGGTTCCTGCAGAAATAGGCCAGTTATCGGCTCTGGAAATCTTCCGTGCAGGCGGGAATCCTGGAATTCATGGGGAAATTCCAATGCAGATATCAAACTGCAAAGCACTAACTTTTCTTGGCCTTGCAGCTACGGGAATCACGGGGCAGATTCCAAGCAGCATAGGACAACTAGAGAATCTCCAAACACTTTCAGTCTATACTGCAAACCTCACAGGTGCCATCCCACCAGAAATTGGTAACTGTTCAGCCTTGGAAAATTTGTTTCTGTATGAAAACCAGCTTTCTGGTCATATTCCCGGTGAATTTAGTCGGTTGAAAAAACTCAGAAGAGTTCTACTGTGGAAGAACAATCTAACTGGAAGTATTCCAGGTGATTTAGGGAACTGTTCGCATTTGATAGTGATCGATTTCTCAATGAATCTTCTGAGTGGTGAGGTTCCTCCGTCTCTTGTAAATTTAGTGGCATTGGAGGAGTTTCTGCTGTCTGAGAATCATATATCAGGCAGCATACCACCTTTATTTGGAAACTTTTCCAGTTTAAAGCAACTGGAATTGGACAACAACAGATTTACTGGCAAGATTCCACCTGTCATTGGGAAACTAAAACAACTTACTCTGTTCTTTGCCTGGCAGAATCAGCTGCATGGAAGCATACCAACTGAGCTGGCCAATTGTGAGAAACTTCAAGCTTTGGACCTTTCACACAATCTCCTCAATGGGTCAGTTCCAAGTTCTCTCTTTGACCTCAAGAACTTAACTCAATTGTTGCTGATATCAAATCAACTTTCAGGAGTTCTTCCAACCAATATTGGTAACTGCACCAACTTGATCCGCTTACGGCTGGGATCAAACAACTTCACAGGTCAAATTCCATCTGAACTCAGGCTCCTTCATAGATTGACCTTCCTTGAATTGTCAGAAAATCAATTTAATGGGGAAATTCCTCCTGAAATCGGAAACTGTACCCAGTTAGAAATGGTTGATTTGCATGGCAACGAGCTCCAAGGCATGATTCCTTCATCTTTCCAATTCCTTACTGGTCTTAATGTTTTAGACCTTTCCATGAACATGATAGATGGCGTGATTCCTGAAAATTTGGGCAATCTGACATCCCTAAACAAACTGGTCATCAGTGGAAACCACATTACAGGTTCCATACCAAAATCATTGGGCTTCTGTAAGGATTTGCAGCTGTTGGATCTGAGCAGCAACAATATCACTGGCTCTATCCCAGATGAGATCGGACGCTTGCAAGGTCTAGATATTCTCTTGAATCTGAGTTGGAATTCTCTGACAAACCCCATTCCAGAAAGCTTCTCAAATCTCTCAAAACTTGCCAATATGGATCTCTCCCACAATATGCTGACAGGAAGCCTGAAAGTACTGGGCAGTCTCGACAATCTTGTGTCCCTGAATGTCTCATACAATGACTTTTCAGGTCCACTTCCCAATACTAATTTCTTCAAAGATATTCCATCAACTGCATATGAGGGCAACCCAAAGCTTTGCATTAACAGAAATGAGTGCCACTTGAACGGTAACCTGCATGACAAGAAATCCATCAGATATCTAATTGTTTGTGTTCTTCTTAGTGTGACTGCAACTATATTGCTTATGCTTGCTGGAATGGTTTTATTCGTTAGAGTTGCTGGAATCACATTTGGGATGGACAGTAAAGAAGAAAGTCATTTGATATGGGATTTCACCCCATTTCAAAAGCTTAATTTTTCTGTTAATGATATTGTGACTAGACTATCAGATTCAAACATCGTGGGGAAGGGTTGCTCAGGAATGGTGTATCGTGTGGAGACTCCGACAAAACAGGTCATTGCAGTGAAGAAGCTATGGCCGGTAAGTAACGGCGAGCATCCACAGATCGACTTGTTTTCTACAGAAGTTCGTACTCTTGGATCAATTAGGCATAAAAACATAGTGAGGCTTCTGGGATGTTGTAACAACGGAAAAACCAGACTGCTTTTGTTTGATTACATTAGCAATGGCAGTTTGGGTGGATTGCTCCATGAGACAAGGCTGTTCTTAGACTGGGATGCAAGGTACAAGATTGTACTGGGAGCAGGTCATGGTTTAGCTTATCTTCATCATGATTGTATACCTCCAATAGTTCATCGGGATATTAAGTCTAACAACATCTTGGTAGGACCACAGTATGAATCTTTTCTAGCAGATTTTGGCATTGCAAAGCTTTTGAGTTCTCCAGAATGCGGCAGAGCCTCCAACACAGTTGCAGGTTCTTATGGCTACATTGCTCCAGGTGAGTCTAAATTCCTCACATTCTTTTGTGGTCTGTTCATTGTGTTATTCGGGTTACTCAATCAAACCAGTCTAATGTCATAGTTGTTGAACTTGTTCACAACCCTTAATCTCTTATTCTTATTGTTGATGAATCCAGTTTCAATGTTATTTTGCTACCTATAAAGATGATGTAGGTCACATGGTTTTGATACCTGACTAACACTGCTTGTAATGTAATAATGTTTTGCAGAATATGGATATAGTTTGAGAATCACAGAAAAGAGCGATGTGTACAGCTATGGAGTGGTGCTCCTGGAGGTCCTAACCGGGAAGGAACCAATGGATAACAAGATTCCGGAGGGTGCCCATATTGTCACTTGGGTCAATAAGGAACTCCGAGAAAGGAAACGGGAATTCACATCAATTCTTGACCAGCAGCTAATATTGAGATCAGGGACACAAACCCAAGAGATGCTTCAGGTGCTTGGGGTGGCTCTGCTCTGTGTTAATCCTTGCCCAGAGGAAAGGCCAACAATGAAAGATGTAACAGCAATGCTCAAGGAGATCAGGCATGAAAATGAGGATTGTGAAAAACCAGATTTTCTTGGAAAAGGAGACGCGAAAGCTACAGTCCACAGTTCCAGTTTTTCCAGGGCATCTGAACCTCTAATTGGATCACCTTCTTGTTTTCCCACAAACCCCTAAAGTCATCATTCCACTTCATTAATTTTTATTTTTTGTTCAGGTAAAAAGATACAATTTGTATAGATTAATGTTGTGTAGTAGCAATAAGACATGTTTATTGTCTTTCACTATGATTCAGGATTGCATTATCAGATTGGGGGTTTTCTCCTCCATCTACCTTAGTGCAGATAGTAAGGCAAAAGTAAAATGTGCCTAGTTCAAAAGTAATAAGATACAATCAGATGCATGCTCTCCAGATGTGGAGAAACACTTGCATGAAATAGGGATAGCACTGTTTTGCTATCTCCGGCCAAAAGCGCTAGCATACGCGTGATAACTTTTCCACGTGGCATATCGTTATTAACCCGGAATAGCAAAATAGTGCTGTCCCTGTTTTTCCCAGATCAGAGGCTAGGTTTTATAATTCCAAGCAAATATATTAAAAGAGAAAAATATCCTCAACAGCATATACAGAATCCCACTCTAAACCTCATTTTGTTTCTACATATAACTAAGATTTCACTGTATCATCTGTCACATTTCGGTGACTAAAATTTAGAAAGAAGAAAGAAAAACTTTGAAACTTCATTATTTAAAGCCAAGATTCCAGCAGATTGTCCCAACAATGCAATAACCTGCTGCCATTGATAATGCAACTTCGTACTGCGTAAAATATCACACAAGGAGTGAGCAACAAAATTGCAATTATCAATTTGGGGACCAACAGCAGTAGTCATAGCTTTCAAGCCCCATTGGGCTTGTCTGTGGGGTCTTGTGCCGACTAAAAAAGCAATGGTCGAGGTGACAATCTTGTTTAGAATAAGCCACAGAAAAAAACATGATATTAGAAACAAATTGGACCACTATCCTTCTCGACCTTTTTCCAACAATTATTTTTCTGAAAAAGAGATATCATGTGCATGTTCTTGAAAGGATACACCGTCCTTGGACATGTGACACTGAACCATCTAAGGCCCACTCTGATTGTGTATTGTAACTCATCAGATTCTAATGGCTAATAATGCAAGCAACTATCCACTAATCGCTCTTCTAAATCTTTCAATAAAAGCAATAACAACTTTTAAGAATCGAAGCACAGTGCTTCAATCGGCATCCACTTTTTATCGATTTTTCCATTTTTGATCCCATTCTCGGCATGATTGATAATGTTAGGATAAAGAAGTTTTAAATCCTGCATTCTAATTGGTAGGTGAGATTTTAGAGCATTTACTTACTATAAATGTAAGAAGTTATGAATCGGGGAACTCAATAAACAAGAGAGGAATGAGAATGGGATCAACTCCTCCTACTCACTCAAATTCCTGATTTTTCAGGTATTGGATTACATAATTTTTATTCCATGTTTGTTAGTAAACACGGGAAAAGTCAAGACGTGGAATAATTCTAATACTCATGTATTAGTAAATGCACGAAAAGCATGAGTTGAAATAATTCCAATACAAAAATAAACATGTCATTAGGATTTTTTTAAAAAAATTTAGAGCCATCAAACCACCACCACCACCACCGGCTACAGGTAGTAGTACTAATCAAAAAGGCATCACGTTCATCACATTGGATTTATCAATCACCCTAGAATGTCATACACTCACCATGAATTCCAACATCTAATCTATCATTATTTCATACTTTCACAACCTACCATCCACTTAATATTATCCTAACTCATTCATCCGTTGATGAATTCAAGTTCCAATCTAGTCACAAAAGGAAGGGTGGGATTTGGAAAGGGAAAACCTACCCCTCATTGTATCGACAATAAAATAAATAAATAAATAAATAAAATCATGCATCGACCAAGGAATGTGACAGCAGGAAAATCCAATAAGAAATGGAAAAGATGTTCTTATCAGCTGTTAAAGGTGAAAAGTCTCCAAACGTATCCTGTCAACATCCTACAGCTTATACATCAAAAGACAGCCTTATAGTAGCATAGAGAACATACCATAACATTTTCTGCTTTAGGCCATGTCCATGATTTTGCATGTGTTGGTGCAATTAGTTGCATGGTTTTTACGATGAGTTCATGGGGTTTTTTTATTTCTCCTGTATAAATTAATAGACTGAAATTAAAACAGCACAAGAATCATCGAAGATCAAGTGTGCAAAAATCATCAGACATCCCATATCTTGAGGGGGATGACTTTAGTGATCATTACAATAAATAAAAAGTTTCCAATTACAAATTAAGAAAATAATAATTATATTACATTAGTTCCTAGCTTTATAAGGTTTCAGAAATACCAAGCAATGAAAAAGGAAGATTTGAGGATTGGAGAGAAACAAGAAGAAGAAGAAATTATAAGTTACATTCTGATATCAAAATGGCTGTCGGCCTTTACAAAGAAATTCCTGAAAGAAAATTTTTACTCACAGCTTATAATCTCAAGAAAATTGAAACCAAGATTTGCATATCACAGTTTTCTCTCTGGGTGCCACTTTATGCTGCATCCAACACTACAAAAAAAAAAGAAAAAAGGGGGGGGGGGAAAGCAATTACTTTTAGAATGTAACCATGGCTGAACATAATCCTAAAGACCTGACAAACGTCGCATAAGAAAGAAGTACCTTGGTTTCTGAATCGATGGTACCGGTTGGCCACTGAGAACACAATCTATTGCCAGGCTCAAGTCCCTACATAGAGTTTTCTAAATCAGTTTCCACGCCTTACAATAGAAGTCATAATGCTAATATGAAAACGAATTTCCTACCTTCCACTTACAGACACATTATTACTAGGTCTTGAATCATCAAACTGTCCATGGTACACCAGTTCAAATGGCCTCCGTCCATCCTATTACACGGTAATAAATTTAGTTGCATGCTAGAAAGGGTAAAACAAATAGAAGTTGGATTAACTCAAATTGAGATACAGTGATAAGTTTACAATGAGTCCCCTAAAGGAAAGCTGAAATGAGGTAGTGTTCTTGAGTAATTTCAGCAAATCGATTGGTGCAGGTTGTGGTCACCTTTTTAAATAGAAAAAACTCGGGTGTACAAATTGCTCCAAAATCCCGGGCGACATCCTGTGACTGTATTAAATATATTTAACAAAGATAATGAATTAGAGAGTTACCAAGCATAACTGTGTTTCAATCAAATTGATATAGTATTACACTTAACAGAACGTGCGACCTGAAGTTCTACTGCCCTCAAAATCTCAATTTAGGAATGCTAACAGCTAACAAAAAAACCATGAAAACCAGTAAAATAGGAAAAGGGAAAGAAGAGACTCAAGTTGCTCAGGTTAAGGAATAACCAAGACCATCATTTCTTTTTCTTTTTTTCTTTCTAAAAAGCCTCACTCTAAGGGCAACTTCGTATATTCTTCAATACATCTAATTTTACACTTGGAAGGAAATTCTGTTTTTCAGGGATCAATGTTTTAAAATGAACAATGAAGAGTCCCAGCCTGTCATGCATGCATGCCAAATATCAAGCTAGCCCCGCCCTTGGAGCCATTAGTACCTCCTATTCTCCAATGTTTAAAGATTAGCTAAAGTTGGGAAATTGTGCAAAAAACTATCCCTTTGCAAACTTACTAGCCAAATACTACCCACCCTATAATCATTTATCAAATACTATCTATAAATACTCTCTTATTGCCTACTTAACACTTTTCTCACTTTTTTCTTTTCTCTCTCAGCGCCCTCTTCGCTCTCTCTCCCTATATCTGGTTTTGGGTCTTTTGATTTCCACCTAAAATCTCATTTCAATCCCTTCCTTTCTTTTTTAATTTGGGCCTTTCTTTTGTGATTTTGTTCTTCTGCTGGGAATATAGGAAGCGGAAGAGGAAGAGCTCTTCTTGGTTCTTTTCAGCAGAACCTGGTGGCTTGGCTGTTAAGGTCGCAGATGGAGGTGAGTTGAGCTTTGAGGTTGAAACAGCTGCAAGCTTAGGCAATTCAGAAGAGAGAGCTAAAAGATGGGGTCAATGGTGGGTTTCGCGATACAACATCAATATAACACCAATAACCAGCTATGTAACACCAATAACACAGCAATATACAACAATACCATAGCAATATAACATCAATATAACACCAATAACACAGAAATACACAACAATACAAAGACAAGCCCTACAGCCAATGACAGCTGAAAACAAAAAGTCACAATGACTGCTCTCTTGTTCTTTTGTCTCATTAGCTTCTTCTCTTAATCTCTCTAGATTTCTAAGTTCTCTGTACTCGTGCTACATCAATTAAAAACAACAGTTTGTACTCACCCCAAAAATGAGTCATTGTGACTTTTTTGTTTGCAGCTATCATGGGATGAAGGGTTTGTCTTTGCATTGTTGTGTATTGCTGTGTTATTGGTCCTATATTGATGTTTTATTGCTAAGGTATTGCTGTTATATTGATGTGCTATTGGTGTTAATTGCTGTGTTACTGTAATTTAATAGGAATATATGTTAATATCATTTTTCTTCTGAATCGCGAAACCTACAAAGCTCAAGTCCATTGTCGACCTCCAGATGCAATCTTAACAGCCAAGCCACTAGGTTCTGCAGAAAAGACCCAAGAAGAGCTCTTCCTGTTCCGCTTCTTATAGTCCCAGCAGAAGAACAAATCACAAAAGAAAGGCCCAAAATAAAAAAGAAATGAAGGGATTGAAATGGGATTTTAGGTGGAAATCAAAAGACCCAAAACCGACATAGAGAATCATCAATTAAGAGGCATGAAACAATCATCAATTAACCAAGTTCATTACAAGAAAGGGTAAACAAACCTATTGATTGAGTGCTTGAGATTGATTTGCAAGAAACAAAAGAGAAAAGAAACTTTGAGAACTGAGAGAGAGAGCGAAGAGGGAGTTGAGAGAGAAGAAAAAAATGATAAAAAGTGTGAAGTAGGCAATAAGACAGTATTTATAGATAGTATTTAAATGATTATAAGGTGGGTAGTATTTGGCCAATAAATTTGTAAAAGGATAGTATTTTGCCCAATTTCCCGATAAAGTTCAAGTTTGGATGTACATTGAGAAACTTAATTTTAATAGATTCATGTGTGCATGCACACATGAATGAGAGTTTTGCAGTTGGACCAAAACCTAGCCAGATTCTTATGAGAGCAAAAGATTGTCACTCAACCATTGCACATTTCCAAAAGCCATATTGAGAAACAAAATGAAATAAGAAATGCCAGATTTATAAAGCTGTTGAGATTGGCACTTTGGAAGTAGCATACCTCGTCATATAGATATGGAAAAGGATATTTGAACAGCTTAACTTCTTCTGCCATGAATTGTGGTCCATCCTGTCAGGAAGAGTTCCCACACTTTGACTGATCATACAACAGCTTCACAAACTCTAACCCCAAATTATGGAGTTAGTACAAGTGTAGTACCTGTGGATGCGTAGCTACAGAATTCGAAGATATCGCAACAACTGCAAGTCCTTTCTGAAAAAAGAAAGAATGATATTAATAATAACAATATATTTGAAATAAATAAACACATTTGAACATGTTACTATCCTACATTAATTTGCTCAGTGAAGTTTGGTACAACACTTTAAAGCGATTCAAGCCTCTCAGAAGGAGCAAATTCAGCTGCCTTACCTTCATATAGAAATTTGCAAGCTTCACGATACCCTTTTTCAGGTGTTTAACAAATGGGCAGTGGTTGCAGATAAACATCACCTGCACCATCACACTGTTAAAATGCATCTAATCCTTGCTTATATGTGAAGAAAGATAGAATACAAGCAACCAAATTTTTTATTTAGTAAAGAAAACCCATGAGTTCACTTCCTGCATGAAGAGTAGCAGTATTACAGATTGTGGTTTACAGGTTGTGTTGATCTGTTCCTAAACCCTTGCATAAGTCTTCTTTCTTTCTTATTTTCCAGCGCTACAAACCTAGTTCACGTGCATATATGCACAGAAAAAATTGGCATAATGCTGAAAGGCCCAAAACTTTTTAAAGGTCCTGCAGTGGCACATAGATCCACTTACTAATAAAGTACTCAGTGGAAAATGTTCCAGTTAAATCAGAATAACATTGGTAACCTCAAGAAATGACTCCTAGTACAATTATTCAACTACAGTTCTTTGGTTTTATCTTACTGAGTAAACTGTTGGCCAATAATTAGCATTTGAAAAGAAAAAGGGTCCCTGCCACATGTAAGGTTTTTTTTTTTCCTCAAAATTAATATACCAATTATGTAAATTGATATATGTGGCATTAAACTAATCTTATACCTATAATTGCATAAATTCATGGACATGTAAACTAGCTTAGCAACTGAAAATAACTATCAGACTACCTAGGACTCCAGACAATTCTTCAATTTTCAAGGCTGACAGACATAATTAGTGGCATTCTTGCTTTATACACACTCTATCTTAGTGAAATGTCAAGCTTCCATGGTTGGGAAAAATGGTGACATGCCATCTGTTTTTAAGCTGTATAAAGCTCACAACCACATGTTTTTCTGAGTATCTGATATCTGGCAGAGTAACAGATGGCTGTTATTACTAAAGTAACTTGTTCTGAAAAAACAAAAAACAAAAGAAAAACTTGAGGCCATATGAGCTGAAGGTAGTAACATTTTAATTTTATTCTCAGTTCATTCAGCAATTCGCTACACTCTACGGATTGATCTTGGCTTACCTGGTTCATAAATAAGCTCAAATCTGCTGCTTAACTATCAGAGCTCAAGTTAAGCACAAGCAGCCTGATTATGATTTAAGCAATTGTAAATTCCCAAGCAAGGGAAAAATGCTAGCTTTTCAAAGTGAATAAAAACTGAAGAAATATGACAGTAACCATTACTTTTCTCACACACACACTATCAAGGTGCCATTTAAATGCATGAAAGACGACGTATGGTTTAGTACTATTCGTTTAATATTTAGAATATGTACTCATTTTCTATATAGCTTTTTACTTAAATCCCATTATGGAATATTAGCACCTCCACATTGTCCTAATCAGGCACTGCAAATTCCTCATACAAGAATTTTCCCTTTACAACTTGGGCATTCCAACGAATAGTTGCATTCAAATGCTCATAAGACAAAACGATATTAAATCATTTGAAGCCGTTATTTCATAAGAACTCACTCAGTTCCTTTTAGTTTATCTAGTATCAATTCACAAAATATCAAATACAGACATATATAATCACAAAATCAAACAACCAAACAAAAAACAACAGCCATCCAAAGCAAAACAAATACACAACGAGAACTCACCAGTAAGGCAGGATGTGATTCAAAATCCTCTAGTTTCCAAACGTTCCCAGTAAGTGGCTCTGGAATCTAAAATCAATTCCCCAAAATAATCAAAACAAAGAATAAAAACTCACGCGCACACACTCAAACGGAAGAATAAATTGTGAACCCAGTTCGGAACAAATCTAAAAAGAAATGAAAAGGAAAAAAAATCAGTACATATATAGTACCTCAAAATTGGGAGCTCGGAAGCCCAAAGAGACCCCTTTGGACTCGGTTCTAGCTGCTCGAACCACAAGCTTTCTTGCGGGTAGGGTGGTCCGCAGTTGCAGAGATTCAAAACCTAATTCGAAGGATGAGCATTTTGTTAAGAACTGGGACACAAATTTGGTTGAGTTGCGCGGTGAGCGCAGTGGACATGCGCACACTGTGTTCACAGGAACTGTGGCAACCGCCATGGCTGATAAGTTGCGGGAAGGTAATTCTACGGCTAGAAAATGGCCGCTCTTTTATTTGTTAATTCTTGTTTTTTTGTTAAAAAGACAAGAGTAATAGTTCTGAATTTGTTCCGGATTTGCGTTTTGGTCATTGAATTCAGAAAATGGTTGTGGTAGTCCTCGACTCCACTTTTTTTTTCTTTTTTTTTTCTTTTTTTGGTGAAGAAAAGTTTTGAGGGAGATTGGTTACTCTCAGCACCAGTTTCAGAATAGACCCATAATTTCGAGATAGAAGAACTTATGCATGACATCCAACTGTTAGCTGCTACCAGTATGGACTTATGTAGGAAATTATAGATCACGCACCAACAAGTACTACTGGCAGCAAAACTCAAACATTGGTGGGGCTACACACAGTGTAGGAACCTTACAAACTGAATCAACCCTCATTGGCAAACTGACCTAACATGCAGGAAGCGAGCTCGAACCCCTACCCATTTGTTAAAGAAAAGGAACATGAAACCAACTCAACCAAAAAACTCTCATTTTTTTTCCTTCAACTCCACTTTTGTTAACAACGTTGGTCCTACGGTTAATCCTTTACATTTTATGTTAGATCTAGGGGTAAAATAGTCATTTTAGGTTGTTTTTAGTTCTCATCATTGTGGAAGGCAACTTGATAAAATAAAAATAAAAAAAGGTGGGCATTAGAACTGGGGAACCGACCCGAAATGAGTTGAAAATTGGGAAAAATAAATCATGTTGACCAAAAATTCTACTTATGCTTAAAAATCGAACCAAACCGTTTTGGGTCGATTCCTACCCTGATTCTTGTCTTGGAAAATTCGGTCTAAATCAAAATCGGTCTTAATTCAAATCAAAACCTCATCATTCGAACATCCAGATAAAGTTTAGGATTAATCAAATCAATACTTAGTTAATTAGTCTTAGTTTCTGCGGAATGATACTCACTTACTACTACACTATTTTGCTACGATTTTGTGCTCTACAACTTCGTTATCACCCATTCATTTATATCCAAACTTATTAGTAAGCCTAAGTAATATTCAAATCACATTAGTAACTTCAAGTAATATCTAGATATTTTAGCCCAATTAATACCCAAATGCCTTAGTTTCAGTTTATACCAAAGTCAACCGAAGTCCTAATTTTCTACCGAAATCTTGAATGACAGGACCCGCCCCAGAATTTCCCCTGATCCCGAGGCGGATCCCGTCTTGGTGCCGACATCACACCGATGCCGGGCCCACTTACTAAAAATCCAAGACATCCTACCAAAATTTTGGCAGAGTCTCCCCTGTAAAGTGCTCAAACCCAACAATAATCAACCTGCACAATTTACATCAATATCTATATTCCAACTGCCAGCATGCTTTTAACATACAACAATCCAACATAAAATGGCCTCCGGCCTCAAGTAGTAGCCTAACATGGGCTATAACAGAGCGTCTACAGAATTTGTTTACAGCAAACAGGGGAGTAGAAAGAATTTACACAGACCCTAACAACTGACGACAAGATTGGAGCTCGTGACTTGCTCGGACGCCTTCGAAAGCAACTACTGTCTGGGGGGCGCAAAACAGAAATATGTGAGTGGACAGAAATAAAGTTTCACTTTAAATCAACATAATAACCCCACCATGTAAAAATAATGCTCTAGCATGCAGTTTCACAATTCAGAAACCAAAAACTCAAAACACAAAATCCCAAAGTCCAAAACAGCTCCACAACTCAAAACCATCACTCGTTTCCCAATGATATATGCAACTCTCATCAACCCGTAAATACCCATATATAAATATATATATATAGCTAGAACTTTAATATAATATATACTCCTCTCCATACTAATGTACCGGAGAGACAATCCAACTGTGGGATTGTTAGCTGGTACGCAGGATTTCCGAACACTAACCCGCGTCCAGGGATGAGTAGTCCAACCGGGGGACGGAACTCCATAGCTCACACACCGGCACTGCCAACGACACGTGTAGCTCATAAATCTCATATCAAGTCCTACGCGCGCAGACAGTATCATCACCCCACCGGCACTGCCAACGACGTGTGTGAT
>NC_024131.1:19587512-19654657 GCF_000346735.1 Prunus mume
TTCCATCAGTTCTGCCTAAAAACAGTTTAAATTCCATCAGTTCTGCCTAAAAACAGTTTAAATTCCATCAGTTCTGCCTAAAAACAGTTTAAATTCCATCAGTTCTGCCTGAAACAGTTTAAATTCCATCAACCATTCTGGCCAGAACAACCTCTTTATACTGAGATAAATTGTTAAAGTCCTCACCAGTCTGAGGCAAGAAAAGAACTTACTTGGGAGATATTCCTCACCCAAATTCACAATCGTTTGTTTGCAGAAATCAGTAACTTGGGGCGCAAGTTATCTATTCCAAACTAAGTCTGCTAGAATTTTTTATTGCTAGCAGTGGCACGCTCGCACACTAAAGAAAGCTGACTTGTCGACCAGTTTATGGTTCTCAAGGCAGTGGGGAACTTTGCCCTTCCATCACAGGAGTAAACGCAAAACGGGCAAACAGCATGGTATCAAATCGACGATCTTGGGGATTGTTGACTCTTGTTTTAAACCATAGCAGCGCGGCTATACTATTTATTAGAAAATTAATAGAAACCCAATATAGCAGCGCGGCTATTCTCTTGAAATATATTATATTTAAACGTATAGCCGCCCGACTATTCTATTTATTTACAAAATTTAAAATTTAAAAAAAAAAAAAAAACCTGTATAGCCGCGCGGCTATATGATTTTTTTAAAAAAATTTAAAAACCACTATAGCCGGGCGGCTATACGCTTGAAATATATTATATTTAATAGTATAGCCGCCGGCTATACTATTTATTTTAAAAATTAAGAAAAAAAAAACCCCAGGATCGCCGCACGGCTATATTTTTAAAATATATTATATTTAACAGTATAGCCGGTCGGCTATATTATTTACAAATTTTTTTTTAAAAAAACCCCTGTATAGCCGTACGGCTATATTATTTTTTAAAAAACATTTAAAAACCCCCTGTAGAGCCGCGCGGCTATATTATTTTTAAAAAAATTTTAAAAACCACTGTAGCCGGTTGGCTATACTCTTAAATATATTATATTTAACAGTATAGCCGCCGGCTATACTATTTATTTTAAAAATTAATTTAAAAAAACCCCAGGATCGCCGCACGGCTATACTTGTGAAATGTGTATAGCCGGTCGGCTATATTATTTATTTAAAAAAGTTCACCAGTATAACCGACCGGCTATACCTTTTTGTATAATGTACTCAAGCTATACAGCCGCACGGCTATTCTACTTATCAAAGAAATTTTTAAAAACCCCAGTATAGCCACCCGGCTATACCATTGAAATATATTATTATTATATTTACCAGTATTTTTTTTTTTGGTCAACTATTTACCAGTATATTTATTTAAAAAGTTACAAAAATATGTTAAAACGTATAGCCGCGCGGCTATACTGTTTATCGAATATTCAACAACATTTTACCGTATCGGGGTAATTGAAAAAGTCGAGCTCAATGAACAAACAGTCAATATTCTGGAAGTTCCGACGTTTCTATTAACCAATACATGATTCTATAAATTCCGATAATCAAATCAGTGCACCGCAATCTGTCTACATATTGTTAATCGGGGCTATGAGAAAAAAGAACCAAAAAGAAACAACAGTTTTGATTACAAAATGGAAGGCAGCAAAGGGTCTAATGCACTATGGACTAACACATTTGTGCTGATGTTGGTTATTTATTTTAATAAAAATTCTTGACAATCAATCAGTGTATCACTTGCACTGTTTATAAGCTAGCAGTATATCCAAAGCCATCAATGTCCAGGTACTTGATACACCAACACCAAGCGCAAGAATCATGGCGCAATCCATACATCATTGTGTTCGCAGTTCAAAGTGAGTGTAGCATTACCTGAACTCCAAGCTGCGGCCGAACTGTAAGATAATGCAAGGGAAAGTGAACATAACCCGGGGAAAGGGTGAATGAGTAGTCATTGACAGAGCAATTTTTGCTTCAGTGGAGCCAAAGTTCAAGCCCACACAAGTTCGAGGTCCCAATCCAAATGGTATGAATGCACCTATGTTATTGTTAGTTGCCTTAGCAACCCCTTCCAAGAATCTCTCGGGTTTGAAAAGATGCACATCCTGTCCCCAGATTTCAGGATCATGGTGAATTGCTATGGTTGAGATAACCAAGTCAAGATTAGGAGGAAGAGTGAGCTTTCCCAGTCTAACTTCTTTTTCAACTTTCCTTATAATTGAAACAGGTGGAGGATATAACCTTAGAGACTCATTAATGATCATACTAATCTGCATGAAAATGAAACAGAGGTAACAAATCAGGATTTAAAATTTTAATTGAGAATATATTTCTGCCACTTACAAGAGGAATTCATTGTGTTCTTGACTTTCTTACTGTTTTCAGTTTGGAAATGCCATCGGGATGTGGAGTTTCTTTGCCAAATAATTGTATGACCTCCTTTCTTGCTTCCTCTTGCCAATCTGTATGGATTGCCAGAAGCAACACAGTCCAAGAAAGCAAAGTAGTAGTAGTTTCTTGTCCGGACATGTAAAACGTCTTGCAATCATCAACTACTTCGTCCACCGAAATCCTCTGGCTGTCATTGGCATCATGTTGAGCCTTTACAAGTAATCCAAGATAATCACTTCCAAATCTGTCTTCTACTCCGGACATTGCCTTCTCTTCTCTTGTCTTAATAATCTCTATTATAGAGTCCCGTATACCTTTCTCAAGTTTGTCCGATTCTATCTCATCACTGGTTTTGAAGAACTTACTGCAATTTTCAAAGAAAGACTAAACATGAGAACAGAAGTAATGCTCACTCATATGGGAAAACAATAACAGAAGAATGGTTCTCTGCATAATGCGCCAACTATACAATGAAAATGAAATTGAGTATGTTTCTCCCAGCTATATATTGCAAATTCGATTGAGTATGTTTCTCCTGGCTATAGTGCAAATTTGTGCTGAATTCAAATTTTGTATTTGCATCAATATCTCTTCTATTTTAGGGAGAGCATAAGCATGAGTCAGATTTTTTGAAGAAGATACAGAGAGAATTTTTTAGGCATGAATCTACAGTAAGGTACATAGTGTATGCTACCAAATTGAATGGATCCCGAAATTGACCAACCAAAGATCATTCGGATGCCATTTATATTGAGAGGTAAGAATGTCAAACATTAATCAATCAATCAATCAATAACTAAGAGAACGGAGATTGAATGGCTATCCATGCGGTTCCCCAATGATTTAGTTGAAATGAAGTTACCTAATGACAGGAACCCTGATTGCAAGATAATTTTGGTAGATTATGAAGCCTAACTTGGTCAACATCTCAAAAATATGCTTTCCTTCGATATAGCTGCTGCCAAAAGCTGTTCTGGAAATCACTTCTGAAGTCAACAACCTAAACTCTTGAAGCACATCAATCTCTTTTCCTTCATAATTTGTCCACCTTCCTAGCATTGTCTCAGTACTAGCTACCATTGCTGGAATCATACTCTAGTAAAACAATACCATCCCATCAGATCAGATATAACTTCACTACCATACCTAATTTACTACACTACTCTTTGCAAGAAATTACCATCAACGGCAAAGAAACTTACTTTTAAGCTCTCTCCATGGAAGTAAAGAGTGGCCAACTTTCTCAATTTTTCCCATTTTTCAGCTTTGGTTGTTGACACCAGGCCATCTCCTAATAGCTTCTTTACAAAGTTTTGGACCTCTTTTTTTGGATAAGCTCCATCTTTGTTATTCAGTATCTGTTTGCACAATTCGGGTTCTGTGATCACCAATTGAGCTTGAGAACCATGCCACTGCAGATAATTCTTTCCTGTTGATAAAGATGACCAATATTTAATACTTGGAACAAAACCACAACAACAAAAAAAACCAAAAAGCTAGCTAATTGAGATAATTTCTTACCATAAATCTTGGTCCAGTAGTGAATGTGAGGTTGGACTAAAGGAAGTGTGTCGTGGGATATACTTTTGGGCCTGGCCATGGCTTCTTTCATCATCTGGGAAATTTCTTTGTTGTTTCCGTGGATGAGTCTGTAAGGAGGGCCTTGGATCCCCTGCAGACCCATCTGCTTCTGCATGCGAGTTGGAGTCCACCATAGCTTGTGAAGGATCTTTATGAGAACTAAGACCAGTAACAAGCAAAGAAAGCTTGAAAGAGTCAACACCAAGACTCCTAAAGAACACATCTTTCTTTCTTTCTTTCGTTCTTTCTCTTAGTCAAACCACTCTGAGTTTTCTTTTTTCAACAGTCCAAAGTTTTAAAGTTTTCTGCTCCTTGTTTTTTGCCCAAATTTAGATAATAATAAAAAAGAAGAATAATAATCAATAATCATCAATACTTTGCTTATTTGGGTCAATTCCTCACATGAGAACAAAATGTTTTGTTAATTGATTTATTTATGTATATGTGTGATATTCATTGTGATTTAAATATAATGCTACAATTTTCACCCCTTATTCTATTTCCCCACCCATTATGTAAAATTGAAAAAACATAATCGTATCTTTCTATCCACTATTATTCCTAAAATATCTTTTAATTATTAATTCAAGCAAATTCTCTTTGCGAATCCATTAGGGATCCGTACTGTATCCTCGACTTTAGTTTTTCTCTTAATTAAAACATATAAATATATTTCCTAAAAAAACATAAATTAAAAAAATAAAAATAATTCCTACATAAACGCCAAGTTTAATGCCCTTTTCCTCTTACGTGTTCTGCTTTCTTTCTCTGTATATGTGTGACATTCCTCATGATTTATATATGAATACTACTATTTCCAACTCCTGTCATATTTCTCCACCCACCTTAACTTCTCACCCACCATGTGAATTTGAAAAAACACAATCCTATTAATTGGCAAGACCACCGTTGCCAAGACTGCTTATAACCAGAACTTCTATAAATTTCAAGGTAGCAGCTTTCTTGCAGATATTAGAGCAACTTCAAAACTTCCCAATGGTTTGGTTCACTTGCAAAGGAACATTCTTTCAGATCTCCAAAAGGGAATATACAGCTTGGATGAAGGAATAACAAAGATCAAACGGGTGATACGTTGCACAAGAGTTCTTATTGCTCTTGATGATGTGGACAACCTGGAACAATTCAATGCAATTCTTGGAATGCGAGAATGGCTTCTGGCTTCATCGAGGAAGTAAAATAATCATAACAACTATACATAACATTTGTTAAAGGCTTATGAGAATTGTGCAATGTTTAAGGTGGAAGGGTTGCATGAGTATGAATCACTTGAGCTTTTCAGTTGGCATGCCTGCCATTAGACAACCCCATCCTGGCTAAGGTTACAGGAAATGCTTATTGATTTTTTTTTTCCCTCCAACAATTTTTATCCTATTGCTTGTTATAGGAAATGCTTATTGTTCAAAGTTTGAATGGAGTTATTCTTGAGATAATAATTTTTGCAGTAAGATGTGACACACTGAGAGCTCAAAATGAAGCATCTTCTGGAGAAGATTTAAAATAAAAAATAAAAAATTGAAAGACCTCAAATTACGGTATAAAAATTGGAAGGTAATTTGCTTTAATCTCTCTGTTTTTGCTCCTGTACAATGTTTAAATTTTTGGGTTCCCTTAATTGTATTCATCATTTTAGGAGGAGCACAGTTCATTTCATTTCGTGATCCTGCTGATAAAATGATTGAGGAGAAGGACAAAGAAATTTCTAGACTTACAGATATGATAATAAGAATCTTCATCAATCACTGGACTCAAGACCACGAATATGTTCCTTTTTCTTAAGTGACATCTAAACCCTTACACTTCAATTTTCTGATAATTTTTTTTATTCTGTATTTGTAATCCATTGTCCTGACATTGCGGTGTATAACCTCAGGCTGATGATAACGATAATTATAACACAAGTAGGAGGATCCTGAGTACAATGTCTTATTAGCTGTTCCAGTTAGATGAAGAGTTTCTGTAGAACTTATTTTCCCTTGTATTATTCATATGATCATTATACAATATATATATATATATACAAGTTTGTAGAGAATAATCTACAATTACAACAAGCCATTATTATAAACATAAATATGAAGTTGTGGCCTAACAACAACGTAACTAACAACCGACCATTTTCTATCATTAATAGAATTAACTATTGTAACTAAAATACTATTGTAACTCCCTAATACTCCCCCGCAAATCGAGCGCACACAGCATAGCAAGATTTGAATGAAGAAACACATAGTAATGAAGATGGCGGCATCAGTCGGTTGTAGTAGTCCAGTAAGGGGAACCAAAAAGAAGAACTCCAACCTCCATAGTTGCAACAGCCGCATGCGAGAAACAGAGAAACAAAGTAACCTCCATAGTTGCAACAGCCGCATGCGAGAAACAGAGAAACAAAGTAAACATATCGCTCATTGAAAGGCAGATTTGTTCTACATGCATTTTTCTTTTCCTTTAAAAAGCCTGATTGCCTCGAGAAGTAGAGAGGAAAGGTTTGACTTGATATGAAAGAAGAATAAAATGCAAGAGCCCAGAAATGCAATATTCAGTACTCTCTCTCAGCTGATGACAACAAAGTTGTTGAAATCAAATCACTCCAACCGATGTGTCAAAGCTAATGTGAAATGAAGGCTGGAGGTTGAGATGTTATTTTTGACATCCCAAAAGTAAGATGTCAAATGAATATTTTATTATTTTTTCTTTTCTTTTTAATTTAAAATAAATTAACACTAAAATGTAATAAAATAATAATTTAATTTGACATATCGAATAGAGTGTAAAACTGTATAAGATGTCAAATAGCTACATCATCCATCAAATTTAAATTTGATATTTGGTAACATCTCCAACTCTAAAAGTGTTTGGAGTGTTTGGAGGACAGAAAGTAAAACTAAAAAAATAGAGATAATGGTAGAAATGGTAGTCCGGGAGCACACTGTTACCAATGGGCCTCCACCCCTGATGAAGGCCTCATTCATAGAACCCAAAATTCCAACCGCGGCCTCATTCATAGAACCCAAAATTCCAACCCTGTCGGAATTGGTAGCTTGAAATGCATTCCCAATAACGTTGCCGCCTGTGCCGTTGGAGAAGTTGTAGACAGCAGCGCCGCCGCCTGTGCCGTTGGAGAAGTTGTAGACAACAACGCCGCCACCTGTGCCGTTGGGGACGTTGTAGACAACAGCACCGCTCCCTGTGCCGTTGGAAGGAAAAGGAACAGCTGGTGCCTTGCTTAGCATATATTTATGAATCTGATCAATTAACTTCTGACGTTCAAAGTCAAAAGGGCTATCTTTTGTGGCTGCTGCACGCGATTTGATGGCCAGGGCAAGCCTTTCTTCCTTACTGCATTTTAATGAACACAATTCATCATCTGGGTTGGTGGGCATTGAATGAATGAAATCAACCAAAACATCTCGCACCCTACATGATGGCTTCCATTTATCCAGTCGCCTTAAACAGATCTCGGTATGGGTTTTGAAGCGACCATTTTCCGTCAAAGGTATGATTGAAGGAGGCTTAGATGGGTATTCCCCCGAAAACAGGACACGCCCATGATAAATCCCACCCTCGAATTCAGTTCCTTTAGCGCCTCTGACTGCAAATTGCCATTGAAATTGAAATTCTTCCCGCTCGAGCTGGCCGCACATGAAATCGTCAGAGGGATTGGATTCAATCTCTCTATACTCCTCTCGAATCCGCGTCAACGCTCGGTTGCGATCCAATTCCATTTGATTTTGTTCGATCTGCGTCGATCCGACTCGATCCACCACAAACACCTCTTCCGGTTAGCAAAACTTCAAATATATACAATTATTCTCACAATACGAGCGAAGAGATGAGGAAAAATGGCCGGCTGTGTTTGTATGCAGGGCTCCTGATGCACATGCAGAGTAAATATGCAGATCTTGTTGCTGTTTCTTCAGAGCAAATTCAAAAGCTTAGATGGATTTGAAGTTCAAGGCTCTCACAACTTACAGTGACAGAGAAGAAGAGGCAAAGCTGTAACTGTTTGAGAGTTGAACAGAACTAGTCTAGAGATGTCCATTTGGCTGAGAAAGAACTGAACCAGGGAAACTGAGCATGAGATGAAAGCAGAAGAGTAGACAGTGGCACAGTGCAAGAAAAAGAAGTCGAGAAGCGGAGATTGCAGAATGGGAGGGTGCGGCGCCCAAAGAGTGAAAACTTTTAGGGTTAGAGATGTGGCGTCATTTTATAGATGAGAACGTAATAGAATAGGTTAGGGGTCGTCAACGTCAAGGGGCTGGGCTTTCTAGGGCTCGTCAATGCGCTGGGCTTTCTAGGGCTCGTCAATGGGCTGGACGTAATAGAATATGCAAATCTTGTTGCTGTTTCTTCTGATACATCCCAAGTTTTCACCTTGATATTTGATCTGTGAGATATTGTCTTTTGCCGCATCAATTATGCAGGTCAATCGGCTGTTCACTCACATTCAACAACAATTGTCGACGGTCCAAACACATCATCAATATAACCATATCAATAAATAAATCAAAAGCGTAACAATCAATCAATTATAAACTCTCATCCAAATAACAACATCAATCAATGTAAATATCATATTAACAAATTCTAATCCATAAAAAAACACTACATATATCAATTTCATTATTTTAAACAAATATATAGAAATTCTACTCACTTGAAATTATGGGAGGCGATGGCAACACAAGGGCTGTTGCAGCAGCAGGAGGTGATCTGCTTCGGTGGAGTGGCGGTAGGGGTAGTGGCTTAGGGTTTGAAAGAGGGAGTGCAAGACTAATTTGGGAATTAGAGGTTGGGGGGGTTTGGTGGTAGTATAGTCCGGTAGAGCACCCACCTCAAAAGACAAGGGTCAGGCAAAGGCAAGGCAAGGTTTGACACTATTTATGTGAATAGTATCAGCCTTGCCTTTTTTGGTTCCACCCCGAAGGGAAAGGGTAAGGGCAAACACTATTGACTTTACTTTATTTTCTATTTTTTTATACTTAACTATTAATTTTGATAGCTTTTCAGATAATATTTTCGGTTGCCACATGTCACTATTTATTATAAAATTCTCACATAACATTTCATATAACATTTTCGGATAAAATTTTACAATTAAATTTTCGGTTGCCACATGTCACTATTTATTATAAAATTCTCACATAACATTTCATATAACATTTTCGGATAAAATTTTACAATTAAATTTTCGGTTGCCACATGTCACTATTTATTATAAAATTCTCACATAACATTTCATATAACATTTTCGGATAAAATTTTACAATTAAATTTTCGGTTGCCACATGTCACTATTTATTATAAAATTCTCACATAACATTTCATATAACATTTTCGGATAAAATTTTACAATTAAATTTTCGGTTGCCACATGTCACTATTTATTATAAAATTCTCACATAACATTTCATATAACATTTTCGGATAAAATTTTACAATTAAATTTTCGGTTGCCACGTGTCCATCAAATTTCAGATAAAATTTTCGGATGAGATTCTCAGTTGCCACGTGACTTATTTCAGATAAGATTTTCGAATATTTATTTTATATATATATATAATCTCATATTTAAGATAAAATTTTTACTCTCTAAAATTGTGCCACGTATAATCTCTATCGTCTAAATCCATCTATAAAATTACACCATCAACTCATACCTCTCCCATCATATCTTTTCTATTCTTTCATTTCTCAGATTTTACATATTCTACTCTTAATGTCTAACCTGAGAAGGGTGTTGGAGAGGCGAGAAGAGGAAGAAATCAGGCATAGACGTGCTGAAGAAGATCGTGAGGCCGATGAAGAGGAGGAAGAAATGGTTATAGCGGTGTGTATACTCAGTGAATCAAGGCAACACCACCGTCGTCGTGCCCTGAACGTGGACAGACATAGGCAATCTCGGGGTAAGAATTTCTTGGAAGATTTTTTGAACATGTTATCAGTTAACGTCTAACTGAACGGTCAACTTAACGGAAGGCGTAAATTGGTCAAATTTAAAAACCATGGAGTGTAAAATAATTAAATTGAAACTCGATAACCCATATTGAGAATGACTCCAAACCTTTTTGGGTTCTTTTGAAGTTAACCCTAAAAAAAATAGAACAAGCGCAGTGCCAATAAGAATCCTTTTTCTTAAGTGGCATCTAAACTTTATCCTTAAACTTCAATTTTCTGATAATTTTTTTCTTCCGTATTTGGAATCCATTGTCCTGACATCCATTGTCCTGACATTGTGGTGTATAACCTCAGGCTGATGATAACTATAATTATAATACAAGCAGGAGAATCCCGAGTACAATGTCTTGTTAGATGAAGAGTTTCTTTATTACTGGAACTATGGTGTTTTTTACCTGTTGAGGTTCCTAGTGGACTTGTAACATTTCTTTTTCTTCACACTGGTATAATCAGGCATGCATAAACAGGACGCATCAAGCATAAGCAACTCTGCTACAGAACAGCAGATTCTGGTAATTATATTCTCTCTAGATTTTTCTTGCCATGTAACACCCAACTGGGAGCTTGCATGTTTTTCGCAGTTTGCTTTTAATTGTTATATTTACTTTCTAGTCTTGCCAAGAAAAAAAGAAGCAAAACTTGGGTTATTGTGCCCGGATTATCTATATATATAAAGCAAAAGGCAAAGAATGCTGAAACATTCAAAATGCTAGAAAATGCCCTTGATTAATGCAAACATTAAGAATTAAAATTATTAATTAAATGAAGATAATATGATAAATTCACACTTTTTCATATTAAAAAAAATTAAAATTAAAAGAAAAAAATCAAATAATGGATTATATTTTTATGAAATACAATCATCCATTATATTTTTAATTCTAAAATAAATTTAAATTTTTTTAAAAAAGACCTCTAACTGGTGCGGAAACGCGTGCAAATAGACTAGTTATAAATTATGGCTGGTTTATGCTAGAGATTTATAGTTGTGATCTCAAAATAACCCCAAAGCCCATTTTCAAAACCACCCAAACAAGTTTACAGGTCTGGCACCGCAAATATCCAAACCCTCCCTTCAGCACACAACCCAAAATTCGGGGTCTGATTCTCTCTCCACGATCTGAAACCCACCACACAGCCAACCATCGATCTCCAAACTTACAAGACATTCGAAATGTCAGAAAAAGCATCAAACCAACGCAGAAAGCTACAAAAAGAGCACCATTCATCAACAAAGACGAGAAGAAGGGTAAAATCTCAAAATAAATCTTCCAAAAATTCTGATTCTGCTAAATTTTGAAGCTAATCATACCATGCAATAGACTCGCGCAGCAAAACCACAATCTCCGACCAACAAAATTAATTGAAAGATGTTGCATGCAATGTAATGCAATGCAGAGCTTATCTAGATCTGGGTAAATCTTTCATACCTAGACGCTCTTTGTTTCTCACCCTATACATTGCTATGCTAGCAAACGAATGAGCAAGTGTACCAATGTCATGCACGCCGTCTTTCTTCTGCCAAAATAGATGCCCACTATAAAAACAAGTTAAATAACTCAATGCTTGATGTCTTTCTTCTCCCAGCTATTACCCAGCAACAATAGTACACTGATTTACTACTTGGTTTACCGGATGCCATACAAACAACTCATAAGGCTAAGGTACAAGACCAAAGCAAACAAGTCAAAGGCAAAAGAACTCGCATCAACAACAGAAAATGAAGACACTACAACACAAGGAGCAGAACAGAACAACCCACCAACACAAAATCCCACACCCACCAGACATAATTAGTATATTTTCTGCAGTGCATTCACCTTGAGCATTGAAGGCAATCATGGTGTAGAAAGATTACTAATCCATTGTATTCATCCTCTCCAACAGTTGCATGATATCAAGCCAAGTTAGGTGCTTTTCAATTTCAAATTATGTGAAAAAAGTCTATTAACATTGGTGCACTAATAGTCGAGCAATAACAGTGTAATAGCAGAACTTTGAACAGAACAAAATACATAAATCAATCACATCTCAAGAAACAGAATGGATTTCAAAAACAATATCAACAACACTAAATTGAATAACAAACAGAAACGGTACGTCAAAGATTAATATGCATACCTCAATATGAACTAATACAGTTGAACCAAGAACCTCATTTTTTTCACTTTCTTTTTAATTTTTTCAATCCGAGCTAGAAATTGGGATCCAAATATTTGTACATGCTTACTGATATAAAATCACAAGAAAAATTATCAACGGCCAATAAATATAAAAAAGCGCATCGTAACAGCAACAGAACATTCCAGGTGAAAGGGAAAAATCAAAATATTGAAATGGATTAAGAAAACAAAATGTTATCCAATAAACATTGGAACACATCTCCATGGGTTTTAAGGAGAAGGTTCAAGCAGAAAGGATTTTTATTTTGATTTATGCACAAATGTAATCCTGGAAACAATTTTCACAGAGAATAGGTTTCCAAGAAGACCTATGTGCTAGAATATATGCATGGACAAGAAAAGCTAAAAATGTTAAGAAAGAGAGCTAACAAATTCGCCATACTGACTACCTTAAAAGCTTAATGGTGAATCCTTGATATAAGTTAATATGTAATGGCAGTACCAATTCAATAAAATACAACGCCCAAATCAAAGGTAATTAGCCCATGACTCTAATTTAACAATGTTTTAAATTCATCACCGATAACAGAAACACAAGTATAAAATGTGACTCCACACTAAACTTGGAACTCATGGAAAATCCTTCAAAATCTTTAAGATAAGCAAGCAGCTGGAACTCGACTCAATTCCTTCATTCACTTGTTGATTCCATGGACTCCACAACATCAATCAAAACTAGCATTTAAGAACTTCAGCAGTTCATTCCTTTTGTTTTCAGCCGCTTTGTCCTCCTTTGTCTTCTCAAGTTTCAATAGAATCTGCAACACCAAAGAACAAAATTTCTCTTCTTTTTTATCTAGCCAGCACAAGGGAGGATAGATGGTCGCAGATGCCCCTAAAATCTCTTATAAATCTTTGCAAATGGTCAAGATATATATTACCCAAAAAAAATGCTTACCTTTTTGCCAGAGACAGCACTACGACGAACTCCATCATCTTTGTCACGCCCTAAGAACTGTAGAAAGCAGAATATTATTTCACAAAATGAAACATACAGAAAAAGTTGTGAATGTAATTATCAAGAGTTAAATGAAAACCTTGGAAAGCTGAACAGGGCTGCTATTTCTCTCATTCTGCTGCTTCTATATATAGCTCCCATTACCAGGAAAAACACAACCCAGAATCAATATCCAGGCAAGCCAATCAAGCATCCAGTCATCATGCCACAGACCCCAGCTCCAATTTCGAAGAGCCAATCCATAAAACAGGCAGAAAGTACTATAAGCACCTCAGCAATTGATGTATATAAATCATATGCATCCAATGTAAAACATTGTGAATGCAAGAAATTGTGCACGTGTATGTGTCATAGTCTTTTTCTGGTCAATTGTATGTGTCAGTTTAACTAGCATAAATGCATAAGTTCGAAAAAACGAAGAATATATCCATTACGCATCTTTCAAACTTTATTTAGTCATGCTAAAAAAATTTCACTTTCTGAATCTGGATCAAGATGCACCCATAACAATATTAACAAACACAATAGAGTTACCAACATATATCTTGGTTAAGCCATGGTAACAGCCTTAACACAAATTCTAACAAAAAAATCATAGCAAGCCAAGAGAGCTACAAAAAGCATACTGGCCTACCTCTTTGAGTTTACTCCTATGATGTTTACGGCGATGACTCTTGCTCTGGTCCTTTTCCTTGCTCTAGAGGGGAAAGGAGTAATTGAATGAGACAAAACACAAGCAGAAAATGTAATGTTATGTCGTAATGAATTGCCAAACACCCACCTTCTTCTGTCTGTCACTCTTCTTGCGCTTCTTTGACTGACTAGATGTTTCGCGCTCACTGTCTGAAGAACTATCACTACGACAATAAACAATAAACAAAGGATGTTAAAAAACCAGCCATCGACCATTTGCCTATGAACATCTTCTAACTTGCATCTAAACCACATTGCCCAGTAACAGAATTGATTTCACATTAAATTTCTATGAGCAGAAAAACCCATAACAAAACATACAAATCACTTCAGCAACCCAAATGTTTGCTCAATTAGCATACAGTCCTTATCAGTTACTTTGTTTGACGCACCTCACAAGGTCCATACGTCCTCAATACAATCCACTACTTATTCTTTGACAACTTAAGCTTCCAGATCGAAACCCATGCTACAATTTAATTTATAATCTATTTGAATAAACTGAGACATACATGTTTATATATATATAAAATGAAAAACACGAGAGAACTCAACTTTGAGCTGAAAATAAGCTAATTTTCCCCAGTTGTGTCGTTTCGAAACTTTACAATGTTAGCTACAAAAACTACACAACGCACTAAATTGCAATAAATTACACATCCATGTTAAACACCGAACAAAATTAGTCAGAATTCAAAACCCTAAAACCTCCTACCCCTTCCAAAGATTAATCCACAATCAAACAGGGGACAAAATTGAAAAGGAAATAAAAGCCACCAGAAATCACAAATATAACATCTCAGCCCAGAAAAATATATATAAAACAAAAGCATTTTCTAAATTTTTGGAGACCTGGAATAGTCCGAAGGAGAGGAGGAAGAGTAAGAATCAGACGAGGAGTGGTGGCGGTGTCTGCGACGTCGTTTAGTGTGGGAGCGAATGGTCTTTTTACGGATCTTCAAGGCATCTCTGTCTTTATCTTTGTCTTTGCCTCGGCGACTACGTTGGTGGCGACGATGTCGGCGGCGAGACGCAGACGAAGACGAGGAGGAGTCCGAGGAGTACACGGACAACGATGAGGACGAGGCCACCATGTCTAGAGATTGAGAGAGAGTTTGAGGCGACGAAGGGTTTGAGAAACTGGGTTCGGACTACAACAAGAAGAAAACTTTTTGTTTAAGTTGTTTTATTGGTTCTTTTCTTTATATTAACGAAAATACTTCCATCATTCCCATGTGTATACGTTTTTCTTTTTGTATTTTTTATAAGTTACTTCTGCACATGTATCTCCTTCCAAAACAAGGAGCAAGTAGTAGACTATAATAATATCTTGAGATTTTTTCGTATTTTAACCAAACCACTTGATATTTTGAAAATTACAATAGATATATGTTGATTTTCCAACTAAAAATTGTTGATATCATCAATAGAATTTCTTTAAATGACAAATTTAACTCTTGAAGCCTGATTGTCAACCGGTTCATAGTTCAGTGGTATAAAAAAAATTTTAAAAAAAAAAAACTTACTTATAATGGGAAATCGATAGAGCAACTCGTAACTCAACTTACATAAGAGTCTCTCTCCTTCTCAAGGGTGGGCATGGATTGGGTTAGGTTAGTTTTGGTCCGCAACTCGTAACTCAACTAGATATATAATAGTTTATGATTTCTTGAATCTATGACTCGCTCATCGTTAGATCAACCCAACCCAAACCAACCCTTGTATGAACTTAGTGGGCGGTTCAGTTGAGTTAACTCATAATTCCAACTTATACAAAGCGGTTTATGATTTTTTGAACTCAAAAATCGCTCATTATTAGGCCAATCAACCCTCTAATATCGGGTTGGATGGTTCGATCGGGTTGACCCGACATTGTGCCCACCCCACCTCCCTTGCCCTTCCAAACTTGGACACAAAAAAACTCCTCGAGTTTAATCATTACAATTAATCTTGTCATTTGAAGATTTTTATTTTTTTATAATGAAATCATCTATTTTTTAACGAAAAATTAAAAGAATGGATTTTGTAAAGCAATTTGAAACCTCAAAGGGTGTTAGTGTAATTTCCAAAACCTTAGAGTACTTTGTAAAAACACAACAACCTTTGGGAGATGTTAGTGTAAGTAATCCTTTTTTTTAACAAATTTGGTTTGTAACTTTGGTAGTAGAAACTAGCAAGCATGTACCCTCTTATTAAGGCATAAGGTTCGAAGCTAAGATAAAGTATCTCAAATGATTCTATCCTACATGGTACTTTTCTTGTGCCAGTGTCATTGTCTGATTCTAACATTTTTGCCATTTAATGTACTAAAATAAGAAAATTGGCACACCAAATCAAATGGCATGAAAGCATTGAAGATGGGATAGGATGAGGGGTTCGGGTACTAAAAACTAAACAAATCGGTGGAAGAAAACAGGAGTCAGCAAAACAGGGATTTAATCTGAGCGTGCAACAACATAATGAAGTAGGAATTTAACCGGGAAAAAGCCGAGACATCTAGTGGCCCTGAAACCTCATGTACAGAGTTCAAAAAGAAGCTACAACATGATGCACAATGCAAGAAATCTGAAGTCCTGAATGGGGGGAAAATACTAGTGCAAGAATCTTGATGATGGTTTGGACAGGCTTTCTCCTTGTAGATCTATTTACCACTGGAAAGCAAACAGATAATAGCACATATGATCCAACTGATCACATTGAACCTAAGATAAGAACATAATTAGCCCAGATAAACCAAATCCACTACTTTTCAAGTCAAGACTGATTTGGATTGGTTTCAGACCATTACACACAATTCCAAACCATCCAATGCATTCAAGCAACTAGGAACCAACTCCTACAAGCAGGATGAAAACAAACTAAAAACATGATACTTTTGGGAAGAAAAGAGGCAAAACACATTTGTTATAACAAATTGTACAGCTTGGCAACATAATTATACAACTTGGCAACACCAGAATTCTTATGATTAAGAATTTAAAAAGATATTTTGTTTTAAAACAATTAACAAGAAAGAAAACAGCACCTATTCATGGGACTAGCACAGATATTTTGCTCAGACATAGCTGTCAATCAATGATTTCCTCATTTCATCCACAATGGCACTAGGTTGAGCTTCCCTCAACTTGAAAACACTTTCAATAACTGAGAGTTCTGTGGCAGTGGTGTCTGATCCACAGAATGCTGTCCAGTCATTCACCGTCATGCCTGCAGCTATCACTTCACTGCCACGATTGACTGTTCCAGCAACCAGAGGAACCTGTAGAAGCGTTGAAAGCTCGTCCAAGTCTTCAACAGATGTGTGGGGATGAACCTGCACAAGTGTTTTCGAAATTAGGATTTAGAGTGGAACCAAAGGAAAAAAGAAAAACAAAAGATGACACAAGAAAGAAAAAGATCTTCAACAAAAGATGCCTCAGAAACACCAGCCAAGAAAAACATGTTCTTACCATGCCACCTCTGTTGGTGAAGGCACAGTAACTGCCCACAAGGATATTACCAGCAATTGTCTGCCTAAAAACTTCCACGCCAAGTACATCTGCGATCATCTCCTCAGTTTCCTGAGTAAAACAACAAAAAAATACATTAACAAATGCAGAGGCAATCTTAAATTTACTTGAATTCAAAAGGTTTATGTCATCTTCTAAATGGAAAAGGGTGGTTGCACAGTTGCACTGCAGCTTTGTTTACTTATCAAGATCTTGAGTTTCTCTTTAATTGGTGTTCATGGCTCTAAGTTCATATGAGAACCAAAGTCTGCTTGCAACAAGCACATGAAACATCGCTTGCCACATATCCATATGATATCAGTCAAAACATACAAACAACCCATATATAAGCTTGAGAACCTCACCTTAGAACATTTCCAAAGAATTGGTTCTACAGTCAAAATGCCAAAAAAAGCTTTAAAAGTCTTAGAATTTGGAAGGTTTAAATGGCTTTGGTGGAGGAACCAAAATTGTATCACCTATTCAATTCCTCTTTAACGAGCAAAGTTACATATTGCTTCTGAACCAAATTCAAACTTTTGCTGAATAGTCATGTATAACACAATATAATCACTCTCAATAGTTACATACAAGTCTATATAGCATAAAAAAGTAGGAAGCCCAATGGCCCATGACACGTGCATGTGAGATTAACCAAATTTTCCTTAAAGAGGGAGGGAGAGAGAGAGAAGGGAGGGGAGGGGGGGGTGTGGGGAGAGGAGGAACCAGTGAATACTTTTACATGCTAAACAGAGTTGATTTTAGGATAGATGTATGATGCCTTCCAATTTTCCTATGATTCCAGAAAGGTTGGGGTTGCTTTGAATTCACAGAAAAACTCTGCTTCTTTCCTTTTTTGCAAGGGAAAGTAAACGCTAAACAGGAAATAACCAAAAAAAAATCTTCGGATAAAGTAAAAAAAAATACTCTGTCAAGATCAGTGTGTGTAAGAGCAACATGATCATTGCAAGCAATACAGTTTCCAAGAGCAGATAGTCTCTCTTCAATGCGCTGAACAACAACATGATCAGGTAAACTGTTCCTCAAGTGCTGGAGTTCTTGATTTTCAATAAAAACAGAAGCTCAATAAGTCAAAACAGCAAACAAAAAAACCATCAAACAGAAATACCCAAAAGAAAAAGAAAGAGGAAGACACAAAGATTAAAACAAAAACCTTGGTCTGTGGTCGTGTGAGGCAAAAGAAGCCCGTTTTTGTTTCCTGCAATTGAAATTTAAATACTTTTTTTCAATATCCATAAATTTTAATTCTAGAATAATACCAAATAGGAAGCACATCAAAAGAAATTGAAACGAAACGAATACCAGCACAGAGGCGGCCAATGATGCGAGTGCCGCCAATGGAGGTTTTAACGACAGGGATGACATCTGCCAACTCGGCCTCGAATGTGCTGTAGAAATTCTCAGAGCCTCCGATGGAAACCAAACAGTAGGCATTCGTCAGCTTCGAGAACACCCCAACCTCGCACGAGTTCTCGAATTGCAACCCTTCATAGCCCCAATTAATTTTTCATTATTTATTATTAGGAACAAATATAAGAACAATATTCGCAGAACGATGATGAAGAAAAGAAAGACTTACTGGTAGCCATGGATTCAAGGAACGCCTGAGGTATGAGTTTGTTATGAGCTAGGGTTTTGGAGGGAGGAGGAAAATTAGGGTTTTTTATGTGTATAAGTAGGGCACCCAATAAAACCAAAGTCAGGCTAATTATATTTTCTTCCATAAAAAAGAAAAAATTAATTATATTTTGATTGGGACAATTAAAAGTTGAATTTCACTAGATTTCCAAATAAAACTAAAGCGTTAAAAATAGTAAATAATAAAATGAGTTTAATTAAGAAAAGAAATAAGTTTTAAAAAAAACTTAGATGTGATATATCTCGTTATAATGTATGAAAATTATATTGGTACGCAAAATTACATCCACCACTCTCATTTTGCGGGATTAGACAAAAAAAGCTAGATTAGACATGAAAAATTTATTTTCAAGAAGTTCAACCCGCGAATCAAACAAACCCTAAAAATAGGTGTTTTGGCCCTTTAATATTGGGCAATAAAACAATAAAAATATTTTAAAAATTAACGTGGAAAAACAGCCAACCGATGGAGAAATTCTCAACAAAACCTAACTGATTTAAAATGGTTTCACGAAATTATTCCATGCTTATTTCCTTGGTACGAGATTATCATTATTTTTTTTTGTAATAGAGTTTAATTTTTCACTAAACACTATAAAATCAACTTGGTGATGGCAACTAATTTTTATTGGATACATTAACTCTTTCAAAAGAAAAATAAATAATATACACATTTACGTTAGACAAATTTTGTTTAATTAAGCAATATGTTTCAAATTTAGTGAAAAATAAATAAAAAAAGAAAGGCTAAAAGTCACTTTTGGTCCCTATAGTTTATTATTTCAATCACTTTTGACTCTATAGTTTCAATTTCATCCTTTTTTATCTTGTAGTTTCGTTTTTATAGCAATTTAATGACAATTTAATATTCATATCAATTTCTTTGACGTTGCAATGAGCAATTTCGTTAACCCAAAATTATTGAGCATAAAAGCTCGTCTAGAACTCCCCTAATTTCATATTAGGGTTTGAAATTAGTCATTCGGTCATTTGGGTTTATGGATCTTCACAAATTGGGATTAGTGGTTGAATTTCGAGCCCTAATATGAAATTGAGATAATTTCAGACAAACCTTTAGGCTCAAGGGTTTTGGGTTGACGAAATTGTTCCTTGCATCATTAAAGAAATTAACAAAAATACTAATATGTCCTTGAATTGCTACAAATATAAAATTACAATGGCAAAATTAATAGAATTGAAATTATATAGTCAAAAGTGGTTGAAGTGCCAAACTACGTGTACAAAAAATGGCCTTTGGCCTTGGTCTAAAAGAAAATGTTTCAAATCTGAAAAATAGAAATAAGGAAAATGAACATTCAGAGTAAAATTCTTCTTCTTTTTCCTCCATCAGAGTCAAATTCAAATCTCAAGGAAACCTCTAAAGCCTGGATCTTCCCTGTATTTGAATAACAAAAGAATCACTGAAACCTGAATGTTCATCTCAGTTAGAAGCGCACACAACAATTTCACAGACACCAGTTTCGGTGAGCTCTCTCTCTCTCTCTGTGGTTCAGCCTGTGCTTGATTCAGTTGTAAAATCCGTTCGAAAATCCCTCTGATTCTCATTAAAGCTGCAAACTTTTAAATTCCACTGATGCGTTGCAACCTCTATGTGGAAATTGGTTGATCTCCCTGTGTAGTTGTTCATATTGCTCTGTATTTGTATCATGAAATTCATGATCACCATTAATTTTTTGTTCTAAATTTTCTCCTGGGCATGGTTTGTTCTATTCATTTATATCCGCGTAAGCTGGATTTTTACTATAATGAGCAATTATCCATTTCGGTCTGGCAGTCCTAAATCCTTCACAGCCTACCCAAGAGGTGACTTTGATTTAGAATCTGGAACCATTAGAAGAACCAGAAAGCATAGGCATTCACCATTGCAACCCATCAAAATGATTAGGTCCATTGGAAACCGCCTTCAGTATTATTGTAAGCTGCACCCACTTTTAGTTTTCACCATCTCCTTGTCAGTTGGGGTCACAATTCTCTTACTTTTCTCTCTATATGAGAGCCGGTTTGAAATGATGGCTAGCTATAAAAAATTTGACATGGGTTCGAATAGTTATCCGTTGCCGAATCTTCAGAATCTAGTCATGGTTGCCGGGCATTCAGTTTATACTAGCAGTAGCTGTGGAAAAGTTGATAAGGAGGATTCTTGGTTTTTGGAGTCTTATCAGAAGAATCCAGGTCAAGCTGCAACTTTCGTGGCGCATATACAAGAGGGAATTGAAGTCGCAGCCAAAGACGATAGAGCTTTGCTTCTGTTTAGTGGTGGAGAGACTCGAAGAGATGCTGGTCCTCGGAGCGAGGCACAGAGTTATTGGGCAGTTGCTGAATCAAAAGGATGGTTTGGTGAGTTACTGTATTTTTCTCGTATTAGACATGTTTTGGTATGGCTTGTGTAAAATATGATTCATTTTTAATATAAGACTTAATGGACTGCTAATTGTATGAAGCATGATCTATAGGATGCTGTTTAAAATGGTTCTCATGTAGTTGATTGTTTATGATTTTTTTGTTTTCATTTTTTGGTGTTATGTCCATTATATGCAGTTTCTGTGAATGTACAGTATTTATGGCAATAATTTCTTATGTGTGTTTTGGGTGGCCTGAAGCATGGCCTAAAGTTTTGCTAGAACCTGGATAAATTTTCAGCAAGGTATTAAGTTACAACGGAATTTTTGTTTGGAACTACTCTTCTTTTTGTATTCATGCATCTCGGGGCAAAGCATGCTGCATTTGTAATGTTTTGTATTCAAAATTTAACTTGAAGAAATTCATTTGTAGAACTCTAAGAGGAAAAAACAGGACAGAGAGATGTACTGCTTTAGTCCTCCTTTGATAGAAGAGGTTTATAGAAAAGTACAAAAAGAGATGTTTAGTCCTTGCTGGTGGCAATTTTTGTTCAGTTTATTATAGAAGTGCCAAAGAAGAAAGGTTAAGCAACCTAGTTTGTTACAATATACACCAAATTTAAATGTCAAATTCGTGAGTTTACTGCTGATTGATCTAAATACTATATTGACATGAATTTCCGGAAACATGATGATTCGTGACAAAGCTGTCATGTTGATCGTATAAATTATTTTCACTTAAGGCCTTTGGCAAACTTGAATTTCCGGTCAAAAGGGTAAGCTAATAACTGCGCATGGAATTTCTCTTTGTTGACAAGGCTATTAACAAGGTAAACCAAAATATACAAGTTGTGAAATGATAAATTCCTTGAAGTTTTTAGCATTGAATGCTTTATTGGCAACTTCTATAAAGGTTTTGGTTTCAAGATGAGCTCTGGAGTTTAAGTGATATCTTTACTAGTGGAAATCATCCCGGGAAGAGATATACAGTACATGCAAGTTGTGTACTGTTCGTATTAGATTTACCTGAGTCTTGCTTGGATTTCATTTGTCATATTTGGATGAATACCTTAATGTCATATGAAAAAACTAAAAATAGCAGTATGTATGTTTGAACTCTTTTGGATATCTGTAAATAATACACATTTGACAGTATGGTATGGAAATTTCCGTCGGACTGGAATTATCGTGCATATTCTGGTTGCACAAGGATTAATAGCCATCAAATAAGTTATAAAGATAACAGTAGTATTGTCATAAATTGCAGAAACAGAGTTACAGAGAACTGTCTAAATAGTATTTCTTGCTTCTTTAATGGAGAACTGTCGAAGGAAAAAGAACACAAGACTTTGCAACTATGAGTGCGAACACTACCCAAGCTTACCCTTACTATTACTGTTGTAGTTATTACCACACTCCAGGAAAATTGACTACTACCACCGACAGCTCCCTTTTGGCTTCACCTCCTCCACCGTCAACACCACGTTAAACCACTTTAACCTTTCGCTCCTTCTAGGTCTATCACTTCCACTGTTGCCTTCTGTCTAAATGTCAGTCAATTTCCACTCTGGTCCACCGTTGTTCTCTTCCACTCTTGAAGCTACTATAACAAAGAATGGTAAGTTTACAAGTTTTTCATCGATTTCATCATTCTGGGTCTAATGGCAGAAGTTTTCCTGTTTTCAGTTGCATAAAAATTATGGCTACAGGCAATACTCTGTGTTTTGGCAAATCATATACATATTGGGGTGATCATGGGGAGTTAATTAATTTTTATAATCTTTTCTCTCTTTTATTCTGTTTCTTTCACTTTATCTTCTCTTGTTATTTTTTGTGCGTGAACTACTTCCGGCGGTATTCTTCAAGTTATATGCTTCTTTACATTGTTTGTAATAGATGCTAGACAAGCAATTGTACTGTAATGTTTTGTTCTTCCTTTTTTTATTTTTAACTTCTCTCTCTTTAGTGACAAGTTTTTAGTTGCTTTTGCAAAGGTTAAGAAAACATGATTGTTCAACCTTAGTTTAAATGCATGTTGGTCTGAACTGTCTTTTATTGATTGTTAACTCGTGTACAACTTATGCTATGATGGCTTCTTTAGGCAAAGAAGATTTGAGATCGAGGACACTCACAGAAGAGCATGCAAGGGACAGTTTTGAGAATCTTCTCTTCAGTGTGTGCCGGTTCCGAGAACTTACTGGCACATATCCTCGTAATATAACTGTAAGCCCATTCTACTCTAAATTTGTTTGTCCTGTTTAAATAAAAAATACAGGCATGATGGATGAAAATATCATAGAGACAATTGAGCTCCCATTAGCATAAAGAGCGCCTATTAGGCTGAACACCAATATACACATATAGGTATACTTACGCATACGTATGTATGTGATTATCATGAATTTACTGTGAAATTTTGTTAATCTGCACATTCATGTTCAGATGTGATTATTTAGATGATTTATGCAAAGTTATCCAGATGATCAAGATAAACTGGCTATGAGAATGTTTGCATATCCCATACAAGATCGCAATACATCTTAGAATTCTACAAAACAAAGAGAATATTTGTATTTTAGGGATCTGTGTTTCGTTCTTATGTTCAGATGTGATTATTCAGGATCTCCTGCTTTGATATCATAATGGAGTTTGTTGGTTTACCATTGTTCTAAAAACTTATGCTGTTAGGATGTGAACCAACAATGTAATTTAAAATCTAACATGACTCGTTGTAAACCAGGTTGTTAGTTATGATTTCAAGGAGGAGAGATTTGCACATCTACATCGGTCTGCAATTGGCTTTCCAGAGTCGAGGTTCTTCTACGCCGGTACCCCAGCAATTTCTACTGCAAAAGAAGCAGCTCGAAAAGGAGAAGCAATTGTGCGTGCTCAATTCCAAGATGATCCATATGGCTGTCGAGGTTCACTTTACCATAAAAAACTAGGGCGTGATCCGTTTCACCGGTCTATTCCCTATCCAAATGGGTGTCCTGAAATTGAAGGTCTTTTCAGATATTGCGGGACAGATCCTTATCCAGGGTCCCTTCCCTGGCCTAAGAGTTAAATCAATCTGAATATACTATCTATAGCCCTTGATCTATAAAACAGAAGGATCCACCTAACAGTCACAATAATATCTTCTTCTTTTTTTCTTTCTAAACAGTATCTCTAAATCAATATAAAGGTATATGAAAGATGAATATTTTTCAGTGGTCTAGTGAAATATATTTTTGGGCGCTATATGAAGTAATGATGGTAGATGGCTCTTTATAGCCTTGTAGTTCCAAGATATCTCAACAAGTCGAGGCAACGTTTTGGTTGGTATTCTCTACATTTTCAAGTTGATGTAACATCAATTTTAATCACCCTTGAAAGTTAACTTGTGGCAGATTTGCATGGCATCCACCGTCCATGGACTTTTACTTGAAATATTCTATGCTCTATTGCAAGAAATGTATACTGATATGATATCGAGTCCTTGAAAAATTAAAGAGCAAATGTCAATGTCAAAACCCCATAGGGGTGAAGTACGCATTGTATGCCAATCTAGGCATTGATTATTCATTGGTGCTTTGCTAGTGCCATATTATTACATTGTGGCAGTTTGCTTGTGAAGCTACCCTGTGCTCCTCAAGAATGGGCAAGCTAAGGCTGCCTCTTTACTGGAACTGTCAAAGCTTGCTCCCTTTAGAAGCCCCCCAAGAAGTTCTCCGCGGTCGAAAAAGAACTCAACCTTCACAATTTTCCCATGTTCATCCAACTGCAACAAATTCTGATGGATAAGTTCCATGAAAAAGTAGCTAGAGAAAAGAACCATAATATGTGAGGCAAGAAGATTTGTTTACCTCAAAGTTTGCCATCCCAAAGAGTTCAACCTTTTCTCCAGTAGGGGCATGACCTTTGAAAGGACCGTCCATGTAACCCCAGTGCCTGAACTTGTATACGATCAGTGGAGGACCAGAGTACACATGGAGAATCTCTAGAGCAAACCCGCGCGGAAATGCGGTTGTGAAAGCCCTATGAGCTGAATCCACCGTTTCTTCTGCCGGGTTGTAGCACCGGAACTCATCTGGCAATGAGGTTTGCAGCAAAGAGTTGTAGCCTCCCCCAAGCTTTCGCTTCTCTTCCAAACTTACAGCTTTCCTTCCTGTAAGTTACAAGCACAATTTATGGAAACAGGACTTTGGACAGTGTAATGATGAGTCTTAATATATTTGGTGATACAATAGTTACCATTTAGGCTGAAAGTGTACTTCTTAGGATCACTTGCTTTAAAGTCTTCATCCCTTGTTTTATGGAACATCTCCATTTCCCATGTCTTTACAAGGTTTTGCACTTGTTCTTCTAGTGATCCCGGAGGCCATATCTTCCATCCAATTGAAAAAGAAAAATCAGATATCTTCAACATAAATATTATGATGTGTGCGTGTGTGTGTGTGTGTGTGAGAGAGAGAGAGAGAGAGAGTTCTTCAAAGAGCTTGTTGACAGCACCATAGTTAGGAGGGGCACCATACCTCCATTTGGTGTTCTTTTCTCCTTCTCCATGCAAATAGGAACGATAACTGTCTCCCTTAACTCCTGAAGAGGCCATCTTAGCTTCTTCGAACCTAGAAATTTGAGTACTCTGACTTACAAAGAGGTCCTTAAATATATAACTTAGGCGACAAAAAGAATAGCCTTGGTATCAAATTCATATTACTGAGCATTCCACTACTACTAGTCTCTAGTATATGATGGCATATATATGTAAGCGGAAGGAGGAATTTAATATTAAATATTGCAGGATTAAAGAGTTTGTGTTTTTTCATCAAATTATTATTATTATTATTTTTTAGTAGATAGCAAATTACACTGGGTTAGACCCCGTTGATCTACACTGGATAACAGAACAACAAAAATAGTGACAAATTTGAAAGTGATTGATATTGTTGTTTTTAGTCTGCTAGTTGATAGCGAACTAAATCAGCATATATAGTAGAGAAGCCAGTCTCTGGCAGTAGTTGATGCTTCAAAGTTTCATACTTTTATTTTGTTTTTAGAGTCCAACAATAACAACAAAGAAGAAAGATGATTCCAAGGTTTCAAAAGTTGTGTGCAAATTCTGGGGGAGTAACCAAAATGAATTTGTCATCCATGCGGTCCGTATTGGCGGCCGTCCTATTACTATTCTTCTCGTATTTGGATAATTTGACGCTACCAAAACTACTCATCTAATGATACATACTCTCCTTGTGAGACTATAACTTATATTTATTATTAAAAAAAAAAGTATATATAAAATAATAAAATGACAAGAAAAGTTGGTGTCAATTTTGACAGCAAAGTCTTAGCCTTCATTTTCACCTAGAATAGGTTGTTCGGTTGAAAAAAATTTGTGATGTCATTTTAACATCTCGGTTAGAGATACTCTTAATATAATCAATTAATCATAAAAATAATTAAATTTACACCTTGTTCTTTTAATTTGAAACATTTACCATCATAACGGTAACGGTTAATATATACTGTAAGGTTTTTTTATAGTTATATCTACCCTTACACGTACTTTAATCATCAAAGAATTTCAAATTCATGTGTTTCATTTTACTTTATATTATATACAAATTTATAAATAAACCCAATCCTAGACATGTATTTATAAAAAAACCCAAGCACTATTTAAACATAGAAACACACCCAAAATCAACCCCAAAGTCAACTTTTTGGGTGTGTTTATAAATGGGTTTTGAGTGTGTGTAATGATGGGTTTTGGGTGTGTTTATATGTTTAAATAGTGCTTGGGTTTTTTTATAATTTCAACCCCCATTTTGGGTGTTTTAGTGAAACTCCCTATATTATAGTTACCGACGTCCTTTGCTAAACCTTTTATATGACCTGATTAGGTTTACTTAAAAATATAATAATAAAAGTATATATTTTTCTTGGTGACTTTGTTTACTTTGAGTGAAAATCTATCAAACTCTGGCTAATTTTCTGTTTCAGGTCATATCGCCATGGTGATGATAATTTTTGTTATAAGATTTGTAGTTTAGCATCGGGTAAGGGGATCTATTCTTTTAGTAATCAAGGCCTTCCAAATCTCATGTGCGGATGATGGGCTGATCGATGGGGTAGGAGGATCTATTCAGGGTATAGTGAAAGACATCTCTCCTTGATAATACTATGCATTTCGATCAGTTGATTCTCTCTCTAGTTGCATGCGGATTTCATCAATGTAATTAGCTAAAACCTTATTAATTTGTCAGCAGTTACCAATCTAACTAGTTTCCAAAGTTGAAAGTGGAAACGGATCAAATTTTTGGTTCATAAATTTCATGCTCCAATCAATTAATTATAACAATAAATCATCAAGACTCCCTACTTTAAATTTCTTTAGCGTGGCAATCCTTTGGATTAGGTAACGAGAAATGGTAGAGAAATGAGTTAGGATTAGAATAGATCATGGGTTGAAACCTTTCAATGTACAATAAAAATAAAAATTTGTTTTAGCATTGTTTTGCACTTTAGTAGTTTTTGTTACAATAAAAAAAAAAAGTAGTCTTTGTATTTAAACCACGACACTTAAAAAAATAAAAATAGACAACAAAATTTGGTGGCCAAATCCTTCGAACTGACAATTATACTGATCAGTTGGGCTTGGGACGAGTAATTATAATGTGGAATATGGTCATTGACAACGCTTGTTAACGTGTTATAATATAAATAGATATTTATTGATATCAGACCATAAGTAGAAAATATTTATTGATATTAACATACTTGCACCGACCATACCATGTGGCAATGCAGCTGTCATATTTTTATTTTATTCAAATCGCATATGCTACAAGGTTTTCCGGTTCTAGCTAGCTAGCTAGCGATCTTAACCCATGTGCTTCATGTTTGCTTCTCTCATGGGAGCTCCAGATGCAGGTAGCTAGCTACCCTGTGCTCCTCAGGATAGGGCAACCTGTTGTCATCTCTCCAGCATAATTTTCAATTTTAGCACCCTTCACCAGGGCTCCAAGAAGTTCTCCGGGATCATAAAAGAACTCCACACTTACAATTTTCATATGCTCATCCACCTGTTTAGACCAAATAAATTATTAAGAGATAAGTAGAGAGACAATTTAACGATCATAATTATAATATATAGCTAGATATGTGTGAATAATGCAGGACATATATAAGTGACTAATGTTAATATCAGTGCAAAACAAGGTAGTACGTGAGTAATGATTTATACACACGCTACCCGCATCAGTCATCCATGTGTATGTGAATGATATTGGGCCATTTATACAAGTGGAATGCCCATGGGAGACTGATACTAGCACTCGCGAATATGATAAATGGTTGTCTTGGCCAGGTATGTACCCCAAAAATTGCCATGCCATAAAATTCTACCAGTTCTCCGGTAGGGGCATGGCCTTTGAAAGGGCCCTCCATGTAAGCCCAATGCCTGAACTTGTAAACTATTTGTGGTGGCCCAGAGTAGACTTGGAGGATCTCCACAGCAAAGCCACGAGGGAAAGTAGTGGTGAAAGCTCGATGAGATGAATCTGCTGTTTCCTCAGATGGTTTGTAGATCTGGAATTCCTCTGGCAGAGACGACTGCAGCAATGGGTTATAGCCTCCACCCAGTTTCTTTATATCGTCCAAACCTAATCCTTTTCTCCCTGTAAATTTTATGTGTGATTCAAAACGTGAATTAATTAGTACTAACACAAATTTCAAAAAGCTATTTCTTCTATCATCTCATCTTATTCAAGTACCGCTTTTTGCGAGATTTGAACTCATGATTTTCTCTGGTAAAATTTCCTTAGCTTGTGCTAATAATTAAAGAGTACACATATTTACGTACCATTTAGGCTGAGAGTGAACTTTTTTGGATCTATTGATTTGAAGTCGTCGACGCATGCCTTGTGGAAAAGCTCCATTTCATATGTCTTCAAAAGGTTCTGTACCATTTCTTCGAGTGACCCAGGTGGCCATATCTTCAATTAATTACAAAGTATATGATACTTTAATCAGAATATATAATAACATGCTACAGGAAGAATTCTTACTAAAATAAACACACATTTAGAGAGAGAGAGAGAGAGAGAGACCTTGGTTCTGCCTTCTTCGAAGAGCTTGTTAACAACATCATAGTTGGGAGGGGCACCAAACCTCCATTTGGTGTTCTTTTCTCCCTCTCCATATAAATACGAACGATATTTATCTTTCTGATCAGCACTTGAAGCTGCCATTTGCTAAACTCTTTTGTTTTTTGTTTTGTTTTTTTTAAAACCTGAATTTATATGGTACAAGGAGGGGCATCTTATAGAAATGCGTGTAAACAATAGAGTGCCTTGCATGTGCGGTGCCGTGCGAATACTGCTCACCAATATGAATTACAGTCAACTAGTCTAAAATCCTAATAAAACATTTCTCATTAAAAAGTACAAGTGGGTTTCAGGATCAAACTTCGTTATACTAATAATTATAAAATTTGAATTTATGGTTGACTTACATTTTCAGAAAATATAATAGCCCGAAAAATGAGGAGTAAATATTAAAAGAAAGAAAAAGGAAGAAACGGAGAATATGCAAAACAAAAAGGAGCATTATCCTTTCAGTCATCTCAAGGGTTTTTTATTAGATTTTCATTAAGAAATGTGGAGGAGTTTGAGGCTTAGCCTCAAGGGCTTAGTCAAAACGAGGGCTTAGTCAAAACGAGGGCTTAGTCAAGTCAAGTCGTCTCAACCTCAAGGGCTTAGTTAAAACTAGGGAATTATTATTTATAATGGCAATAAATAAATGAATTAGTAAGCTTTGGTTTGGGATAAATGATCAGCCAATTAATCCAAAAACAGCTGGGACAAACTCTTGATCAACCGGTTTAAAGCGCAATTTTTAACCGGGTTGAAGCCCCTAAATTGGGTTAAGTTGAACCAGTTTTTCGCCCAAGGACCCCATGGAAGAGATTCATGAGGCTGAAAGAGAGAGAAGGGCACTGGATCAAATGAAAGGGCCGTACCGATGGGCCATGTACGAGGACTGGGAAAGCCTAAGACGATATTACAAGGATAATCCAACCCAAGTACTTAATCCATTGACAACGTACAATGACAATGCACTTCACCTTGTAACCTTCATTGGACGCACGGACGTGCTGCAGTTTTTGATTTCACTGATAAGAGACCCTCAGATGTTACGCCGTGCGTTGACAATGAAGAATAGGCATGGCAACACCACTCTACATGAGGTGGCGCCGTCCGGAAATTTGGAAGCCGCAGTGCTCTTGGTGGATCTGGATAACAACGTTAGGGATAAGCTTGCGGAGGTTATGGAAGATGATGTTCGCTATGAAGGTGTGTTAGAGATTCGAAACCAGTTAGGAGAGACCCCAGTCTACAGGGCCGCTTCTTTCGGCCACACAAAGTTGGTCCAATATTTGGTCAAAAAAGTGGGCCAGATAAATATAATGCCGCACTTGCAAAGAAGTAGCGATCAAGTATCCATTCTTCATAGCGCAGTCATTGGCCAAAATTTTGGTATCTCTCTTCAAATTTTGAAATTAATTGCGTTACTTTCTACTTATTTTGCAAAAATGATCTTTGACTTATGTAGACTTAAAAAATAAATGATTTAGATCGTTGAAGAAAATAGATGGTTATTACTAACATGGTTTTCCTTCAATGCAGAGACTGCTCTTTGGTTACTAAAAGAGTACCCAGATCTTGCGGACAGAAAGGAAAGCAATGGACTGACAAGTCTTCAATTGCTAGCCCAAATGCCATCTGCCTTCCAAGCCAAATTTCGCAAAAGCATATGGAAGATGCTCATTTATAAATGTACCATCTACTCTATCTCTATACTGCTATATATATATATATATATTTTGATGAACCAAACTTACGTCTTCCGATTGCCATAAAATGGCGAGATATCAACATAGCTTATAACTTAGGCCTTTTAATCCCAACAAAATGAAAAATCATTCAACTCTACTTCTATTTTTAACTTCAACATACCTTTAATTTTGTGGAGTCATTTATCCAATCCAATCGTAAGTACTAATCAACATACGTAGCCTAAAAGGATTACCTGGCTGGGCTACCTGTATTTATACTCCCATAGCGAAGTGCAAGAGGAGCAGGGAGTGCATTTCTCTTATTATACTACATATATAACTGTATGGAGCACGAATAGTGATCCCTTTATTTATGCATGCTTTTCTGATAATGATGATGCTAATCCTTATGCTCCCCTTGTTTATATACATTCAGGCCTTTTTAATGATGATAATATTGATCGGATCCCACCAAATGACTTGGAGAGCAGGATCAATCGGCCTAGCCAATCTAGTTATTCAAAGAAGATTACGAGTAATTCATCTAACTTTCAAAATGGGCCATATATATTTGTGTGCGATATATTTATTAGTGTATATATAGTTCTGTTCCGTCCTGTTCTATTGAGCAATCCCTCAAATAATCTTGTTTGAGTGACATCTTGTGAGGTCTATTACAAATTTTACTTCAACGATCTAAATAGACAATTTAGATGATTGAAATACAATGTTGAGTGGATCCAAGTAACATTGTGTTCCCTTCATCAATATATCTCTACTGAATATGCATGATACGATTATAACCAGGATTTAGAAGCCCAGGAAGCCGTACGATGTTTGAGAAAATGCAAAATGAAAATTCACTCTTGGAACTCACTCATTTGCTCGTCGAAAAGGACTATTCATGGATGACATCAAGGGAAGATGATGTTCGCCGTGATGATGATAGGAACTATACCCCATTGCTCATAGCGGCTAGAAATGGAATATCAGAAATTGTGAAAAAGATGTTGGAGTTACACCCTCAATCGGTTGAGGCTCACGACATTGATGAGCAACAAAACATTTTGCACGTGGCCATTATGCATCGCTGGTTGGAGATCTTTAAGCTTATAAAAAAGAGCAAATCAATAACATCGAGGATGGCTATGAAGATTGACCGCAATGGCAACACCATATTGCATCAAGCTGCAACTATGAGATATTACTCTGCAGACACTCAGCGCCTAGGTGGGCCAGCGTTACAATTGCAGGACGAATTGCGTTGGATGGCGGTGAGTGTGTCATGAGTTATGTAATTAATTGAAGTTCATATACTAGCTAGCTAGGAATGATGCATGCATTTTCTTTATTCAATGTTGTCGTCTATGAGTTTTGAACTCAATACCTCCTCCAACAAGGCATAGAAACTCAGTGCCACTACACCAAACTGACATAGATGCATTTAAAATACAAACTATTCCCAATAGAGTAGGTAGTTTAATCATTTTTATTTATTTTTAATATAAGTGATAGTCTAAACTACATAACAGGGGGTCACTTTCTGTTTCCTTTCGTTGGCTAGTAAAACACTTTTGTTAACGATAATCAAAATATATATGAAGTTATTAGTTATTAATTATTTTGATAAAACAAAATGAACATCTTCCGACCTTACAAAGAGAAATACCACTAATTAACTAGTTATTTGTTACTTGAGCAATGTTCATGGTGATTGAAATGATTAATCCTCGCCTCATCAATTTTTCCATGTGTGGCTAGCGTGTGAAAAAGATTATTTCACCTCATTACATCATGAAGCACAACAGGGAGGAGAAGACAGCGGAGCAGCTCTTCAATAGTGAGCATGCAAAACTTCTTCAGTCGGCTCAAACATGGATAAAAGAGACTGCTCAGTCATGTTCGACTGTGGCGGCTTTGGTGACCACCGTTGTCTATGCAGCCGCCTACACGGCTCCCGGGGGTAATGATTCAAACGGGGTTCCTGTTCTCCGGCATTCTTCTTTCTTCTTCACATTTGCCGTTGCTGACACAGTCTCGCTCATCAGTTCATTGGCTTCTTTGGTCACGTTTCTCTCTATCCTGGCATCGCCGCTTGAGTACCAAGACTTTTATCGTTCTCTTCCATTCAGGCTGCATTTGGGGTTCACCCTTCTGTTCTGCTCACTAATAACCACCATGCTCACCTTCACTGCTACTATTTTGCTCTTGATTCATCCCCAAAAGAAATGGACAACGTCCCTCATTTTTGTTGTTTCATTTCTTCCTGTCCCAGTGTGTGGCCTCATGCAGCTTCCTTTGCTTACCGGATTTTCCCAAGTTTTGAAATACATTTTTAAGAAAATTACCAAAATTTAAATTTTCCCTGTAAGAGGAAACTGATGATAATAATATGGATGCTTGGTTAGGGTAAGGCCGATTAATAAGTGATGATTTGTCAAAAGGTCGGATTAAGATCTGTTCTTCTTCCTCTGTGTTTTCTTTCCCTCCTTCATGTGTACTTCAGAATAAGTTAACAGGCTCGAAATAAAATGTATGCTAAACAATCTGTATATCTTGCTTTTTCTTTTTCTTTTTTTCTGAGATTTTTCTTTATTTGTAATTAATATGGGTTTAAACATATTTGCTTATGGTTCATAATTCATTTATTGAACTGATTATATTGAATGAGCAGAGAATGACTTTCTTGGAGGATGGATAACAGCCCACAGCTGCCTTTTCAATTAACTTCAAATTAAATAGTTATTTTAGATGATTCCTAAGAAAAGTAAAAGCAAAACAAATAAAGTAGTTATTTATTGGCATGAGTCAAAGGGAATGTTCCTATTAGGAATAGATTTTTTATTTTATTATAATTAAAATATTTGTACCCACTCTGTATTTGTTCATAGGAGATTTTGTTTATATATTTCCTATTTGTACCCACTCCATATGTAGTATATATATCTTTCATTGAGAGAAGAATAAACATATGAGTTTAAACCCCAATTACTTTTGAGTTGGTTGATATCCATCTCTACAACATAAAAAACCCTAACCCCTAAACACTACCTATTCCCACTGCACTATACACCTACTATGTGGTCCTAGCCCGCTGTCGGTGTCTACCTTGCCACTGCCGCCTACCTTGCTACTGCCATCGCTGCCGCCATCGTGCCATCCATCACCATGCCAAGTATCGATGACCTTATTTCTTCACCTGCTTCTGGTTGTACTTCCCCTACTGCTACTCATACCCCTATTGTGACGGTTCACATTGAATCATCCACTCATCTACTCATGGGATTCAAATTGAATGGATTCAACTATGAGATATGGGCTTCGATGATCGAACTTCATGCTATTACACAAGGCAAATTGGGTTAGTTGACTGGCGACACTGATGCCTCAAATTCCCAAGGCCCATAATTTGGGAAGTGAAAAATTACTAATTAATGCTACTGTGAAAAGTTGGATTAACAATTAGATGTTTAGGATGCCGTTAATCAGATGTTTTATGATGGCTCTAATATATTCCAGCTGTGGTGCCAGGCTACCTGTCTCAAGCAAGACGGTCGTCCTTTCTCCACTTATTTTGCCAAACTTAAGGTAATCTAGCTTGAATTGGACAAGAGACGTCCATTTCAAATGAAGTGTGCTGATGATATGAAGACGTAGAGAGGATTGAAATCCACACCTGGTTTGTCAAAAATGGTGGCCAGAATTGCCTAGAAAGGCAACGAAAAACCGGGGCAGTCGCTGCCAAATCCCAGCTCCCAACTCCTCCCTAAGCAACGGTCGTGGCTGGGCTTCCATTCGGTCGTGATCACCGGCCCCTCACGATCAAATTTCAACCAGTCTCAGCCGCTGGGGTGGTCGGACGATAGAGTTAACCGGCCACACAGTGGCCGGTTTTGCGTGCGGCTAGAGGGAGAGGGTCGGGGATGAGAGAGAGAGCTGATGGAGAGAGGGCTGTGCGGTTTTTTTTTTATATTATATATTTTTTATATTTTTATAATCTGACTTGAAATATTTACGGTTGTGCCACTGCACTTCCGTTAACCATAACTTCTTCGTTAAAACTCCGATTTGAGCTCACTACGTATCTACGAACTTATATCAACAAGTTCTACGCAACGATGCCACTCAAATCTCAAAAATCCTTACGGGTAGAAAAATGACTATCATGACCTTACTCCAAGGGAAAATTGTAATTTCACGATTAAATAAATTAAATGTAGTAAATAAATGGTTAAAATTGGGTCGGTGTGTCACATAAGATATATCTTAAGATTCAGAATGAATGAATGCCTTTGATAAAGAGAGCTTGGGAAGTAAGTATGCTAGTTGGGAATGAAAATGGTGAGCTTGTCATTGGAAAGGAGAGATTCAGAGACTGAGAATGATTTGATGGGTGCCTTAATCTAATTTGATCGGAGAGAAAGGGCTCTTAGTCAGTTCACGTTCACTTGAGAAACACTCTTATCGCTCACTAAGTTGGTTTTAAAAACTGATAACTGCAACCGAGTTATAGCATAAAGAAAATGTTTAAATTAAATCATTGTAACGATCTAAAGGCTATCAAGGAACCCTCTTGAATAAGCCCGCACCAGAGACCACTCATTATAAACACATCGTATTTTCAAGGCTCGCATGTTTTTTATTTTAAATATGGGTCTTATTTTAGGCTGACGTTATTTAAGGCCCAATTTTAATTTGAGTCTTGTCTGATCCTACCTAGTCTAATTGTTAAATACTTACTTGTTTGGCCCGAGACAAGATTAGTGCTAAATATCCAATTCTTGTCCTAATCCATTGTAATAAATGTGTCATTGTCATTTTTCAGCCTAAATTTAGAATTAGAAGAAAGAAAAGAAGCACAAATTTCATTAGCCGATTGATTGGCTCGTGATAAAACACCTATAATATAATGTATGTAAGGATATATTCTAGAGTTATTTACAATAACAACCCTTGAGGTTTCTTGTGTTTTCCCAAAACCCCCTCAAGTCTCAAAAATTACACGAACACCTCATAAGGTTTCAATTTGTTTTCATAAAAACGCTTTTCATTTATTGTTTGCCCAAAAATTGATGATTTCATTGAAACAAAACTCATGCAAATGACAAAATTAACCTCAATGAAGTATATGCAATCTAATCTCAAAGGCCAACTTTGTCATTTGGAGAATTTTTTTTTGGAATAAAATCATCAATTTTTGGATGAAAAATCAATGAAAATGAGTTTTGTGAAAACAATTTAAAATTTCAAGGGGTGTTCTTGTAACTTTTAAAATCTCAAGGAATTTTGTGAAAACCCGAAAACCTCAGGGATTGTTAGTGTAAATAACTTAAATTCTATCTCACAAGGGCTCATAGCAAGATAAGACTTGGCCCAGCATGGATCATGCTTACTAAATTATGCAGAAAAATGTTCTATAGAAACTCTCTCAAGTTCAACTGCTTTTAAAATGTTTTGGTACTCAAAGGAATCCCTCGCGTTCACACTTTAGAAGCTTAATCCAGGATTCCACTGAATTATTTCATGCTAATTATAATTAGAACTTGTAGGCCATGGTTCTGCAGAGAAGATAAACCAAAAAGTGAGCATAAATATAATTATATAATTGCTAGGTCTCTTCTTTCCCTGAATAAAACCTTGAGCGGTTTTGGCTAATACTCTTTGACCTTAATCACCAAATCTCTGGCTGCATCTGCAATCTGTTGAGGACATAATTTACATTTTGTTTGTTCGGTAATCTGTTTTCTCTCTATATTTTATATTTTATACCAATATATACACATACATACAGTCCTCTTATATTCAGAGATTCCTCAAATAATTTTTATATGAGAGACACCATTTAGGGTTTCCTACGAATGTTTTTTCAACAATCCAAACAATCTATTTTTTAAGTCTACATTCATAGATCATTCTTACAAAAAATTAGACAAATCAAAAACCGATTCGACATCCAATTGTATCCTACAAAATCAATGAACACGGTGCTTCAAGAAAGTACTAAATTTTCAATAATTCAATTGAGTGGTCAAATGATATCTGATTCAATTGATTTTTTGTAGAGATGATCTTTGAATGAGTATCTACAACGTAGACAGTTTGGATTAGTGAAATACAATATGGAGTGGACCCTACAAGGATGTCCCTCATATAAGCTTATTTGAAGAATCCCTCAACTGAAGCTCCATGTATATATATCTAGATAAAGCTGTCCTATACGTACGTGATAGATTCTATTCACAACTTAAATATTGGACAAATTGTTGAAAAACGAATATATTAATTGTCACCTGAGTATTAATATTCCTCTTTCTTTTGAGGATAAATATTGTTTATATATAGGCTTAAATGAATTAATGCATCGGTATATAGTTTGTATATTTGAGAGGTGGCAGGTGCAGTGTACATTGGCAGAAACCTGTTTTTAATTATATGTATGTCTTTGATGATAAGAAACTTATTTGGTTTTGATGATAAGAGATCGGGACTGTTAGATAATGTTTCTAATTATTTATGATCACCGTTATTCTCTACTCTATTTTACAGACTCGCGATCACTTCAAACAATGTTTTTGAAACTTGACAAAAAAAATATTTATGAAAATAGAATGGCAAAAATCTAGCCCATATGCTCGTCTTATCTTTGTCTGTCTATTTGAAGAAATTCTTTGATCTAGCAATGGAACGTCACACAGCCAGCCACTCATACAATAAGAAAGTTTTGCATTCGGGTGGAATCAGCAGTTGCACCTTCTTTCGGTGAAAAAAGCTTTGGAGTCGGAAATTGCTCCTCTGTTGGTGTCCACAAACTGTTTGATAAAATGCCTCAAAGAGGATTTGTTATTTGTTTCAACACAGCGCGGGCGCAACACGTTTATGTTTTCTTTTAAAATAAATAAAAATAAAGAAAGAGAAAACATGCCTTACCACGACTTATCACTTGAATTGAAGACAAAGCAATTACTAATTATTTAGTTGTCTAAAGTTTTTGTTTTTTTTTTTTTATAGCTTGAATTCACCATGTGGTACCCAAATACAAGGCATCTCCTTATTTCTGTATATGGCCAGACGAGTGACTTGATCTGTCGTCGTATCAAAGAATTTTTCACCTATCGTTTCTTCATGAGCTAGGAATGCCACGCGTGTGGGTAAGCCGTCATGCATTGTGGAACTGCTCGTTTATTGTGTTTAGTGGGTTTTCACATGATAACTCTCATGTGTTGGTTATGTGACGACTATAACACAGGGGGTTGTCTACACTCGTCATATGCAAAAATCTCCTAAATACACATTCTATGCTAACAATCTGATATTTAGACCCCAAAAAAAAAATGCTAACAATCAATTGTGTACAAGATGTGTACTTATGTATGTATATATGTATACACGAATTGGGTGTTTTGGGTCATTTGTTCCTCCCCCTGTAGCTTTTGTGATTTTGCTTTGGTTTCTCTGCCTTGTAGCTTGTTTTTCCTCGTAATGTTTAAAAACTCTTCTCTTCCTCTTTTGTTTACCTTTGGGATTTATGAATATTTTTCATATTTCTTTTGAGATTGAATAGTGTAGATGATGAGATTAATCTTCAACCATTTTTAAATTTGAAATTCATAATATGATTGTAATGAATGAATATATTATTAATCAATATGAAATGATAGTATGAAGTGGGCGAAAACGAGTAGTTATAGTGTAGTATTAACTAATTTACCGGTCAATGCTTGAGTCACTTAATAAAATGAGAACCCTCTAATTATTTTTTAAAATTTTGTGAAGGACCCCACTAATGTCAAATTCTGGATCCGTCACTGGATATAGATGATAACTACAACGTCAAGCTTAGAATAAAAATTTATTTAAGATGACAGGTCAAAACTAAGGTCACCATCAGAGAGTATATATATATAATAGAAACAATTCAATACAAAAATATTGGAAACCACATAATGGGAAAAAATTAATCAGATTAACTATAAATGATGGGATCAAGGCTAGCTGGCCATGCTCTCATCAGCACCATATTAAATAAGAATTAACAAATTGGGGGGGCATAGCGTGCCTCACAAAGACCTAGACAAGAAGATAGTCGTCGGCAGTGATGCAAACATAAGAGCTCTCTCTTTCTATAAATCCAAGACGACTTCATTTCTGCAGTAGTTTGAAGTTGCAGAGGAGCAAGATGAAAAGGAAGATAATGGATCAGAATAAAGGATCAGAGATTATGTGTGCCATTGAAGAACTGTCCGTTATGGTCAAAGTTAGAAGTGCAACATTGGTCCCAGTTGCTGAACATGGTGATGTTGATGATCAAGCACATGATCATGATGCTGCCTTTATCAATCACGAAGCTGGCCATATTCCAACAAGGCCTTTCCTTTCTCTCTGCAGATTGCTTCTTCAAGTTCTCGGTCTCTCTCTCTCTCTCTCTCTCTCTCTCTCTCTCTCAGAGAGAATACCCATTGAACCTTATAGTCGTTTACCTTTTTGCAGATAAAATTGGACCAACAATGGCTGTTCTCAGGCAAGATATTCATCAGAATATTCGGGTAATTGCAAAACCAAGCTTACATATATTGATGTATGCATCTGTGTATATATTTTAGTAATCTATTCAATCAATATCTATGAACAATTCAAATATGCATTCACACGCGCCTCTATACAGGGTAATGTTCTCTTATCAGACTTATGATACAATGTCTTGTCATAAATTTAAAATGCACATTCATAACAATTAATTTAATTGAAAATAGTTTAGATTCATCTCACAAGATATATCTTTGTAAAGAAAACATGATTTTCTCGGTTCTATTGGGTGTTCATGTTGGAATTTATATTACCAAATGCTTTACTTGCTTGAAATTTATCGGCAAACATCAATTTCATCTTACTCAATAGCAATGGATTTTCCATTTTATTTGTTACTGTGTGTAGAGATTGGAAGTGAAACATGAATCTGATCCTTCAACATATTCAAATATGGTTGAGATGTTGAAAATGGAGGCGACCGAAGGCATTGCAAGAGAAGTTACTAGTTCTAGTAGGGCCTTCGTTTGGCTCACCAGGTAATCTTGTTTGCCTCATCAGGTAATTTAATAAACATATTTAATTATTGTGCTTGTCCTTGACAAAAATATTTAATTACAATCAACAATCAATAATTTATTCCAAATCTACTGTAACCCAGGTTACTTTATTTCTATTAATTTCGTACTTAGTCATTCGTTACCTTTCCAGTTACTCATAAATCAAAGTCAGCTTGATTTAATTGACGGCAAATATGCATTAGTTTATGGTTTTAGATGACGTATGAACTGTCATGCAGCACAGTATGCTCTCTTGTTTTGGTTTGGAGAATATCTTTTTCTTTTTTATCGCTTAATTTTAATCTTCAAAGTTGACATTATTAGTACAACTTTTAGTCTTGTTTTTTTAGTACAAGCGATAGTCTAAATTAAACTTGAGATATCAGATATGCAAATCAATACCCTTTTTCACTGGACTAGGTTTTGTTGACAGTACAACCGTAGCCTTAATCCTCATTTTTATTGTTTATTTTAATGGAAACTAGAAAGACAGCCAAAGTAAGCAAGAATTAAACAATTGTTTCAATTACGTCACATCACTCAACTGTATAATTGATCCAGTAAGAAACAGCCCCCTTTTACATTTCTTGAGTTGGACGTTACATATTCATCAAAATTGTCATTTTATGCAAATGCTAACAACCTTAGATAGACATAACCCACTGTTTAGGTGCATATATCCTTGGATTTATCAACTGTATATGCACACGATTCTTCATTTTCCTTATAAACTAATTGATTTGTTTTACATACAGATCCCTTGATTTTACCGTGGCATTGTTTCAAAATTTATTAAGAGATCCTGGGAAGAATATGAAGCAGGCAGTGGAAGAGTCTTATAACCTCACTTTGAAGCCATGGCATAGATGGATTTCATCAGCTGCTTCTAAAGTACTTCCTTCTCTTTAGTTCAAATTCATTATTTCTTAGATGGAATACACTTGTTTAAATCGTGGGTAAAAAGGTCCAGACTGGCCCATGAGCGCTTTTAGCTTAAGTGAAACGGATATTATTGTCTCCAATTTAACTACCTAAGTTAAGCTTTACATATAGCTTCAAATTCTGCTTGGACTAACAAATATAATGTTTGCAGGTGGCTCTCATGCTAGTCCCAGACAATGAAACCTTCTTTAGTAGCCTCATGGCAAAAGATGAAAACTATGACAACTTGAAAGTGGAAATTGAGACCTTTCTTTCCTTGCTTGTGCCTTATCTGGAACAGATCCACTCCATTCTGGTGCAGTATTATTCTTCAAGCACTTAGCATTCACCAATTATCTTCTTTTTATTGGCCCACACAAATTTTTAATATGTTTGGTTATACTTGATTTTGCAGAGATTTTATCACTTGGACAAGTTGAAGTCTAACTGAGGAACATACACAATAAAGAAAAGCAGAATTAGTGTACAGACATGAATCATACCGCGCCGTTATGTAAATATGTACAAATTATAAGAAATGTTGTCTTCATATTCCATTTAAAGCTTCTACAATGTGTAAAGAAACCCCTAGCTATGATCTCATCCATCCTCTGTATAGTTTTACCTGTTCAAAGAAATGACAGATTTTATATGTAATATTAAGTTGAGCCATAAGCTTGGGAGTTGTTACAGGCAATGAGCCAATACTCAATACACCCAACAACGAAAAAACATGTTAAAGATTTTGAATTAGCAAATGAGATATTTTTCATTTTTCATCATAGCAGGATGATCGATAACCATTTAAAAAAGAAATTAGGTACTAATTACAAATGGATCACAATCAGTCTGGTGCCAAAAATCTTATTGGAATATGAAAATAATTTTTTTTAAGATGGGTTAAACGGCTAGCCTAGCATCAAGACTCGAAGGTGGTTAGCTCCATAGAAAGACCAAGTTCAATTGTTTTGTGACAATAATGGGGCTGTATTCTTTTGCGAAGAATAATAAGAGGCCTTCTGGAGTTAGGCATATGGATGTCAAGTATTTGCTTGTAAGGGAGACGTTCACAGACGACAAATGTGTTAATTTCAGTTTGATGATTTAATGATAGCTCTTGTTTTCAATGAACTTGGCACTATGACTGAAGATGTTTTTGTTGATTTAAGGAACTGTTCATTAAGGTTAGATCACTCGGTAATCATAAAGAGGACCATTCGCATGACTAGTGTGAGACTTCACAGTTCAGCTCACTTGTGATGTGATTTTAACCATATCATTGCCTGTTGTGATTATAGGAGGATGATACCATCTTAGCTGGAAATCATGTCTGTAGTCCATTGATTTGATGATATTTGTCACTAAGTTTGAGATATATATTGTTATCAAGTGGCCTTTCTATTATGTGCACACAAGGAACTGATTCTTGGTTCTTAAATGGATGTGGTACTCAAGTGGGACAACGTAAAAAACTTATTCGAGTTTACATATCCATTTAGGAAACCTAATCTATCAAGGATATACAAGAGGAAGGTTTCATTTGATTAGCCGGTTTCTTCTAAGTGAAGTGAAGTCCTATAATTAACAAGGGATATCTATCCTCAGGTTGGGGATTCTGGAGGTGATAAGGCTATAAAGCTACGGCTTAGATCCCCACTCTCATACACAAAATACACGCACAAACCTTACCCCATATTAGATTTAGGACTGCATAAGACGTGTAGAGAGAGAGAGAGAGAGAGAGAGAGAGAGAGAGAGATATATATATATATATATATATATATATATTTGCTTTTTCTATTTAGTTTCAATGGCTTTTCAAGGTTAGTATCTTTTGTGTACATATGTGTGGAAGTTCTAACACGTCTGGCTCGGTTTTGTTTTTTCGAGTCATCGGTTTTTATGCCCACACCCCTAGTTAACCCATTGGTTTCGCCCCTGCAATGGGTGCTAGGGAAGTTTTTCCACCAATCATGTAAATCCATGTTTTTCAGTGAAATGTATCAGTTTTGTAGCATGCAATCCACAAAGTTCAATATATATTTCTTGAATTACACTCTCAGCATTGATAGACAGAAACGTAAACATACAAGAAACAGCTGACTGATATAATTCCACACCACATAGCTAGCTAGTCTGTGTATGCCTATATGGGCATAAATTATTGGTGCTAGCTAGCTTAAGTTTTATAGAACACTTGGAGATTTACCCTGTCCTCAGGACAGGGCAGCTTGAGGTTGTCCCTTCGGAAGAAGTACCCAATTTTTCACCCTTCAAAAGACCTCCAAGTAGTTGTCCAGGGTCATAAAAGAACTCGATCTTCACAATTTTGTTGTGCTCATCCACCTGTTTGCTCCAGATAGAAAGAATTCTTTAATTAACAGAAATTAAAACATAAGTAGATGATGATGCTCAAAACCCGTTGAACTTTTAGGAAGGGAGTATTCTATAATTACTAAGATGTCATGGGGTTCGAACCTGAGACCACTGATCTACAAAGTCTTTTTCCACTGGGCTAGACCCTGTTGGAAAACCGGTTGTACCCTTTTGGAAAACCGGTTGTACTTTTCACTTACTTAAAAGCATGTCCAAGGATCTAGCTAAAAGGAGCTCAATAACCATAATTTAGAGAAATGTAATATTAAAAGTTAGAAGAAAAAAAAACTCCAACCATATATCATCGTTATATTTCTCTTTGAATTATGGTCGAGCACGGTTAGAGAGAAAGTACCGTAAAAATGGACATTCCATAAACTTCAACCAATTCTCCAGTTGGGGCATGGCCCTTGAAAGGGCCCTCCATATAGCCCCAGTGCCTGAATTTGTACACAATCTCCGGTGGCCCAGAATAGACTTGAAGGATCTCCAAGGCAAACCCACGAGGGAATGTTGTTGTGAAGGCCTTATGGGATGACTCTGATGTCTCCTTCTCTGGATTATATCCCCTCAGATTCTCAGGCAGTGAGGTCTGAAGCAAGGGGTTGTAGCCCCCTCCAAGTTTGCCTATTTCTTCCAAAGTTAAGCCTTTCCTTCCTGATATGTATATTATTAATGATTGATTATTGCAATTCTTAATTAATTAATTAGTACTAAATAATGTATCACTGTATAGTTATTACCATTTAGGCTGAAAGTGTAATTGTTGGGATCAAGTGTCTTGAAATCATCCAGGTTGGCCTTATGGAAAACCTCCATCTCCCATGTCTTCACAAGGTTCTGCACCTCTTCTCCTAGTGACCCAGGTGGCCAAATCTGACATACATATAGTTCCATGCAGAGTTAATTTGGGGCAAATTTTTTAATTTTATTTTTGTCAAAGTTCGGAAGAGGGAAGGGGGGTTGTCATTGAGTTTGAACCTGAGATCACTGATCTGCAGGAAAATGCTCTTATCACTAAGCTATACACCGTTGGCATTTAGGTCAGATATTTAATTATTTAGATGTCTAGGGAAAATATCTGAAACATGAGATCCGTATCATCCACGAAAAAAAATGATGCATATCCAAGACATGTTTTATATAGTTGACACCATGCACACTCAAAGTACCCAAAAGGGAAAAAGATATGAGAGAGAGAGAGAGAGAGAGAGAGACCTTGGTTCTGCCTTCTTCAAAAAGCTTGTTAACAACATCATAGCTAGGAGGGGCACCAAACCTCCACGTTGTGTTCTTTTCTCCTTCTCCCCTCAAATAAGAACGGTACTTGTCTCCCTCAACATCTGAAGATCCCATGGCCATGCTCAAATGGTAGAAACAAGGTTACTTGGATACTGTTGATCGTGTAATTTCTCTCAACAAGGTCCTGATTATATATAGGCGAAAAATAGTGACAATAATAGTAGATATATAAATAAATAAATGAAAAAGAAATTATATATTATAGCACCAAGATTCTTAAGCGTCATGTGATCTCTTCTTTTCGTTTGTGTCGTATTGGAGGTATACTACTGTGTATAAGATGCTTCATTTCTTTATAAACTAAGCTGTCTGTTCCACTTGCACATCCCAGGAAAATCTAGTAAGGCTGCTCAAGGTTTTATTATTAGGAAATGATCATACCAATATGGGAAATTTATAATAAAACCTATCTGTTGGATTGAATTTATATATAAACACTAAAACCCATAAGAGCATCTCCAACCGTAGTAGCAAACCAAACTCTTTAAATTGAAGTTTGTTAACCTACGTGGCAATTTGAAAAGCTTTGTTTTCTACTTTAATATTTTGTGCCCCAGCAAACTCTTCAATTCAATTAATGCAATGTTATGGAAAAGAATGAAAAATATGAAAACGTGTGGAAAATGTCTATGTATTTATTGTAAAGAAGAAAAAAATGCATGTTTTTAACATTTTCAAGGTAGGTTTTATTTTTCCAAAGTGAAATTAAATGTTTTGAAGAGCCAAGCTCAACTTACCAGTCCTGAAGGGAGAGAAAGAGGTTGCAATTTTGATGACTGAGTTTGACAAGGCTGTAGGAGAGGGTTTTAATGATGTGGCTCACCTATTTTAGCATTTCAAAGTTGTTGAAGAGGTTGTTGGAGATGCTCCAAATTGAAGGAAAAATCTAAAACACGGTAATATTTGTTTTAATTTGAATGATGTGTGAAATACCATTATTATTCACAAAGAAAAAAAACACTTATGTCATTGTTGTAGGGTATTGTAGAGTTTTTCTATATTTTGGTATTTATGGGCTTACACATGTGAAAAGTCCTAAAATTGCAGGATGAGTTCCATTGGTTAGATACTTCTTTTTTGGAAGTTAAAGCTATTGGTTTTACGTTTGGGATAAATATCTCTGTTTAGAGGACTTAGTTTTTGAAGGCGATTCACAAGCAGTAGCAAAGCTAGAATTTATAGTTTGAGGGGGTCAAAACTTCAAGCTCTAAGTGGAAAAATATTTAAATGTTCGAAGCACAAAATTTTCTCAAATATACACGTAGCATAACATAAAAATACTACATTGCATGGGAAAATTTTGGGGATGGGGGCGGCGGGAGGAGAGGGCGATGTCAGGCCCAAACATGGCTCCGCCCCTATCCTCAAGCACTCTTGCAACAGCAAATTTAATATATTGTTGTTTGTGAAGCAAATATATGGTAACTTATGCTTTAGGTAATAATATTTGTCACCTAAGCCAAATATTTGTAATTGGTTTAGTAATCTACATTTCTCTAGGGCTTGAGTTATTGTATAATAATTAGAAATTTTAGGATTCCAAGAGGATCCTCGTGTAGTTTTCTTTTGACATAGAAAAGTAAATATAGTTTGTGCCCAAAAGCCTTTAGCTCAACAAGTGGCATGGATATATGAGTTGAAGGGAGAAATTAAGACCTTGGTTTCCTTACTTGTGCTGTGCCTTATCTGGAACAGATCCACCCAATTATCTGGATATATGGGTTGGAGTGGTTTCTATTGTGTTGGATTATGTTAGACTGTAAAAGATAAATGTCCTTTATTGGCAATAGTGTCCCGAGATGGTGTCTCGGCTTCTGAGTCTTGGCGGTTTCCCATTTAATTAAGGATCCTAGTCTGACATGATTCAGTCAGTCTTGGAAAAAAAATGATATTTGTGAAACTTAGCCTAACAGTCCCCAAAAGATCTACAAAGTTCTTTATTTCGTGCTACTGAAGTCTATTCGATCGTTCAAACACACAATAAAGGTAAAGTTAGCCATAATTCTTCAATTTAATCTTTTTCATTCAATTGCCTTCATTGTTCTTGTGTTTACAACTAATATATATGTGAAAATTAATTATTTTTATTCATTTAGTCTTTATAAAGTAAATTGTTTTATGGTTTATATGTGTTATTAGATTGCAATGTCACATCAAAACTAAGCAAGTGAAACAGTAAAAATTATTCATTCATTCTTGAAGAAAAAAAATGGTGGTGATAAATTAGACAATGATAAGGCTCCACCATCAAAAACTATTCATCTCATCACACATCTCCTGTAGTTGAACCTAATGAGTTTAATGTTACTTCCTTGGAACGAGACCCTATATATTCAAATATTTGAATACCGTATTAATCAACGTGATGAGGTTTGACGTGCTTATATCAAAGTTGGACCTTACCAACCAAAACTTTCATAATATCCAAGGTCTTGGTTTGGATCGCAGTATCGTTGATTTCAATATTATTGGTTCTCCCAATTCCCTTGGTTAGAATATTCCCCTTCAGAAGATAAAGTCTATCGTTTTCTATGCTTTCTTTTTGGTAGTGGTCGTCATGCACTAACTATTGAAGGGTTTAATAATTGGAAAAGAGTTAATGATGGAAAGAATTGTATATTTTTGAGATACATGGGAGGTCCATCTTCATCGCATAATACTTGTGAAAGATGTATGGAGGGTTTGATGAACCCATCTCAACATGCCGACAAAGTTATTAAGTGACAATCAAAGGAAGAAATTTTAAAAAACCGGTTGTGGCTTAAGACAATGATAGAGTGTGTTCAATGGCTTACATATTAGGCATGTACTGCTTTCATGGGGCATGATGAATCTTTGCACTGTGGCGACACTATTTAATTTTGGTCTTCTTTTGTCCTAGTCTTCTAACACGAAACAATATTTTTTTTTTTTGGGCCTATATATGTACATATACATGTACTTGTTATTAACACGTAAAATAATAATAAAAAGATGTACTATTGTTTTAATGAAAATAATAAAAAATGAATAGTAGGAGACGATTATTTTAGAGTGCTATTATCGTTCGCAATTGATAACATTTTTGGCCTTTCATTTCAACTTCAGTTCATATATGTTGAATAGCATATAACAAAGAGCCGATCTACGGGAATTTGATCGGCTAAACATATATGCCTGTGTAAATAAGAAGCCCACAATTAAGTTTTAGGAAGCAGTTTTATGAACTACCCAGTACTCCTAAGGACAGGGCAGCTTGAGGCTGTCTCTTGGGAAGAAGTACCCAATTTTTCACCCTTCAAAAGACCTCCAAGCAGTTGTCCAGGGTCGTAAAAGAACTCCACCTTCACAATTTTTTTGTTCTCATCCACCTGTTTGGGCCACATAGAGGGTAACGTGGAGGGTTACAACTTACCGAAAAGGAATTAGTAATGCATAAACTTGGGAAAAACAATTAATTAAAAGAAATGGACAAAGTACCGTAAAAATGGACATTCCATAGACTTCAACCAATTCTCCAGTTGGGGCATGGCCCTGGAAAGGCCCCTCCATGTAACCCCAGTGCCTGAATTTGTACAAAATCTCTGGTGGCCCAGAATAGACTTGAAGGACCTCCAAGGCAAACCCACGAGGGAATGTTGTTGTGAAAGCCTTATGGGATGACTCTGCTGTCTCCTTATCAGGATTATATCCTCTCAGATTCTCAGGCAGTGAGGTCTGAAGCAAAGGGTTGTAGCCCCCTCCAAGTTTGCCTATTTCTTCCAGGGTTATGCCTTTCCTTCCTGATATTTGTTGATTAATGATTGATTATTTCAATGCTTAATTAATTAATTAGTACTAAATATCACTAGATATTAATTATTACCATTTAGACTGAAAGTGTACTTATTGGGATCAAGTGTCTTGAAATCATCAAGGTTGGCCTTATGGAAAAGCTCCATCTCCCATGTCTTCACAAGGTTCTGTACCTCATCTTCTAGTGACCCAGGTGGCCATATCTGACATATACATAGTTCCATCCAGAATGAAAAACACACCACAAAAATTTAATAGATATTAGCTAGTAGAGAGAGAGAGAGAGAGAGAGAGAGAGAGAGACCTTGGTTCTGCCTTCTTCGAAGAGCTTGTTCACAATATCATAGCTAGGAGGGGCACCAAACTTCCACTTGGTGTTCTTTTCTCCTTCTCCACTCAAATAAGAACGGTACTTGTCTCCTCCTTCAACACCTGAGGATGCCATGCTCATATGGTATAAACAAAACAAGACCAGTAGATAATATGTTTTCGCTTGTAAGTTTTCTTAACAGGGGTTTTGATTATATAGGCAAAAAGTCCATTGAGGGACGCTATTTAGGGTATCCTAAATAAAAAATTCCAACGATCCAAATAATTTATTTTTTAAGTCAACATTCATAGATTATCCTTACAAAAAATTAAACAAATCGGAATCCATTTCGACATCCAATTGTATCCTACAAAATCAATGAACACGATACTTTAAGAAAGTACTAAAATTTCAATAACACAATTGAATGTCAAACGATATCGGCTTCAAATGATTTTTTGTAGATATGATCTTTAAATGATTATCTAAAATATAGACGGTTTGAATTAGTGAAATACAATACGAAGTGAGCCCTACAAAGATGTCCCTCAAATATAACAACTCTCTCTCTCTCTCTATATATAAATAAAAATTGTAATTAATCATTTGTAGAATGGCATCAATAGTCGTACTAGAAAAGTCATCAATGACATAATTACAGATGGTAGGTGCCCATGGCTGGGGCTGCATATATCCATTACTTATATCATCCTGAAGATATCCACATATATCCCCAAAAAGACACGAAGAGGTATTTGTGGTTATCAAAATACCGTGCTTTGAAGTTGTTAAATGTCAAAATCACACACTATCTTTTCTCTTTTAATTATGTATTGTGTGAATAAATTGTACAATTATATGGCTATTCTTTTATGATTTGTGATGTATCATGATTAAGTAAAAATATATTTTATAAATAATATATAAGTTATAAATTATAATAAAACCTGAACACGATTAATAAATGAGTAGGGTCCCGTAGTTGCATTCGCCATTCAAATCTCACTATCCACTGCATATTATTCATATTATTCAACCTAATTATTTTTATACGTCTAGTAATGATCATTGACTTTAATTATGATGAATTTTTTTTTTTTGGTATAATTACGACAAGCTTTAAACAGTTTGTAAAACATGGAAAAAAATCATATATTACAATGATCGTTTTTTTAAAATAACGTTTATCACGCAAAATTTTTCTAAAGCACCTAAGAAAATGTCCTTAATTATTTTACAAATTTATAAATAAACCCAATTCTAGACATGTATTTATAAAAAAACTCAAACGCTATTTAACCTAAAGTCAACAATTGTATATTTTTTGGGTGTGTTTATAAATGGGTTTTGAGTGTGTATAATGATGGGTTTTGGGTGTGTTTATAAAGTGTTTTGGGTGTTGGGTTTTTTTATAATTTCAGCTCCCATTTTGGGTGTTTTAGTGAAACTCCCTAATTATTTTTACGTCATCAATGAACATAAACAGTACTAGTCACTCCAATCACGCGTCTTTTGCCTCCACACGCATCTCGAGTTACAACTAATTGTTCAAAACTAAAGAGAATAATTGGAAATTTTCTACCAAAAAATAAAACAAAAAAGAGAATTGGAAATCTGTCAACAACAAAAAAAAAGTGATTAGGGAAGTGAATGTAACGAAGTCCATTTAAAACAACCAAACTGACCAAAAAAAGAATAACGAAGAAAAGTCTTTTCTGTTTGGTTGATGAGAAAATTCTTTTCCGTTTGGTTCAGGCAACTAAGGTCATCCCCAATGATTGAGGCTCTAAAAATGATTTATAGAGTCCCATTTAGAGCTCCGATGGAATCTTTGGGGCTCTAAAGGAATCTCTCCCACAATGGGAGGCTCTATATTCATGGCGGGCTCTATATTTTTTTATGATGTAATTTGATTTACGTGGTTTTTTTTTTTTTTTTTTTGGGTTAACTATTTTACTTTAATGTTTATTCATGTTATGTTAGTTTTTTTTTTGTGAACATTTCAACCAAAAAAAATCAAATTTTGGACAAGATTTGGAAATTTGGACAGCATACAAAATTTGGACAAGATTTGAAAATTTGGAATAGAGCTGTTGCATTGGGAGTGGAATTTTGGTTCATGCATGTTGATCGTTGGAATAGAGCTGTTGAAACTGCTTTGCAATTTTGGTTCATGCATGTGAGCCAACATGCAAATGGACAGCCAAGTTTTTGGTTGATCATGTACAGTCGCAAGCAAGTGGGAAATGTGGGCTGCAGCTTTTTCAATTAGTGGGTCCCACTCGGTTTCAAGGGCTTCAACCAAGCTCACACATTTGAGGACTACTCCGGTTGGGCTTTAAGTTTTAGAGCCCCAAATTTGCATCATTAGGGATGCCTTTTTAAAGAAAGTTTGTATAAATTGGAGCCTTGTGGTGGTTGAGCCCCAATCAGAGCCCCCATTGGGATGGCCTAATAAATCTTCATTGTCTTTCGGAAGAACCATTGAACAAATCAAGTTTGTCTGCTTCTCTAGATTTTGTTACTTGTCACTACATGAAGATATCTAGCAAATAACATGTTGAATGTGGTGGTGATCATCAGCAAATAACATTTTATATATATGTATAAAATATTGTACTCTTTTTTCTTTCGTAGGATTTTCTTATGGTTATATGTCCATGGTTTTGAACCAGAATTTCATGTGTGTGGAGACCTCTCATAAAGGTTTTGAATTCATAATACATGTAAAAATTAACCAGGAGGATGAAAATATTTTATACATATATATATATATATATATACACATATATCACATAATTGTTGGACCTCCTACGACTTGCTTAATTTATTTCCGTTCTTCCTTGAGAACTTATTTCTCGGTTGTTGTTGGAAGTTTGAAGGAAATTCAATGACTTTTGTCCCACATTTGTATAAAGAATAAAAAGTGAGGTCTTTATATGTGTGGTAGCTCTACAAAATGTAATTGGAAGTTGAGCCCAGCATAAGGCAATTGGGCTTCAAATTCAACTTGGGCATTGAATATGTAATATTTAATATTTAATTATAAAAAAGATGGCCTTGGGCCTTTGGGCACTTGCGCATTTAAGATTTAAATTAATTATTTAGTTTCGAATTAATACATTTATTTTTTTAATTAATTCAGATTAGTTTAACTAATTTCAGTGGGGCCTATTTTGTTTTTATTTTTACTTTTAGTAATAAATAGTATAATATATTGCCCCTTAATAATCACATACATACGTATTTTTCAACAATACTTCCATTTTTCGTACACAAGGAAAACATACAATACACATACATGAGGATTTTTCATGTTTAATACGCGTGTTTTTACAAAATCGTCAACAATGCACACAAAATTCACGTATTATACACACAATTTTACATATTATCGAATAAAAATAATACATATTGAAATATTATATAGTGACCGAACTTTATAATCATTCATATGCCTGATAGTATGGTAAGTTAGCCTAAGGAAAAAGAAGAAATAGATTCATGCCCCTTCTTGCAGGGGTTTTTTCAAAAAATTTCTTTAATAAATAGTATAGACGCACGGCTATACTGTTGAATATTACATATTTCGAGAGTATAGCCACCCGGCTATACTGTAAATTTTAAATTTTTTAACGAAACAGTACTCTTGAAACATACGTTGCTAATTTTCTTTTAACAAATAGTATAGCCGACCGGCTATACCCATTTTAAAGAGTATAGCCGTGCGGCTATACTGGGTTTTTTGAAAATTTCGTTGAAAAATGGTATAGCCGCACGGCTATACGAGCAAATTACATTGGGCACTTGGAAGTTGGGCCACATTAGGTAATAGGAAGTTGGCCTATACAAGGTGATTGGAAGTTGGGCCAAGTAGAAGGCTATTGGGCTTCGAATTCAACTTGGGCATTAAATATGTAATATATAATATTTAATTATAAAAAAGATGGTCTTGGGCCTTGGAGCACTTCGGCATTTAAGATTTAAATTAATTATTTAGTTTCGAATTAATACATTTATTTTTTTAATTAATTCATATTAGTTTAATTAATTTCAGTGGGGGCCTATTTTGTTTTTATTTTTACTTTTAGTAATAAATAGTATAATATACTGCCGTTTAATAATCACATACATATGTATTTTTCAACAATACTGTCATTTTTCGTACACAAGGAAAACATACAATGCACGTACGTGAGGATTTTTCATGTTTAATACGCGTGTTTTTACAAAATCGTCAACAATGTGTTTGGGCCTAAATTGAACGCACCCAGCCCAACATGAAGAAGACCCAGAATAAAAGCTACAGGACTCAAGCAGTTTGGGCTTTTGCAAAACGGAAGGCAAAGCCCAAAGTCTAGAAAGGCCCAACCCAAGACTCATCAAAATGTGGCAAGCAAACTTAGGCCCCAAAAGAAAAGCAGTCACCTTTGGGCTCCAGACAAATCAGAATGGGCCCAGCATGATTAAAAGAAAAAAGGAAAAGACCCATTTTTAGAACCCACGTGACTACCAAAATGGAAAAGTCAACAAACTCAACTAAGTTGATTGAGAATTAATTAAAGCATGTCAATGGCAAAAGGACTTCTCTGAATTTCTGCCACCAAAAGATCAAAATCCTTATTATATATTCAAAAATATTGATTTCACTCCAAGGAGGCACCATCCTTTCAAGAGATATGCAGGCCATATTTTCAAAAAGGAGATAGGCAAGAGGACAGAGAGTTGTTCATCTGGGAAATCAAACTAACCATCACAGTTCGAGCTCTCACAAAGGGGCAGTTAGAATTTAAAGAAGGGTTAGGTTATCTTTCAAGAAAACGGGGAAGTGATCTTAAGAACTGACCTTTGAAAACCTATCTGCCATAGTAAATTAAGAGCCCTCTCTTCTTTATATTTTAAAACTAAAAGATCTTTTTAAGAATTTTCGCCGCCCATTATTAAAAGAAAGAAACCCTACTCCAAACCATTTTCTTATAAATATAAGAAGGGGTGAACAGGGCAAGGAGGACATTCATTTTTTCATCAATCAAACAAATAACTCAAAAATCAACCAAAAGCTCACTTGAACTCCAAGAAAAACCAGCTTTATATCAGATTTCCCAAAGTTCAGACTTAACTATTCAAAACGAGATCTCTCTCGTTACAAATTTGGTTTAGCAAAGCCAAAACAAGCAGAGTTTGAGTTTTCTCAAACATGAAAACCTCAACAAATCTCACAGTGCAGTCTCTAACTCACTAAATCCTCAAGAACAGCCACTTCTGCCCATTCAAACTGAAGAAGCTGCAGTTTTGCCGCTCAAAAGCCTCCCAAAGCTTGAAGTGGATTAAAGCTCTGCCAAACTTGAACTTTGGTATCGATTTGTAGCTAAAGCTTAGCAGTTGAAGTTCTTGACAGTTCAGTCCAGCCCAGACATATCCAGTCCAGCCCGGATCAGAGTCTTCTATCCAGACAGAGATGGAGTTCCAGCTGTCTTTTTGTTTTTCTGTTGATGCCTAAAAATTCAAGGGGCTAAACCCAAATTAATCTTTGGCCCAACACAGGTGATTGAATGCAAAATAGGCTCAATCGGGACAAAAGAGAATTTGTAAGAGCCGCCAACACAATCTACAGGCCAGGAATCATGCCAAGTAAGCACGTGCAGAATGGGCCAAGAGCATGCCGACATCACAAAATCACGCTCACATGCTCATTCGGTGTTTCTTGGCCCAATTATAGCCTATCACGGCATAATAAAACCCCAAGCACGAGCATGGATATCATGCAAGAAGAGCCACTATTCTAACACCAAACTATGCCACCAACTTAAGTGGGCCCAAGCCACAAAATTAACCGGGGCTTACTGAAAAGGTTGTGGTATGGAAGGAAACGAGCAATCACAGGGCCCATTAAGGGTTCAAGGGACGCAAGTTTTTAAGTAACTTGGGGGCTTTAAAACTCAAGCCCGTTCCTAGAACCCAAGCACATGAGTTAGCATGAGAGAGAAGAGAAAATTATCCCATGCTCTAGGAAGACACCAAGTAACCTACCAAAATACTTAGCCTAACCCACATCAATAGAGTGCCCCAAAGAAATTAGCAAAAGCCTTTTCCAGCAGTTTGGCGAAAATCCACTAGAGTTGGCCAGCAACCCAACGTTACACACAAGCCCAGCCCAGCAGCTTGTAGAAAAGCTATCATCGTGCTTCACCTTTGATGAGACTCCAAACAAGTCAGACAAAGGGCTAAGGCAAGAACCAGCAGAAATTCATGGGTAAAGGGCAAATACCCATCAGATAAAAAGCTCCACCCATCTCCTTCCCCATTACAAGCTCTGTTTTGAAAACGTTGAGAAAAAGCAAAGTGGCGCCTCACCCTTGTGGGGAGGTCCAGCTGCGTTAAAATCGTTGGAACCACAAAGGGTTCCTTACCCATGTGCCTTGATAAGAGAATTTCACCAAAATAGGACTAAGTAGGGAGCTACCGATGGAAAAGGAAGAGGAAGACCAAACAAAATTTGGGTTCTTGACTCCTATAAAAGAGGGCTTTTGCTACCCATAAAAACCCAACCATTGATAGCCTGACCAAGCTTTGTCAAGCATCTGAGAACTCACTCAAGACACCAATCCCCTCTTTCGTTCGTTCTTCTTCTCCCCCTTAGGATATAAGTCGTGCTAATATTCCCCTGTTCACTTCGGGCTCTTGTTCTCTATAAGGAACTCATGCCTCTCTCTCCCTCTCTCTCTCAAATTGTTAAACTTGTGAAAACTTAGCTCCCATGCCACAGGCTCCTCAGGCTAAGTCATTAGTGGATTTATCATGCTTATTTGGGTGTTAGTAAAAGTGAACCTAAGAGTGTTCTTTTAAAATCTCATCATATTTTTCTAAAACTCTTTTGGGAGCTTAGTTTCGAACTCAGGCATTTGGGGGATTTTGTTCGTCGTCTTCTTATAGCAGCCCAAGCCCATTCGTCAGACTGTTGGAACAAAAAAATCCCCCACATAAATTGGCGACTCTGTTGGGGAACAAGCTGCCATTTTACTGATGCCTCCAAGGAAGAAAACCAGAAGCAATACCATGGCCTCCCAAGATGGACCCGACTGTGGTGATTCCGAATCAAGGCAAAATGCCTCCTCTAGAGGACAAGAACATGCAAGTGAGGGAGCTTTCACCCTTACTGATCTCATCACAGCTATGCAGGCTATGGGAGAAACCCAGAGGGAGATAATGGACACTATCAAAGAATTAAAAAATGCTGCCTCCAAGCCATTTAAGATTTAAATTAATTATTTAGTTTCGAATTAATACATTTATTTTTTTAATTAATTCAGATTAGTTTAATTAATTTCAGTGCGGGTCTTTTTTTTTTTTTTTTTTATAACTTTTAGTAATAAATAGTATAATATATTGCCGTTTAATAATCACATAAATACGTATTTTTCAACAATACTTCAATTTTTCGTACATAAGGAAAATGTACAATACACGTACGTGAGGATTTTTCATGTTTAATACGTGTTTTTACAAAATTGTCAACAATGCACACAAAATTCACATATTATACACACAATTTTACATATTATTGAATAAAAATAATACATATTGAAATATTATATAGTGGCCAAACTTTATAATCATTCATATGCTTGGTAGTAAGGTAAGTTAGCCTAAGGAAAAAGAAGAAATCGATTCATGCCCCCTCTTGCAGGGGTTTTTTTAAAAGTTTCTTTAATAAATCGTATAGCCGCACGGCTATACGGTTGAATATAACATATTTCGAGAGTAAATTTTTTTTTTTAAAACGAAACAGTACTCTTGAAACATACGTTGCTAATTTTCTTTTAATAAATATTATAGCCGACTGGCTATACCCATTTTAAGAAGTATGGCCGTGCGGCTATACTGGGTTTTTCGAAAATTTCTTTAAAAATGGTATAGCCGCACGGCTATACTATTATAAAACATCGGGTACTTGGAAGTTGGACCACATTAGGTAATTGGAAGTTGGCCCACACAATGTAATTGGAAGTTGGCCCACATAAGGCAATTGGGCTTGAAATTCTACTTGGGCATTGAATATGTAATATTTAATATTTAATTATCAAAAAGATGGCCTTGGGGCACTTGGGCATTTAAGATTTAAATTATACAAATTTATAAATAAACCCAATCCTAGACGGAGAAAAAATTCATCCAGAGAGCATAGTCATATTTGGCTTTTCATTCATAATCATTAAGCAGCTCAATAATCACCATATAATTAATCAAATACTCCTAATTCAGTCTCTTATAGGGAGCATATGCTAAAGTATAATCAGATTCGTGGGTCATAAACTTCCATATTTCGTATAGTTTTGAGGCACCAATCTGCAAAGATTAAATTAATTATTTAGTTTCGAATTAATAAATTTATTTTTTTAATTAATTTAGATTAGTTTAATTAATTTCAGTGGGGGCCTATTTTGTTTTTATTTTTATTTTTAGTAATAAATAGTATAGTAAATTTGGCTTACACCCTTCAAATTCAATTTACCTTACCTGCAACCCTTCACTTTTTGTTCCTATAAATAATACCCAATTTTTATAAGTAAAAACCCATGACTAGGACTCAACTCATCAAGTTACCTTATTAAGCTCAACATCTGATTTATTATAATTTTTTTATTGCCAAAATACCCTTATTTATTTTTCAATGTGTAATGGGGTGATGTTTTAATTTTTGGTTCCCCAATTTATTGTGGTGATTCCCTCTAAAAATTTTGTCTGCAATTAATTATCCATTTTATTATTAAAATTCATTAATATAGTCAACAATTTGTTGGCCAAAAAAGTATGTTTTCCTTATTGTACCTATTTTAGAACTTGGATTTCATTTATTGTACCTAGTTTTTTCATGGATAATAATCTAACTTTTTTTTTAATTACAAATTATTGTGTACCTATTTCTCTGTAATAATATACCTATTATTATTTTTATTATAAATTATTGTGCACCTATTTTTCTATAATTTAGTTTTTTCATGGATAATAATTTACCTATTATTTTTTTATTACAAATTATTTTGTATCTATGTTTTCTATAAATTATTATGTACCCATTTTTCTGTAATAATCTACCTATTATTTGAAAATAAATTATTGTGTATCTATATTTTCTATAAATTATCATGTACCTATTTTTCTGTAAATTTTTTTGGTAAATAATATACCTATATTTTTATACGTATATATTTTTATTTTTATTTTTCGTAGGTACATTATTGGATATGTAATTTACATATATATATATATATATATTTTTGGTTTGCAATTTTAAGGGCGATATGTTAGAGAGAATAGTAACCAAAAGAAATGGGGTGATTGATATGCTATTAATAGGGAGTATTAATTACAATTATGGTAGTTAATAAAATGCTTGAAATAAATTATAAATAAAATATGAAGTTTAGTGGCAATAATGTAAAAACGTAGGAATACTATGACCTCTTATACCCTACTAGTCATTTAAATTTGAAAATGGGTTTTACATATAGATTTATAGAATGATGGATATATGTCTAGGAAATAAAAAATGTAGGGACCTATATTAATATATTGCCATTTAATAATCGTGTTATACACATACATATGTATTTCTCAACAATACTTCCATTTTCCGTGCACAAGTAAAACATACAATACTTGTACGTTAGGATTTTTCATGTTTAATACGCGTGTTTTTACAAAATTCTCAACAATGCACACAAAATTCACGTATTATACACACAATTTTACATATTATCGAATAAAAATAATATATATTGAAATATTATATGGTGGCCGAACTTTATGATCATTCATATGCTTGATGACCCAATTACAATACTCGCATGGCTATACTATTGAATATAATATGTTTGAAGTGTATAGCCGCGCGGCAATTACATGTAGAGGTCTTTAAATTTTCCCTCGAGTTTCAATTGAGCTCCGAAACTTTTTTTTGAGACAATTACATCCTTTAACTTGATAAGTAGTTGCAATTGGGTCCTACTATGATAATCTGTCAATTTAACCATCAAAATAAGGGCAAAAGGCGTCATTTCTAGAACAAATCTCATTTGAGTCCCAAGAAACCCCCAAGCTCATTGCATTTCATGGAAGAGGAATGCAAATCAAAGTCACTCAAAAGCAACTGCCATCAGAGGCACTCTCCACAGCCATCCACCTATGGAATTTCCACGAATTTTTTAATACATTAAATTCTTATTTTCCTATTTTTACCCTTTTCTATTCTAGAGAGCACTAAATGCCTTCTCCTTTCTTCCTTTTGTGAGTTCTCTCTCTCCTCTCGTTTTTCTTCGTCTGTATTTTAGTTAAAACCACCATTTTCACAGCAAACAGAGGTTCAAAATTGAACTTTGTCATCTTCTTCATATCAACTGCAGATACGAAGTTGAAACCACCCGTTCTCACAGAAAGCAAAGGCAAAAAAACTGCGTTTTTTTATTTTATACTGTTTTCGTCATCTTCTTCATCTCAACTACAAATAGATAGATTTTTAAAACCTGAAGAAAAAAAAACATACTATAATAGAACAAATAGGAAGAAGAAATGAAATATGAAATGCATATTGGGATTTTAGGTAGAGGAAATATGAGATGCGTGTTGGAATTTTTTTTCTTTGATATTGCTTTGGGTATGGGCATGAGAAAAATCCCCGTCGGGTTGGGTCCTTATCTGGTCCTTGACCCTAACTGGAGGAGATTTAGGGGAAAACGGGGACAGATACAGGGATCCCTGATTTTTCAACATACTTGATTGGAGATGGGTCGGGGATGGTATTGTTATTGTAACATCCCACATCGACCAACGGAGAGGGGATAATGTGCCTTATATGTACATGTCCGCCTCCATCTAGCACGAGGCCTTTTGGGAGCTCACTGACTTCGGAGTCATAGGAACTCCGAAGTTAAGCGAGTTGGGGGCTAGAGCAATCCCAGGATTGGTGACCCACTAGGAAGTTGCTCATGAGCTCCCAGAAACAAAACCGTGAGGGTAGAGAGGGGGCCCAAAGCGAACAATATCGTGCTACGGCAAAGCAGATCCCGGGATGTGACAGTTATCCCATCCCTGAACTCGGCTTGAAAAATAATGTATTTATTTTTAATTACTAAACGTACAACATAATATAACAAATAAAAGGTTGAGATTGGCTACTCTCATCACCATCACCATCGCCCTCCAAACCCACAACCTCGAGCTGAAAGGACTTACGCGTGGCACCCAACTACCAATTGCAACTGGTATGAATTTATATAGGAAATTATAAATCGAGTCTGAAGGACTTACGCGTGGCACCCAATTGCCAGTTGCAACAGGTATGAATTTATTTAGGAAATTATAAATCACACATCAACGATGATTACATTATGAAATTGACATAAACTTTCATTCATTTGAATTTCTATGTGCTTTTCTTCCATTTGTTTATGTTGTATTGTAGCCATACTTTACTTGACATGTGGATTCCGTCACGTTCAGTTAAGCTAGTTTAGGCATACATTGGTGCCATTTTTGAGTGGGAATATTTAAGCCTGACGGATAACTTGAACTAAATTTAGAGCTTGTCCATAAATTACTTATGCAGAAAAGTACTTAGATGTTTTACTGAAGAGCACGCCAGAGGTGCTTTTGATTAGGGGTGGCAATTTCGGACACGACCCGATACACGCACGAGAAATTAGCGGGTTCAACCCATACGATAAAAAAAAGGTCAATTTCATGTCAACCCGTTCTGACCCATTTAATAAACGGGTGGGTTTCGAGTCAACTCACTAACCCGCTATAATACCTGTCTAACCCGTTTATTAAACGGGTCGTGTCAACCCGTGTAATACACGCTAACCCGCTAAAAAATGAAGAAAAATGGAGAGTTCAGCACACGCACAAGGGGTTTTGAACCCCTACCACCCTCATTTCTCTCAAACATCTTATCTACCATGCTACAAACAACTTTGTGATTTTATGGTATGTCTTTTGATATTTATAATGTTTGTTTTTCTTTTGTGTTTTCCTTTCTTTTCCATCTCTCTTCTCCTTTTTTTTTTTTTTTTTGGTCTTTTTTTTCCTTCTTTCTTTTTTCTCCTCTCTCTTTTTTTTTTCTTTCTTTTCCTTCTCTGTAGTTTTCTCTTATCTCTCTTTTTTCTTTTACAAATTTATAAATAAACCCAATCCTAGACATGTATTTATAAAAAAACCCAAGCACTATTTAAACATAGAAACATACCCAAAATCAACCCCAAAGTCAACTTTTTGGGTGTGTTTATAAATGGGTTTTGAGTGTGTGTAATGATGGGTTTTGGGTGTGTTTATATGTTTAAATAGTGCTTGGGTTTTTTTTATAATTTCAACCCCCATTTTGGGTGTTTTAGTGAAACTCCCTTTTTCTTTCTTTCTCTTCAATATTCTCTCCTCTCTCTCTCTCCATTTTTTTTTCTTTCTTTTCCTTCTCTCTTCTCTCCTCTCTCTATCTTTTTTTTCTTTTTTTTTTCCTTATATTTTCTTTACTCTCTCTGTTTTTTTTAATTTAAATTTTTTCAGTTGTGAGTTTCGTAACATGCATGTTATTATTTATGAACTCATTACACGACTCGAAACCCGCACGATAAAAGACGACCCGAACCCGACACGATACCTTTATTAAATGGGTTGAGTTTAGGTTGAGCATTCTTGACACGTTTATTATCCCGACACGATACGACCCATTGCCAGCCCTGCTTTTAGTTAGGTTTTTAAGTACTAAATATATAATATATATTAATATAACAATTAAAAAGTTACCATAAACTTTGAATGATGGTAAAACTTTGGACTTATTATTCTATTATATGATTTTATTAGTTTTGTCAATTTAACTTAAGTGTTATAATATAGATATTTTTTTATTTATTTAAAAAATTCAGAGATTCGGATCGGATTTCGAATACCATTCCCCAACGGGAATGAGGATGGGGATTCCCCAAAATTTCATAGCATGAATGAGGACATGGACGAAAATGGAGATGGTATTGTCATACCTGACCCCTAACTGACTCATTGCCATCACCATTCAGATTCAAGAGAGAGAGAGGGCAAAGAGAAAAGTTCGGAAGAGAGAGAATGTGGGCATTCAATAAGTGGGCTCGAGGGGTTAAAATTGGAATAGTAAGAAAATTCATTTGGTTTAAATTTTTGTGATTTTCTCAAACACGTGTAATGCTTAGAGTGGACGATGCAGGCGACTATGATCACAAATTAGCATTCCTTGACTCCATATTTTCTGAAGGCTTTTTATCACAAATGGTCCATGAGGTTTGCCAAATTATCATCTTTGATAATTTATGTTTTTATTTATTTATAACATTATTGGTCCATTATGTTACATCTCACACATCAATTTGGTTATGTCGTCACGTTCTGTCAAAATTTTCCGTTAAATTGCTAACGTGGATTAAACAATGTTTTAAATATTTTGAGCTTTATCACAAATGGTCCTTGAGATTTGCTAAATTACCACATTTGGTCATTTACATAGCCAATTAGAAAATGTCCAGTGGAACTAAATGAAGAAATATTTATTCAAATCCACTTGGCATGTTATTAATGGACATGTAGGCGGGAAACTCAATTCAACACAACACTTGTAGAGTTAATTGCACTCGATTGCAACTCGAGGTAAAAATTAGGAACCTCGAGAATTAACTCGAAGATATAATTTTCTCAATAAGTTAGAGGAATCAATTGAAACTCGAGGTAAAAATTAGGAACCTCGAGAATTAAAAATCCAATTGATTATTTCTTCTCATATATGGAATAATGCCATCACCAATTCGTAGGAGCGGACACATGTCGGGTCAATCTGGGTTAAGAGCCAACCCAGAACCTGACCTAATTATGACCCATCTCGTCCCTAAACGAAGCAGCACCTTTTATGACCCAAAAACAAAGCAGCTCCTTCAACTCAATTTGTTTGCCAATTGATACTCATCATAAGGGTGATCTGGAGCTAAAGTATTAATGAACTGAAATTAAGCAAATTGAGGGTTCAAAATTTTTAGGCCCAACATTCTAACAATTTGTTAATTAAATTGACTTCAGTTGAGTGTGAGTGTTAGCAGAAGCGTTTTTATTTTTTATTTTTTTCGGGTAAAATTTAGTGGAAGAAACCCTAAATAAATTCCCTGAAAATGGTTACATATAAAAACTAAAATAAGTAAAATTAAGGGTTAAAGAAGGAACCATCAGACACCAAATTTTCATCCCCATTAGCAAAGAGCTGTACGGTCCGCATCATGGTTAGATCAAAAGATCCCATCACTTGGTCCCTCCAATTCTGATATTCAATCCCAAATAAAAAGATGGGATGAATTCAAAATAACCTTTTAATTTTGGATTCAAATAAAGCATAAACACCTAAAATTTGAACAGAAAAACAAGTGAAACTGAAAAAAGAGGAGCTGAAAATTAATAAGAATAAAAAAGGAGGCTCAGAATCAATGGGTATGAAGAAGGTTATCAGCACAGATTGATTAAAATCATCAGAGTGGTGCATGACTTCCTCAGTTCTTCATCACTGCCCCAAATATAAAACACACAGACGAACCAACTCAGAGAGCGAGAGACGAAGAGAGGCTGAGAAACAAAATACATACAAAATAACAGAATGATATGTTCTACAAGGGTGCTTTCGCAGTCTTATTTATAGCGACATAAACAAAACCCTAGCTCCCCAATTTTATGACGTGCAAAGACAAATTTACCCTAGCGAAGGTTGGCAAAGGCCCATATATTTTCTTTTCGGTCTGAATCTGAAGAGAAGGCCCATAGGATTTTTTTTATTCTAACTTTTTATGCTTTAACTTTTTTTTAAAGGAACATATAGTTTTTTTATTTATTTTTACATTTCTCAATAAATGGGGATGAATTATTCTTGAGATAATTTTTAAAAAAAAAATAAAACAGGCATCAATAATGAAAATTAAAGGTTTTTTTTTTTTTTTTTTTTTCTGGTTACATTAGAGGAAACCGGTCCGGAACCTATCCTAATCTTATCTCATCACCCGCACTTTCAAAATAAGTAGACAAATTGTTAAATGAGACAAGATCTGAAAGGAAAGACAAAAATAATTTTGACTTGGGATAATGCTCTACACACCCAAAATAAACACAATGCAATTTGGTAACCAAATTATAACGAGCACAAGGATCCCTTTCTACTAAATTTACAATATAGAAGGTAGTGAGTCTGGCCTAATCAAATGTAGTTTTCTGAAGAAAGCATGTCTCAAGAGAGCGATGAAACAGGCTATCATAACACATCCTGTACTAGAATAGCTTCTGCCAAAATTAAATTTTATTTCCATTGCTTATACTCAAATCGTTATGTGGCCTAGCATTCACATAGACAAAGTGGTATTAACTCTGTCCATCGCTCCGCCATTCTGTACTGTGCACATAAAAAACAATTCTTTCTTGATGCCAAAATTCATGAATATTTGTTTTTGTTGACGAGTTACCTCCATAAACCACCAGCTCTTCTGGCCAGCTAATGTATATCAACGTCTTCTAAAATCACGTCGAACTCACGACACCATTTACAAGTTACTCCGGTGATGGTCTTACATATACCTTTGTTAACATCATCTCCATGCTCTATTCCGAGATGTTGAAGCTTTAGACTGGGACTGCTGTCTCCTCCCACTAGACAAACCACTGTCACTGATACTCCCTTCAACAAGATTGTCACGAACTTCAGAAAATTCTCTATTCCATGAATTCAAGGGGATAACATAACTGTCATCCCTTATGCTCTTCCTCTGCTCCTCATGGCGTTTCACATTCTCAGATATCTGATGCAAGGTTTTATTTATCTTTGCAAATCCTCTTTCGACTGGTTCTACCACATGGGAAACTGTATACTTCATGTCATCAACAATCTGAAACAACAAATGAGAACATTAAAGTGACGGTCCAGAAAAGAGTTTTAAATGAAAAAGTGAAGGAATAAGTTATTAGGGTTAACTTCTCACAATTTCACCGCTTCCAAAAATCACATCACGAACACTTTGGGGGAAATTCAAGCGCTTTTCTCTCTCATCATGCCGTGCAAGATGTACTCTGGTTGTTCTTTCACAATCACGTACCTCCTCTGGATCAGGAGGTGCTCCCAATGATGCATAGTCAGTCATCACAGCAACATTACGCACACATCTTTCTCCTCGTTTGTAAGGTACTGCTGGAAAGACATAAAGGTGAACCACAGCAGCCACACCCATCTGTTTGACAAGTTTGAAATCACAACCCTTTGAACTTCAGGATCATGTTTGGAAAAGCTTCTATGGACTGAACATCAACCAGAACTTACAACAAACAGGTACACATAGAACCTATTCAGAATACTTGACTCATGTATCATAGACTATTATACACATAAAATCAGAGTAATTGTTGAATATTTTTTGGAAACATAACCATAGTAATTTATTCAATTCCTCAAAGTATCTAAATATTTAACAAGTGGATCCTAAAGAAGATACTTATGTTTTTTATTACTAACAATGGATAACTCTAATTATCCAACTTTAAGGTTAACGTAAATGAGATTGAACTTTTATTGTTCAGCTTTTAGGATTGACCCACACCTTTGATCAAATAACCAAACAAAAAATAAGATATAATATTGAAAAACCTAAAAACAAAAGCAATCCTGATAAGACAAATAAATATAACAATAGTTGAATTAAGAAAATAAGCATAAATACAATGGTAACAATCACTAACATAAAACTAATCACTGAATTTTCCTATTGACTTACTAATGATCCTAAATATACAAATCATTATCACGAACAGAGAATCAATTTCTAGATATATTCAAATTCAAATTCTACAGTCATCATCTGAAAATGCCGTTTTCCAAATATTTGCAAATGGCTACACAGACTGAGAAGTGTTTTACACTTGATTCTCGTTTATGCATCCTTCAAAACAAATTAACCTTGAACACCAAGATTCATTAGATTTCAAGCTAAACTTTGGCCACAACTGGAATAAGCTTAGTATGCTTAAGTCACCAACGTCATTTTATTTCCAGTTCGAAAAAATTGTCGACTCAAAGTTCTCATAAAATAATGGTGAACAAGAATTTAAAACTTTTATTAGAAAAGTGTACACAATTTTCCAGTCATTCTTCACACACAGCTCTATTAATTGTTCATAGTACTGTAGCTGCATATTTTAATTACATGCTTTTCTTATGTTCTTACTCACTTATTTTGGACTGCTGATTATTTTGAAAGACAGAATTTAATCTATACAAGAGCCTCTTAACATCTTGTTATGAAAGATAACCTTTGGTTTTTCTATTTCGTTTAAGAACTTCAGGATTTTACTCTGACAGTAACAAAAAGGAGGTTCTTCCATTGTTTTCCTTAAAGGAACATGGTATGATTACAATTTAAGTAGAGTCTACTTTATAGTGCAATAACTTAGAACTACCCACCTAAGGGATAAACTTGATCTCCAATGAGATCCTGGGTTTCTTCTGATCATCCAAAACATTGGTCCAACTAATTAATTTATCTACTTCCTTTCGAAACTAATTTGATGCTTTCAATTTCAATTCACTTACGTTTGCATGTCAAATTGTTAAAGATATATCAGGTCATGCCCTACAACATTAAACACAATACAATTTAACAGTACATGTAAATGGTTAGTTAAATTACTCACCTCTATGCATATGATATAGTCTTGTATGCGAGTTTTCAGCTCTTGAGCCAAAGACCCTTTGAAGGCACCCATAGAGAAAAGAAACGCAACAGCGATACCTTGCCACCATGTCAAGAACACAATTGACTTGAAAGTCAGAAACTTCGCTAATGGTTTAATGGGTTGTAATTTGTCTTTAATAACAGAGTAAAACTGCACAAGGCAATATAGGGCCCACGTCTGACTAAAATTAAGAACAACCGCCAAGTAAGGATAGCTAGAAATTGTCAGTATGTGTAAATGTCTGTGCGTGTGTGGATCAAGCATCAATATATATGACATATTCAACCTGTCATCTAAGCAGGCATAAAGATTTATCTACTTGTAAAGGTTAGCTTTAAGACCTAAATGATACAAAAGAAAATATATTACCCATATCTCCAGTCAAATTTCCCTTCTCCATAAACACCAAAAGTCTCAAGAATCATTGCGAGAAAAGCGCAGATCAATTTCAGTATCATCTGGAAAATAACGTGTCAGAGAAGACCCAATAAGGCTGAAAACTTCGAAGGAAATAGAATGATTGAAATAAAGTTTCA